>OU343223.1:6581748-6799342 GCA_910596185.1 Chrysanthemum makinoi | reverse complement strand
AAAAATCCATAAAAATTTGAAAACTCAAAAAAAAAAAAAAAATTGTCATTTTGTCATGTTTTTCTTGATTCGATAATATCTACTGCCTTTGTGTCATATTCAAAAGAGTGACACGGGTCTTTAGATGTTGTTGAATGTCCATAAATCTATTAAAAAAAGAAAAAAGCTTATAGTCATCTCTACTATAACTTATTTTTTAAAGAAAGAACAGAGCCATGCTTTATCTTATTTTTCAAATCTCATGCTCGATTCTAAAACAAATGTTTGTCACTAAAAGACAAATGTTTCCCTCACAAATATTTTTCTTCTATAAATTTTTCAAAATATTTTTTATCTAAATGAAAACTAATAAAAAATAACTTCTGACTCAATTTTTGAAAATCATCTGAACTTGACATTTGTCAAAACCTCTATCTCTCAATCAACAACTTATGTCATTGATCGAGGGGGAGAATGATTTCATTTAAATCAAAAGGTTATTTGTCATACAATTGGTTCAGACCAAGGTTTATGTCATGTTTTCAAAAGATATTCAAGCATGTTTAATCTTTGGAGTTTAAAGTCTCATATTTGATCCTTATAGGTTAAATGTTTTCATAAGCAAGTCACAATTCTCCTCAAAAGTTTTCAAAATCAATTTAAATCTACCGAGATCACAAATCTCAAATTATTTGAAAATTGTGATCGGGGGAGAATTTGTGATTTAAATTGGATTTAAACTGATAATTCGATAAATGGTTTTATAGTGATTTACAAGCTCTCCTCCCTACATGTGCCAAACGATTTCAAATTTTCCATGCACATGTTGAGGGGGAGCATCTATTTCAAACCAAAAAGGATTGAAACGTGATTGATTTGCCTAATGCGCAGTTTTCCTTATATGTGCAAAACACTTTCAATCTCATGCACATATCAGGGGAGCAACTTTGAAAACCACATTCCTTCCCAAAATACCTTTAACTAAGTGTGAAAATACTTAATCTTGATGGGAAGGTGATGTAGATATTTATTGAAAATGATAGTCAATGAATTAAACTCTTCCTCTTGCCTCCCTGTGCCAAAATGATTTCAAATATGCAAAGCACATGTTGAGGGGGAGCTCTTTTTTCTAAAAATATCAAAACAATTCAGGTACAAAATGCTTTGATAATATATCACAAGTATCTGGATTGATTTTCAACTGGTTTTCAATTGGTTCCAATGGCTGATGAACAATACCAAAAGGACCAACCAAATTTACTTTATGTATGGTGATATAAGGATGGTTAGGTTAGGTATTCGTTCCCACGATCCCGCCAGAGCCGAGGATCTACCAGTGGACAATCCACTAGATAGTGTAGAGTCCTTAGGTATGATGAAAGAAAAAGGAGAAGTGAGATGGGAAGAAAAGTGATTGAGAGGCAGAGCTAGAACTGGAATATACCCAACAAGGTTCTAGTAATGAAGTTTCGGTAAGCACTGAAGGGGTTGAAGAATGAAAAAGAAATGAATGAGAAAAGGGTGAAAAGAAATAGCCCTCAAATAATTCAACCTTAGGGCAGAAACCGGGTTCAATACATATGCTACTAGTGGTTACTAAGGTAACACTGGTATTGAAGACAAGACGTCATGGACCCAGTGACGCACTACACTACATCTTCCCAAGCCACTCAAGTCCCTCTTAAAAGGACTTGTTTCATTCTCACGGGGAACCTACATAATCTATCTACTTTCTCTTAGAGATTGGTGATATTGAAGAAGGAGACCCTCTCCCTAGTCTCCGGCATAGGAACCAAATGTGCACTATTGAGTCTAGAGCGATGAGATCATCAAATAAATCTCATTAGGACAATGTCAATGAATACTCTCTGTTTCACACAATGTGGAAAGAGAGAATATATTTTAAGAGTCCTATGCAGTATCCTTGTGGTATTGCCAGAACATCTGAGTGATATGCAAACATATTCACAATGAAGATGGAAAGCCTTCTAGAGCCAACATCAAACAAGCTCTTGGTAGGTGGCATGTGAGATCTATCCAATAGATCAACCATGTGACAACTGAACAGAAACAATGGGGCGATTCATAATTATGAATCAATCCTGGTTCAGGTTATGGATTGATGTATGCCTTTGAAAAACCGGTTGTTGTGCCTAAAATTCTTTTCTCTAGCACATCGACTGTGTATTAATTTTTCAAAATTAAAAGGTGTTTATGATTGATATTTGATTTACCATAAAACCTTCGTTGTATTGCAAAACCCTTTATATATTAAGCAATACACGATTGTTTTTCAAATCATTTTTCATCAATCAGTGAATCTCAATTCGCTAGTTCACTCACTCCGTGTTGTCTTCTTTGAGACGTTCCGATATGAGAACAGCTAGAGCAGCTGCGAAACCCTGTCAAGGAGATTCTTCTGAATTATACCTGATCACAGGCAGTACTTGTACTGATCAACGGGGAACCGTGGGCCGTGTACCTCAATTTAACGAAAGTGATCAAAGACACTTTCGTGCGCTTTAGTGCTAACTATTGTATGCAGGTACACCCAACCTTTGCAGCTGATCAGAATGGAGAAGGTCAATCCATAGCCGCATGCTCACACAACACATTCATCTCTAAAGAAATCATGATAAACGCATCAAAAACTCTGATGTTTTCACTCCATGCTTCTGCTACGCTGCTGCAAATATCATGAATCATCTAAAGCTTTCGCTACTCTGATGAGAAGATATAATGATCCAGAATGTGAGCATGTCGGTCCAAAAGTCACAACATCACATAATGTCAACACTACAAAGGAAGAGTCAGAGATTTATGGTAGCTGATGATCTCAAAGCTGGCTCAAAACTCATTATCACGTGGATCAGTTAAAGACCTCCACTTGGATTAACCAAACATGCAAAACATGAAGAATCAAAGACTACGAGCTACAGATCAAAGAACTTTAACAAGAATCCAAGAACAATCTTAATGTTATATCTATTTTTATTCATTGTAATTTGAGGTGACCTCCCTTAGGGGGAGATTGTTAGGATTTAGCAAATCCAGTTATTAAAGTGTCAGTCACCTTAAGTATATGTAATCGTTAGAAATCTCGTAGTCGTAGTTATTTAAGGTTAGTTAGTATTTAGTTTAGTAACACCGTGGAGGACAGACGGGTTTTACCCACTGTATGCCTGATCCACAACCCGTAGGTGGCATTTATGTAAGATACTATAAATACCCTCTACCTCCCAAGATAGAGGTTGGAGCTCATAATAATACTTTTACTTTCTCTCACTAAGTTCCCAAACCTCTGAACTTTCTCTCTCTAAAAAACCTCAAGTATACACCTAGTATGATCATGGTTTGATGTGTTTGTGAAATCCAATATGATACAATAATTAATAACTAGGTTTCATAGATCTAAGCAAACACACAAATAAATTAGCCGGACATGTTAAACATGCAAGTATACACACATTCAATTGAAGACATAATGAAATCAAGGGAATAAATAACTTATCTCGATGTAAAATAGGGTATGAGAACCCTAAAATACTGTCCAAACCGGACTACAATCATTTTAGGTTTTTACTCCACAAGTCTACCTCTCAAAAGTCTAAAAATTCGATTTCTATATATAATTTTACAACTGCAACGGCGTCACCTTATAGTTGGGACGCCGTCAGATCGTGGTCATTAGGGTTTCATCTTGGCCAAGTCATCATCGCGACGGCGTCACGTTGTGTTTGTGACGCCGCCAATCTTCAGTTCTGACGTCATTTGAATCTGGATCTAGGTCGTCTGAGGAGGAAATTCTACGTGACGCCCTTACTCTTCAAAACCTGACTCCGTTAGGTGCAAAATAGCAAAATCGATACTGAGCCATCACAAATTCAATCACACAAAGAGGGACGGCGTCGCCCTTGGTTTGTGACGCCTTCTGGTGTAATTTCAGCAGCTTGAGTGTCTTGATCTTGACTTAGCCATTTTCTTCATATATTCACTCATTTTCGTCCAAAATGCATCATTCCAGATATTTTTGTTTCCAAGATAGTTAAAAAGTGAAAAGGAACGAAAAAGCGTACGAGGATATAAAAGTGGGCGATTAAGGGCTTAAATGACCCCTTAAAAGTGTACGTTTTAAATCCTTACCATCTACATATATTTGGATGATAAGGTTTTAAAATGTACCTTTTTGAGGGGTCGTTTAAGCCCTTATTTGATCACTTTTGTATCCGTTATTACTTAATATCGTTCCTTTTCACTTTTTAGGTCTCTTGAAGGCAAATTGCTGGAATGACACTTATTTGGATGAAAAGGCGCGGATATATGAAGAAAATGGCCAAAGTCAAGAATCAAGACACTCAAGCTGCTGAAATACAAGGGGACGGCGTCAGGTGTAATCAGACACCGTCGCATCACTTTTGTGACGGCTCAATAGCCAAATTGCTTATTTTCAAGTGACGGTGTCAAGCTTTAAAAGAGTAGGTCGTCAGCAACTCGTGACGCGAGCTAGATTTGATCCGCATAACGCCGAGACTAAGGGGACGGCCACAAGCATAAGGTGACATCGTCGCAAGACTAACGTGGCCAAGACGAAACCCTAATGATGGCGACCCGACGGTGTCACAATTCATAAGGTGACTGCCGCAATTGTAATCTTATATATAGAATCCGAATTTTTTAGTTTTCGCAGGTAGTCTTTTGGAGTAAAACCTAAAACCGAACCAAGGCTGTCTTGTACAGTATTTTAGGTTCCAAACCCTATCTTACATCAAGATAAGTGTTTTACTTCATTAATTCAATTATGTCTTCAATTATTTGTGTGTATGCTTGCATGTTCTCCATGTACGGCTAATTTACTTGTGTGTTTGCTTAGGGAATATGAAACTTAATTATTGAATATTGATTGGTTGTCTCTTATCTTAATTGTTAATGATCTAGTAATGCGATAGGTCATTCGTTGTGTAGTTAATGCTTGATTAATCTTTGTGAACCTTAGACTATAACGCCTAGAGTAGTTGTAGGCTAAACCATCCAAAGAGTACCTTAGAGTTAGAGTCTATAATTCCTATAGATTTTGTAGACTAGACCCTTTGGTAGTTTCAAAGAGTTAGGGACAAATGCATACCCTACGATCTTAGACACACAACGCGATTAATAATAAGGACGTGACAATTCAACCATCAATATGAGATAATTAAGGAGTAATAAAACCTAAGTAAACACATCTTTAAACCATCATACGAGCACACAATAATTAGACATAGACTACATACACCTTAGATTAGATAATTAGACAAGTAGAGTAATCGGTAGAAATACCAACCCCCAAATCCAAACCCCAAGATTCGTACCTTTCCTTTTCTTAAAAATATAAAAAAGATAAAAAATAATCTTCCTCAACCCCAACCTTAGCGTAGTAACTCCTCACTAGCATTCCTATTCCCCTAGAGAACGATATCAATACCCGTGGCTTACCCTAATACTACACTACAACGATTAGGTTCACTGCCTAGGGTGTTGAAAAACTTGCTCGACGAAAAGGAAGTTCCTTTGACCCTGAACGACGCGTGTAGCGTTATCATTGGACGATGATAATATGTGAATCCTTTTTCTTGGTAAAGAGAGTATTATCTACTAAACCCATGGTGTATTTATGTTCAACTAAGAAGGTTTTAAGTCGATCATACCATGCTGTTGGTGCTTACTTAAGTCCGTATAATGCCTTTTTAAGTTTGTAAACGTGATTTTTTTTTCAAAATCGGTGAACCCGGGAGGTTGTGCGAAATAGACTTCTTCATTAATGAAGCCATTCAAAATGCACTTTTAACATCCATTTGAAAAAGTTTGAAATCATGTGCACATGCATACGCAAGTAAAATTCTATTTGACTCGAGCCTAGAAACGGGAGCAAAAGTTTAATAGTAGTCAATACCTTTTTCTTGATTGTAACCTTGTGCTACTAGTCTAGCTTTGTTTCTAGACATTATGCCATTTTCATCCATCTTATTTCGAAAAACCTATTTCGTTCCAATTATAGTATGATTTTTATGTTGGGGCACTAGTGTCCAAACATCATTTCTAATAAATTGGTTTAATTCTTCTTGCATAGCAATGACCCAAGATTCGTCTTGAATTGTTTCATTTATATTTTTCGATTCAATAGATGATACAAAACAAAAGTAGTTAATTTGATTTTGAGCTTATGATCTTAAGGTTTTTTTGATTTAATTGTCATATGACTTTTTCTAAAGGATGACTTTTGGATTCTTTGATATTGACAATTTTTTGATTTAATGGTTCATCTTCCTTGTTATTATCATTGTTTTTTTGATTTCAATAAGTTGACTTTCAACTAAGTCATCATCTACCAAATGTGATGTCTTAGAGGGAGGTAGACTTTCGTCAAATGTTACGTTTAACGATTCCTCGACTCATATTGCTTCTTTGTTTAAAATGATATGTGCTTTACTAGTTTGTGAATAAACACACCTTCATAAGACTTTGGGTCAAATTTGGTGAGATCTTTAGTATTTAAAATAAAACATTTGCATCCAAATACTCTAAAGTAGGATTCTTGCCTTTATAAAGTTCATTTGGTGTTTTATTCAAGAATGGACGTATTAAGACTCTATTTAAAATGTAAGTAGATGTGTCAACGGCGTTACACCAAAACTTTTGGGGTATGTTTTTTCATTAAGCATTGTTCTACTCATTTCTTGAAGAGTCCGATTTTTGCGTTCTACTACACCATTAGATTGGGGTGTTCGAGGAGCCGAAAAGTTGTGTGTTATACCATTAGTATCACAAAAAGCTCCAAATTGAGTTTCATTATCGAATTCACGACCATGATCCGTACCGATCGACACAATGTTACTACCTAGTTGGTTTTAAATTTTCTTACTAAGTATTTCAAATTGATCAAAAGCTTTATTTTTAGTTTTCAAAAACTTTGTCCAAGTGTATCTTGAATATTTATCAACTATAACCAAAGTGTAGAAGTTGCCTCTGTAACTTTGAATAGCGGATGGACCAAATAGATCAATATGCAAAAGTTCTAGACACCTAGTTATAGACCCCATGATTTTAGCTTTATGGCTACTATGAACTTGTTTCCCAATTTTGCAAGCATCACAAAAGTGTTGGTCATATTTCAACTTGGGTGAATTTAAAACTAGTTCTTTTGATGACAAAGATTGGATTAGTCTCATATTAGCATGACCTAGGCGTCTATGCCAAAGAGTGGAGTTGTCATTTATGGTAGTAAGGCAAATTTAATCCCTAGATGTTCTATCTATTTTCATGACATATATGTTGTTTTTCCTAATTTCGTTTGCTATAGTGATTCCATCTTTTAGGATCTTACTACCATTTTCCTCACAGAGGACTTTATACTTTTTATCGTATAGTTAGCTAAAGCTAAGTAATTTAAATCCTAATCTATCAATATGAGCAACATTTTTAATAGTGTGAGAGTCATGAGCGATCGTACCTTTACCAATGATTTTGCTCTTAAGATTGCTACCAAAAGTGACATTACCTCCGTCATACTCTTGATATGTAGAGAAGAGACTTTTGTTTCCCGTCATATGTCTTGAGCATCCACTATCTTTTATCCATTCATCTGGTTCCAAGCCGACTTTCAAGCATACCTATGAAACATACAACTCAAGAGTTTGGTCCCCAATATCTCATAGGTCCGTTTGGTTTAAACATGTCATTTTCTTGGTTTATGTATGGAAATGATGGATATGGGTTCCATGGCATGTAATTTGGAGTTTGATATGGTCTAGGGAAGTTTTGATTTCAATCGGTATGTTGATAGTTGGGTTGTGTGTTATAGTTTCTTTTAGGAAATGGGCGTTTGGAAATAGATGTTTTAGGCCTTTGTTGAGTGACTTTTGATCTAAACTCGTTTTCAGCAAGTCCTAATCCTGTTATAATAGCATGTTTTTGTCTAATAGTACATAAGGATTTCTTTGTAACTTTAACAAATTCATTACCAGCCGTTTTGCAAACATCCTGTTTTTCTACAGACACCACTAAACCACTGGGTTCAATGGACGGAACCAAATTTTTGGTTCCGTCTGATCCGTGGTTGTCTGAGATGGATGGAACAGTTTGTTTGTCTTTTTTGGCCTTTTTAGTTTGACTACTTGAAATCTCTTACGGCCATGGCATATTCCTCATCTTCACTATCCTAGCAAGATTCTTCATCATCACTTGAATCCGCCCTTGCTTTTAAAGCAACGGATTTGACTTTTTCTCTTTTGCTTTTGATGATTTCCGAATCTTTCTCCATCACCATTTCGTGAACTTTGAGATTTTCAATTAGCTCATCAAGTGACATTATTGAGAGATCTTTTAATTCTTCAATGGCCGTCACTTTTGCTCTCCATTTTGGATGGAGTGCAATAAGAAATTCCTGACAAAATTCTTACTACGAAAAGATTCATCAAGTGCTTTAAGAGAAGTAATGATAGTGTTAAATCGAGCAAATCCACAATCAATGGTTTCATCTTCAGGAATAACAAATTGTTCATATTGTTGAACAAGAAGATCAATTTTGTTATCCTTGACTTGTGAATTCCCTTAATGTGTGATTATTAAAGATTCCCAAATATCTTTAGCGGTTTCACACATAAAAATTCTTTCATACTCCTTTTTAGATAAAGCATTATAAAGCATCATTTTTGCTTCATTGTTTTTACCAATTAGTTTCTTTTGTTCATCGTAAGAAATATCTTTTGTTGTGGGACTATAGTCACCTTTAGTGATTACATACCAAAGAACTATATCTTTTGATTTCACATATGTTTCAAAGCGGTTTTTCCAATAGATATATACATTGGTTCAAAAAGTGGTAGTCTTTGCATAGATTGTCATTCTTTAAAGTTTTCAGAATCCATAGATCGTTTCAAGTTTATAAAATACAATATATTTTAGAAAAATCTTGAGCAACGAAGCTCTGATACCAATTGTGGAAAACTAGAAGAGGGGTTGAATAGTTTTACCGTTTTAAAATTTAATTTGCTTTAAATAACAATGAGTGAATTCAAACAATATAGATAAGCAAGAATAAATAATATGCAAGTAAAGAGAGAAACGATCAAACCGCAACACGAGTGTTTATAGTGGTTCGGTCTACAAGGACTCTTTTTCGTTGCCCTTTTCCACTCCCCGAGTCTCCAACTCGAGAGTTATCTTCACTAATCAACTAGCTCCTTTAACCAGCGGAGAAAACCTTTGCACGTCGCTTACACAATATTTCCCGACACAAAGCTAGATGTCGAGTTCTTTTACAAGGGTACAACCACTCCCAACACACTAAGTATTTTAAGGACAAAAATACTAACCAATCACACTCAAAGGTTTATGTAGGACCGTGAAGGCATGTGATTTATGTGGTTTCGGGAGGTATAGGTTGGTGGAAAAATATGAAGAGATTCATCCTTTCTAGTGAGAAAAAGTAGAGAGAGGGAGGAGAAACAAAAGATGAGTTTATTGATGAAACAAACAATACACAAACTTAATGCTTAACCACACCCCTCATGGAGAGTCATGAGGGGTATTTATAGGCTCATCCAACTATTACTTTGCCTCATTTACATAAGTAGTCCCTACGGGTGCAACTTACTACGAATCTAGTCTAATTCAACGTAAGTGACGTTATCTTTATAAAAGAGCGAGGCTAACAATATCCCTCCAAGATATCGTCACACGTGAATGGTTACAATGAGACCTATAAATACATAAACAAAGTAAATTACAAGAATAATAAACAATGTTGACTTTGTTGAAGCGCAGAGTCTCTGTAGTCTAGATATTGAGGCAAACTTGAAGTTCTATCTTCCGACGATCTCGGCATTTGGTCTTTGGGGTGACGGCACAAATCTTTGTAGCTCTGAACTTCAACTGTAACTGTCTAGTTAGGTTATTACTCCCTCCTAACTAGTGAGCCTTTTATCTTTCTTTTGCTCCCTTCAGAATCAACAACTCTCTTTCATAAAATCTCTTTAGTCTTCAAACACGCAGCGGAGAAGATAGATTCCTGATAGTAGCACAATGGTTGTCGTTCTGGGAACATCCTAAAAACATAACTCACTTAGTATTGCATCCAAGTTGGTAAAAAGCCCCGATGTACACACACTACTTCTCCTTCTTCGGTATTAAGCATGGTTCCCTTCGTCGATCCAATCACGGAAGATGAAACACCAACTTCTCCCTCCTGATGGTTGCGAGCTATCGGAATCATCATAATGTTGCGTACATGCCGTAAATTACCTTTTTTCTTGATGCAATATTAAAGCCATAGTTTGAGCGTAATTTCATGAGAAGATGTCGTAAAAATACTCTCAATACACTTCTATCAAACCAACCTGAAATCGAACCTCCTTTTGATTCACCGGCTAATAGTAATGACCACTTGAGGAGATAACCCGATGCGACTAACTTGAAAAGGAAGTAAACATCCCAACTTTGTGACTTACTGCTTGTTCTGTATTTTTAAACAATCCACAACGCCGTGTGACACTGAGTACTACAACGTAACTCTTTAAAGTGATAGTTATACACTGTAAACACTACAACGTAAGTCCTTACATCAGTTATAACCAGATTGCAATTCATAATCGCTTATGAAAAATGCCCCAACAAGTTATCTTGATACTTGCAATCAACCAACCAATGTCTCAATGATAAAGAAGTACACTCATGAAAAGTCACTTCAATTCCGCGTAAGCAATACCATAAAAAAACTTCGTAGTCATTTTAAACGTGTCAATGCAATTCTAGCCGTGAAATATGTATCCCCCGTGAAAATTAGCAATACCAAAAATACCACTCAATTAAAAAATTTGTATCCTCAAATTTTTGAAAAAAAATCAGATACCAAATTATATTTGACCAAATGATCATTGTATCCCAAGTAATCACTCGTTTTCAAAACCTAAAACTAATACAAACAGAAGTCAGCCCATTCCATGTGTGCCCCGTCTAAATCCATACGGCCCATGATGTGATCCAATCCAAAATTACACAACCATATAACCGATTGGTTATAATAAGTATTTAGCCCTAATACATCTCATTTCCCAACCCTAAACACATATAACGATTTCACTAACCTAATCACACGCTCCTCTAACACTCTGCCCCCTCCTATCATTTTCACTCCCAAAGCAGATCTGAAGAGAAAAAAAATACTTCCCATCCGCATCTCAACACCCTTCTCATCATCAAAACAACATCAATAGACATGAACAAAAACGAAAACACCCTTCCTTCTTTTGATGTATGTGATGAACACATGTTCTTTGCGCTTCAAGATCTCAAATTGAGGTCTCGGGTAGGTTATTAATTGATTTTAGTTGTTTTCGTTTTGAGTTTGGTCGAACTAAAGAAATAAAAGTAACATACTTGTTATATTTTATTTCTTGATTGATTCGGATATGAGTTGAGGCGAGACTTCATTAATTGGATCATTGATGATAAGGTTCAATGAAAAAATATCTTGTAAAGATAAAAACCTTGAACTGGATCTGAGATCGTTTTGACTTTAATTTCATTTATAGTCTTGTTTGATTGAGAGTTGAAGAGTGATTGAGAGGGTTATGGTTGTGTTTTGGTCTAAGATATGTGTTTGATATAGTGTGATTTGTATTTTTCGAGGCTTTGATATGCTTACTGTTCGATTACATTTCTTTTGGATTTCATATTGATAACGCTCAGATTGTGCATGTTTTTAGTAGCGTTATGTGTGCTTTTATATCTGTTATTTGGTTATATTTGCGTGATTATAGTACTTAAACGCATCAAAAGATGTTTGTCTAGTGTTTATAACCAAGTGCAGGGAAACAGAAGGAAAATAAAGAAATGTTCAGCAAAATAAAGATTCTCGTTTCAGTAAGTCTAAATCAATATCTCAAGGACCTTTGAAGACCATAGTGATTGATGAACCAAGTTCTACAAGATAAAGAGAGGAAAAAGATCAAGTTTCCTTAACTCAGGAAATCCAACCGGATCGGTTACAATTGTAACCGGATCGGTTGGAATATGACCAGAAACGACATTATGACCATCACCAACCGTTCGGTCGCAACCCGCAACCGGAACGGTTGGCACCTTTTGTAGAAGACCAACCGGATCGGTTGGTCATATGACCGATCCGGTTGGAGAAGCTGCATCTGCCAAATCTTCATCACTAAGTTTCCCCTTTGAATCCAAACGATTCTAGGTCCTTCTCTTGGTGTATTCTAGTCCCTTCCCTACTCCTTGGAGGCCAAGTTCAGCAATTAATACCCTAGGCTTTGGAATTAGTATAAATAGAGGCCAATTGTGAGCATATGAGACACACCTCAAATACAAATCTCTCTACTCATCAAACAAAGCTTTAAGCTCTCATAATTCGTCCTTAGAAGTCCATGGAAGTTTGGAGTTCCAGAAGTTCCACATTTGGAGGCCAAATCACCAAGAAGTCTACCCCAATACTTTGGGAATCATTACTTCACCATTTGTAATCTTATTCCAAGCATTGTAAGACTTTTAATCATGTTTTCTAATGTTCAAAGTTTTGAGTTTATGTTCATGTTTGCTATGAGTGGCTAGTTTCTTTATACACTTGCTTAAATGATGTTGATTATCATATGATTAGTTAGATTGTGTTAACATGTTTTAATTCAATTTCAAGTTGATTCTAAGATCCAATTGTGCTAAAGTTTCATAGTGACATTTGTTAATCAAGTTTGGCTAATTGATAGTAATCGTTGGGGTCGAAAGAACTTATTGTTATTCAACTAGTCATAATCATTTTGTCTATGGATGATTGTTTTTACCCATTATTCTTGATTATACAAAGGAACTAAGGTGTGATTGTAATAGAAACGCTTTTTGATTATCAAATTGGATTGGTTGGAAACATCTAAAAGGTCGTAAGATTAGTTGTTGAGAATCAATTGTAGCCTTTTGTCTATGATCGGTTACCTTTTGTATTGACCATTTCTTAAGAAATTTGATGAACAAATGGATGTTTTTGTGTTTAAGTTTATGTATGTAGACTTATGAAACTTGAATTGATTGGTTAAACGTAATGCTTGTTTTTATGAACTAAAATCTTGACGAAGGTTTAACTTGTAAGAACAATAGATTAGTCTTCCAACTAACTATCATAACCAACATGTTAAGAGGTTAACACAATCACATTAATCTATGATATGAAACTAGTTTAAGCAAGTGTAGTTTTTAATCATCTGAATTTCATTATATCTATTTGCTTTGTTATATGTTTTGGATAGACTCTGTTAATTCAAACTTGTGTTTAGATTCACTCAAATCCCTGCGAACGATCCCGACTTACCTTCATAATCTTGCTATAACGGACGAGTATACTTGCTCGTATGTGTTATTGGTAATATTGGTAATTCACCTTTTATAAATTTAAAACTTGTACACACCCAGCACATCAAGTTTTTGGCGCATGCGGGGATTTGATTGTGTTTCAACAAGTTTTGAATTTCCTCATCGATTCAACCCAAAATTTTTCTCTCGAAACCTTAACCGGTTCTGGTTGTCCCTCAACCGAATCGGTTACGATTTTACCCATCACTCAACTGGTCTAACCGATCGGTCGCAACCCGCAACCGATCCGGTTACCCACTCTGACCCATAAAAACTGTTTTCGTTGTTTGTCCGTGTGTTTAGATATTTCCTGGATTCTCTAGGATATTGTATGAACACTTGAGCAGCGGGAATATAACCAATTACACCTCTTACCAACCCCGAACGTTTGATTCGAAGAAGAAGAAGAACACTTTTCATACCATTGGAAAATCGTGTACCAAGAGTTCCAAACCCACCATTTGATAACCTCATAGAAGCCAAAGTTGTTTACAACCCTTTCACCAATTTACCTTTTCCCATGGCGGACGATCAACCCATGTGGGGAACCAATCGAGCCGTAGCACCAACTCCCGGAAGTGCTATTGTTGCTATCAATCTTGGTGACAACTTCACCGTGAAAGGACATCACCTTTCTATGATCAAAGACCGCCAATTCGATGGCCGTACGCGGGCCGATCCGCACAAGCACATTGCCAAATTCATCGAAATTTGCGGCATGTTCCGTTATGGCGACACCGATGTCAATGCCATCAAACTCAAACTTTTCCCATCATCACTCGCCGGAGATGCTAAAGTATGGTACAATGAATTAACCCCAGGAATCATCAATACTTGGGAGGAGATGAGGCAAGCTTTTGTAAGCCGATTCTTTCCACCTGCCATGTTTGATCGATTAACGGGAGAAATTCGTGCTTTCGACCAAAACCCAAACGAATCACTTGTCGAAGCTTGGCTTCGAATGAAAGATTTGCTTCATAGTTGTCATGGACATGGACTATCAAAAGGAACCATTATCCAAATATTTTACCATGGACTAGATGAAATCTCTCAAGGCATCCTTGATGCTAGAGGAATTTTTCTCTATAAGACTCCCAACGATGCACATCAATTGCTCGAAGATCGAGTACTTCTCAAACTTGATTGGTCAAAAGATTCCAAAACCAAACCTCTCCGAAAAACTGTTGCTTTTGTCGAAAACACCGATACCTCAAAACTCATGGAGAAGATGGAAGCGTTAACCTCAAAAATCGACTCGCAGTACAAAGATATCAAAGATGAAATTAAGGAAATGCGAGACGGATGCAACAATTGTGGAGGAAATAATCCATCGTCCGAGTGCGACGATAAACCTATGGGTGGACCGAAGGAAGGAGAAGCTAGTTACGCTCAAGGAGGATACCGTGGAGGAGGATATCGTAGTAATTATTACGGTCGAAATTCTGGAAATTGGCAAGATCGCCCACCACAAAGTCCCGACAAAAAGATGGAAGAAACCGAATTCGAGAAAACCATGAGAGAATTCGTGTCGGTCAAAAATCTTCAAATGATTTTATCAAAATTCAATTTTTCAATCTCAAAGCCAAAGTTGAGCAAGGACAGAAAAATCATCAAGCATCTATCCAAGATCTTGAAAACAAATTTGGCAGACTTTCTGACCAACATTCCTCTAGACCATCTGGTTCATTGCCAAGTAATACCCAATCCAACCCAAAACCATCAAATGATAAGACGTACCGTCCACCACAAACAAGAAATGAGCATATCAATGTTGTCTTCACAAGAAGTGGTCTCTCGTACGATCCACCACCAAATCCTAATACTCCTGTCACCATTGATAGTGAGGATGAAATCGAGGAGCCAAACACAACTCAAACCACCACAAAGAAAAATATTCCATCCGTCAAGGCGTATACACCAAAAATTCCTTATCCTCAATGCCTTAAGAAAGAAAAGATGGAAGAGCGTTATAAGAAGTTCATTGAAATAATCAAAGAGGTTAGACTCAATGTTCCTCTCGTTGATGTCTTAGCCGGAATGCCAAATTACGGGAAATTTTTGAAAGAACTTCTTAATAACAAAAGCAAGCTTGAGCAAATATCAACAACTTTTCTTAACGAAGAATGCTCAGCTATTGTCCAAAACAAGATCCCACCAAAGCTCGGAGATCCTGGGAGCTTTCTTATTCCATGTACTTTCGGAAATAATGTTAAATGTGATGCTTTAGCGATCTTGGTGCAAGTATCATTTGATGCCTTATTCGCTATATTCCAAGTTGTGCAACAATGCTGAAACCAACAAAGATGAGCATCCGATTAGCAAATCATTCCTACCAATATCCTGTGGGAATCGCCGAGAATATGCTTGTTCAAGTCGGTAAATTCATTTTCCCTGTGGACTTTGTAATCTTGGAAATGGAAGAAGATAGTAAAGTTCCACTCATCTTAGGAAGACCTTTCCTAAATACCGCTGATGCAATCATCAAAGTGAAAGGAAAAGAACTCAACCTTGGAGTTGGGAAGATCGAATCACTTTTCTAATCGATAAAGCAATGCGCTACCCACATTCCAGTGATGACACTTGTTTTAACATCGATATCATTGATGAAGTCACTGATGAAGAATTGGACGCATTACTTAATGAATCTGACCCATTCATGACTACTTCGAAAAATCAATGAAACAGACTTTGACAAAGAGTTTGATGACTTCATGAAAGTAGAATTTGAAGGAGATAACTCGGAAGAAGAAGAAATGGAGGAAGAGGAAGAAAATTTTGAAGAAATAACTTTCAATGACGAGATGCGAATTAAATCCTCTATCGAAGAACCACCCACAGATCTTGAACTCAAACCTCTCCCAGATCATCTTGAATATGCTTACTTGGAGGAAAAATCTCTTCTTCCAGTAGTCATATCTTCATTGCTCGAGGATAGTGAGAAAGAAAGTTTAGTTTCTGTCCTCAAAAATCACAAACAAGCTTTCGCTTGGAAAACATCCGACATACCAGGAATTAGTCCTAATTTCTGCAGACACAAAATCAATTTTGAAGAAGGGATTAAAACTATTGTAGAATGTCAACGTCGACTCAATCCCAACATGAAAGAAGTTGTTAAAAAGGAAATCATAAAACTTCTCGATGTTGGAATCATTTACCCAATTGAGGATAGCCCTTGGGTAAGCCCTGTTCACTGTGTTCCCAAGAAAGGATGAATGACGGTTGTGACTAATGAGCGAAATGAACTAGTTTCAACTAGAACATCCGGTTGGCGCTTGTATTGACTATCGTAAGTTAAACAAAGCCACCAGAAAAGATCACTTTCCGCTCCCATTCATGGATCAAATGCTTGAAAGACTGGCAGGAAATAAATTCTTTTGTTTCCTCGACGGATTTTTAGGATATTTCCAAATTCCTATTGATCCTAACGATCAAGAAAATACCACTTTCACTTGTCCTTTTGGAACCTACGCATATCGGCGTATGCCTTTTGGTCTTTGCAATGCACTTGCGAGTTTTCAAAGGTGTATGATCCCCATATTCCAAGACATGCTAGAAACCTCCATGGAAGTTTTCATGGATGACTTTTTAGTCTTTGGAGACTCGTTTGAAGCTTGTCTTTCTAATCTCGATAAAATGCTCGAAAGATGCTGCACATCTTGTCCTTATCTGGGAAAAATGTCACTTTATGGTAACCGAAGGAATTGTGCTTGGCCACAAAATCTCCAGTGCAGGAATGGAAGTAGACAAAGCAAAGGTCGATGTCATCTCAAAACTTCCACCACCAACTAACGTCAAAGCCGTTAGAAGTTTTTTAGGACATGCTGGTTTTTACCGCCGATTCATCAAAGATTTTTCAAAAATATCTCGTCCGATGACAAAACTTCTTGAGAAAGAATCTATCTTTGACTTCAATGCAGATTGCATAAAAGCTTTCGAAACACTGAAATCTCAACTTACTAGTGCTCCGATCATGGTTTCACCTAATTGGTCACTACCTTTCGAACTTATGCGACGCAAGCGATTTTCTTTGTTGGAGCCGTCTTAGGCCAACGAGAAGGAAAACACTTTCGACCAATATATTTTGCTAGCAAGACACGAATAGTGCTCGCAAAATTATACCGTCACCGAAAAAGAATTACAGGCCGTCGTTTTCGCATTCGACAAATTCCGATCATACCTCGTGCTCTCAAAACAATTGTTTTACCGATCATTCAGCTCAAGTATCTTTCACCAAGCAAGATTCTAAACCACGTCTTATTCGATGGATTTTGCTACTCCAAGAATTTGACATCGAAATCAAAGATAAGAAAGGAGGAGAGAATCTTGCCGTTGATCACTTATCTCGTCTTGAAAACCCCAATCTTGAGGAGTTAAAAGAAGAGGAAATCGATGATTATTTTCCCGATGAAACTCTCATGACCATTGATGGAACTGATGATCCTTGGTTTGCTGACTTTGCGAACTACCTCGCGGAGGAATTCTCAGAAAAGGTCTAACTCATGCTCAAAGAAGCAAATTCTTTTCAGAACTTAAATACTATTTTTGGGAAGAGCCATATCTTTTCAAAATGTGTCCCGATGGAATGATCCGAAGATGTGTTTCGGTTCGAAACCCAAAATTCTTGACGAATGTCATCATGGCCCAACTGGGGACATTATGGTCCTTCCACCACAGCTAAAAAGTTTTTGATGCTGGATTCTATTGGCCAACAATATTCAAAGAAGCACATACACTTGTTCAAAGCTGTGACGCTTGCCAAAGAACCACCAATCTCTCTCGAAGAGATGAAATGCCATTAACAAGCATTCAAGTGTGTGAAATATTCGATATTTGGGAAATAGATTTCATGGGACCTTTCCTAAATCCCACAAATTCGAATACATTCTCGTTGCTATAGATTACGTGTCCAAATGGGCGAAGTGAAGCTTTACCAACAAACGATGCTCGTGTCGTCGTTAATTTCTTCAAAAAGCTTTTCGCTCGTTATGGAATTCCCAAGGCATTAATAAGTTTATCGAGGAACCCATTTCTGCAACCAACAAATGGAGAAAACCATGAAAAGATATGGAGTTCATCACCGATTCGCGACGCCCTATCATCCACAAACCATGGTCAAAAGTTGAAAATACCAACAGAGCTCTCAAAAGAATACTAGAGAAAACAGTGAAGGACAATCCTTCGGTGTGGGCAAAGAAATTGACGATGCTCGTGGGCATTTCGTGCGGCTTATAAAACTCTAATTGGTACAACTCCTTACAGACTCTTGTATGGAAAGACTTGTCATTTGCCATTCGAAGTTGAACATCGTGCTTATTGGGCTCTCAGAAACTGTAACACCGATCTCAAAATAGCTGGAGAAAAGATTCACGCAATTGCACGAACTCGATGAATTAAGACTACAAGCTTATGAAAATTCCAAACTGTATAAAGCTAGAACAAAAGCTTATCACGATAAAAAGCTACGAGTTCGAAAGAATTCAAAGCCGAGATAAAGTTCGCTTTTCAACATGAAATTCAAATTCAAAGCTCCTAAATTACAACCAAAATGGTTTGGACCATATGTCGTTAAACATGGATATCCATCAGGGTATGTCGAACTCTATGACAAACAGGGTGGAAGTTTCATTGTTAATGGGCACCTAATCAAGTTATATTACGACAAGGAGCAAACGAATGAAGTTTCAGTTGCAACAGTTTCCCATGAAAATGAATTCGAAACTATCACCTTTGTAGCACCATTTCCAGGAAGAATCCCACAAATTGTTCCATGGAAACCATCTGCTGAGTTTCGGGATGATATTGAAGCTACTGGTGAAGAATTCATGTACATCCCCAAACTTTTCAAAATGTTCAAAGCTGCCCTTGCGGCTAAATAAATTCGGGAAGATTCGAGTCGGTGATGACTCGGTAATAAAACAAGCGCTTCGGGAGGCAACCCGTGTGTTTTGATTTTCTGTGGTCACTCCCCAAAGTTTAAACCTTTGGTTGAACTTAAGTGTGGGGGTGCCACCCTTTAATAAAACCTTTTGTTTGTTTATAAGATTGTGTGCGGTGATGATTTCTCCAGTGGACGCCAGGAATGAAAAAAGAATTTTAAGCTGATAAACTCATTGACATATCTGGTTTCATCTCTATTTTCCCTATTTCTATACTTTGAAGTTCGTTTTTCATTGAGGACAATGTCTAACTTAAGTGTGGGGGGGTGAATAGGAAAAATTAGAGTTTTCATGCTTAAATTTAAAATTTTGTTTGCCCTTGTGATCTAGTTGTTTTCACACTTTTAGGATTATCTATTAGAATAACTGGATCATTCCACTGGTAAAACTGGTAATATTTGAAACTTTGAGATGTGTTCTGATTACTATTGCAATCCATTCTGGGATCGATAAACATTTGCTAGCACATATTATACCTTTTCCACTAAATTATAAGGATTTGAGCCTATTTCTTATTAGCATACATCTTTTATGCTTGGATCTTTTGCTATGAGTGTGCCGGTGATTTATTTATTCTAGAACTTGTGCTTGTAAATCATTACCAGACCGCAGTGAGATTGCATTCGTGAGATATAAGTGAATTCGTGTGATAAAGAGGCACCTTAGGATTTAACCCAAATGGCCTTCCATTTTACATTTAATGATATATTAGCTAACCACATTGGTTAGTTAACCACCCACATGGACCCATTTGTAGTGCTCATTTTAGCACTAGATACCCTAGTTACACCCTCGAGCCATCCTTTTCATTTTGCTTCACCGAAAATACAAAAGATTTTACACTTTAAACCTTAGCCTATCCCATATCAATGTCTAAAACGGTTGGTTGCTAGTCGCCTGGAAAGTGAAGATTGTTCAAATGATTATGAGTACCACATCCTATGAGATTGATTGAGCCATGCATTATGTTATGTTCAAAAAAAAGTATGTGAAAATAATAGCCAATGTGCTATGATCGTAGAACAATTGTCATGGCAAAGCAAAAAGCTGTGGAAAGCGGAAAACAAGAAAGCAAAGCTATAATCATTTATTTGGTTTGTGGAATGTTTGGTAGCTAGCAACACGGGTATTAGACTTGATTTCATTTTTATTTTAACACAAATTTCATAAACATCTCCATGCCTTATCCATACCCTTAACCCTAAGCCATATCATTATAACCCGAATAAAAGCCCTCTTTAGATGTTTTTACTAGGTGCTCACGCCACGTCGGTGGAGTTTTGTTTCTTGTACAAGCTTATGGTAATAATCTAATCATGACTGAGCAATGAGTGTGATTTATCTTGTTACTCCACTAAAAATGAGTGATTGAGTGAATTATATTTCGTTCCTTTTTCGTGAGGTGTTTTGAAATGTTAATCATGCAAGAAAATCATTGGATATTGTCAAACATCTTGATGTTTCACCTTTATAAAGCATAATTGATGAATCCTCTCTCGTATTTATACTTGGTTGATTTGCATCACATTTTCATAATCACGATCTTGTACCAGTGGATGTTTTTCCTAGATTTGCTTGAGGGCAAGCAAAGTTTAAGTGTGGGGAATTTGATAACGCCAGTTGTGCATGTTTTTAATAGCGTTATGTGTGCTTTTATATATGTTATTTGGTTATATTTGCGTGATTATAGTACTTAAACGCATCAAAAGATGTTTGTCTAGTGTTTATAACCAAGTGCAGGGAAACGGAAGGAAAATAAAGAAATGTTCAGCAAAATAAATATTCCCGTTTCAGTAAGTCTAAATCAGTATCTCAAGGACCTTTGAAGACCATAGTGATTGAAGAACCAAGTTCTACAAGATAAAGAGAAGAAAAATATCAAGTTTCCTTAACTCAGGAAATCCAACCGGATCGGTTGGAATATGACCAGAAACGACATTATGACCATCACCAACCGTTCGGTCGCAACCCGCAACCGGAACGGTTGGCACCTTTTAGAAGACCAACCGGATCGGTTGGTCATATGACCGATCCGGTTGGAGAAGCTGCATCTGCCAAATCTTCATCACTAAGTTTCCCTTTGCATCCAAACGATTCTAGGTCCTTCTCTTGGTGTATTCTAGTCCCTTCCCTACTCCTTGGAGGCCAAGTTCAGCAATTAATACCCTAGGCTTTGGAATTAGTATAAATAGAGGCCAATTGTGAGCATATGAGACACACCTCAAATACAAATCTCTCTACTCATCAAACAAAGCTTTAAGCTCTCATAATTCGTCCTTAGAAGTCCATGGAAGTTTGGAGTTCCAGAAGTTCCACATTTGGAGGCCAAATCGCCAAGAAGTCTACCCCAATACTTTGGGAATCATTACTTCACCATTTGTAATCTTATTCCAAACATTGTAAGACTTTTAATCATCTTTTCTAATGTTCAAAGTTTTGAGTTTATGTTCATGTTTGCTATGAGTGGCTAGTTTCTTTATACACTTGCTTAAATGATGTTGATTATCATATGATTAGTTAGATTGTGTTAACATGTTTTAATTCAATTTCAAGTTGATTCTAAGATCCAATTGTGCTAAAGTTTCATAGTGACATTTGTTAATCAAGTTTGGCTAATTGATAGTAATCGTTGGGGTCGAAAGAACTTATTGTTATTCAACTAGTCATAATCATTTTGTCTATGGATGATTGTTTTACCCATTATTCTTGATTATACAAAGGAACTAAGGTGTGATTGTAATAGAAATGCTTTTTGATTATCAAATTGGATTGGTTGGAAACATCTAAAAGGTCGTAAGATTAGTTGTTGAGAATCAATTGTAGCCTTTTGTCTATGATCGGTTACCTTTTGTATTGACCATTTCTTAAGAAATTTGATGAACAAATGGATGTTTTTGTGTTTAAGTTTATGTATGTAGACTTATGAAACTTGAATTGATTGGTTAAACGTAATGCTTGTTTTTATGAACTAAAATCTTGACGAAGGTTTAACTTGTAAGAACAATAGATTAGTCTTCCAACTAACTATCATAACCAACATGTTAAGAGGTTAACACAATCACATTAATCTATGATATGAAACTAGTTTAAGCAAGTGTAGTTTTAATCATCTGAATTTCATTATATCTATTTGCTTTGTTATATGTTTTGGATAGACTCTGTTAATTCAAACTTGTGTTTAGATTCACTCAAATCCTGCGAACGATCCCGACTTACCTTCATAATCTTGCTATAACGGACGAGTATACTTGCTTGTATGTGTTATTGGTAATATTGGTAATTCACCTTTTATAAATTTGAAACTTGTACACACCCAGCACATCACATATCTTGGACCAATGATGGTGTGAACCTGAGGTCAAGAGTGTTTTGGTATTTGGATATTGTGGTCAACAAAACGCAAGATTTGCTTTTATCTTTTTTAGTCAAATCGCATCAAGGTTGTCAAAACACAGCAATTTTTGATAAACCGCAGAGAGGGATTAGTCAAAATGCAACACTTTATAACAAACCGCACCAATTTTTTGACAAACCGCACTGATTTTGGACAAACCGCAACAATATCAAAAAATGCAGTAACAGATATGTACTTTCCTAAAAAGCCGGATCTGGTTTTCTCTCACATCAAAACGCAGTGAAGAATTTTTCTACCATTTTTTCGCAACTGTTCAGACCAAGTTGTCATCTCTTTGACCACAAAATACACGGTAAAGGTACAAAATAGTCACACAAAGATAAGTTAACATAAAAATGTTATCTTGGACTTAAAGCGCAAGACACGATTTATGTGAAAACTGGATATCAAAGTTTATTGGACTGAATTTGACCATTAAGGATATATCAAATTTTGTAGAAACTATTATCATCAACAAGATAGGAAAAAAATTCCTGAGCATAAAAAATTTGTAAAAACAGCTTAAACAAAGATTCGAACCACAAAAATATATGAAATAACAACCTGGCTCTGATACCAATTGTAGGAAAGTGAAAACATGTGATTTATGTAGTTTCGGGAGGTCTAGATTGGTGGAAGAAGATGAAGAGATTCATCTTTTCTAGTGAGAGAAAGTAGAGAGAGGGAGGAGAAACAAAAGATGAGTTTATTGATGAAACAAACAATACACAAACCTAATGCTTAACCTCACCCCTCATGGAGAATCATGAGGGGTATTTATAGACTCATACAACTATTACTTTGTCCCGTTTACATAAGTAGTCCCTACAGGTGCAACTTACTATGAATCTAATCCAATTCACATAAGTGACGTTATCTTTATAAAAGAGCGAGGCTAACAATTTATGATCGTTTGGTACAAACAATGATGTATGAATGATAAGAATTTAAAAAGTACGCTTTTAAGGGGTCATTTAAGCCTTAAATCGACACATTTTATAGCCGTTACTGCTTAAAATTGTTCCTTTTGACTATTTAGGTCTTTTGGAAGCAAAATGCTGGAATGAAGCATATTTGGATGAAAAGAAGCAAAAACATGAAGAAAATGGCAAAGTCAAGATCGAAGACACTCCAACCTTGTTCAGCAGCACCAGAAGGCGTCCCAACTAAAGGGCGACGCCGTCCCTCTATGAAGACTTGATCAAAAAGTGCACGCGACGGCTCAGCGAAATTTCTGATGCTAAAGCCTGACGGCGTCATGCCTTATTTCTGGAAGGCGTCACTCACATTTTCCACATCAGACGTCCTAGATCCAATTCAGACGACGTCGCTGATAAAGAATGACGGCGTCACATATCCCACCTGACGTCGTGCCATCGATGACTTGTCCCAGACGAAACCCTAATGATGGCGACCTGACGGCGTCGCTAGCAAAAGGCGACGCCGTCGCGATTGTAAATCTATATATATAATTCGATTTTTCTGTATTTTATGAGGTAGAAATTTGGAGAGCAAACCTTAACTCAGTTGTAGTCCGACTTAGACAGTATTCTAGGGTCTCATACCCTATTTTACACATCAAGATAAGTTTATTTATCCAATTTATCATTATGTCTACCCCAAGTTCAATTGATTGTGTATATGCTTGCTTGTTTAACATGTCTAGATAAATTACTTGTGTGTTTGCTTAGATCTATGAAACCTAGTTATTGATTGTTGTTAGGTTGTCTCTTGTCTTAATTGATAGAAGCCATAGGAGTGCACCTAGGCTATCGTTGTGTTTATTGCGTGAGTTGTGTTTTATGACGATAGGGTATTCGGAGAAGATAGTATTATACTTGCCGATCCCGTGTATTCTATAGGAGTGATACGATTCATAGAACTAGGGAATAAGAACCCCCTATGACTAATAGGAATACAACGCGTTAAGATAAAGGAAGTGACAATTTAACCGACCAATAAAAGATAACTAGGGAGTAATAGTATCTAAGTGAACACATCTTTAATCATCATACGAGCACATTTCAATTAGCATAAACTATCCATAGTAATTAGTTAAATTAGATAATTTATAGAAGTAGTGAAATCGGTAGAAGTACCACACCCCCCCCCCAAATCATATACCCCGAGATTTTACCTTTACTTTCTAAAAAACCATAAAAAAAAAGATAAAAAAATGGATCATCCTTAACCCTACCTTCTCGTCATAAATCTCTTTCTAGCATTCATATTCCCCTAGAGAACGAAATCAATCTCTGAGGCTTACCCCATACTACACTAAAATGATTAGGTTCACTGCCTAGAGGGTTGAAGAGCTTGCTCGTAGAAAATGAGGTTTTCTCGACCCCAAACCCACGCATCAATGAATAACAACAATTCACACAACTATACACAAAAAAGACTTGCAACAATTCGTTGAAGCTTGGAATATCTTGATCTTCTTTGATACGAAAGAGGATCACTAAAAATGAAATGAGAATGAGTTAGATGATATAGAATGTGAGAATGTATATGTTTTATGCTTAGAAAGGATGAGAAAACAACTTGGTTTGGCTTGCTATTTATAGCCGAATTCCTCAGCAACCCACGGATCACACGGAACCAAAAATTTGGTTCCGTCCTTGTTAATTTTTGGTTCCGTGGGTCTGACAGAAAATCTCAACAAAATATTTACCATATCTTACCGAGATCTTAGCATATCTAACCAAGATTACATTTGATATGTTGAGTGAAAATCTAAACAAGATATTCAAGAAATCTTTCAAGGATTTTCATGATTATGCAACACATGATGTAATATACATTTTTCATTTTTAGTTTTATATGTTTATGTAAATAAACATTCTACATGTTAGCAAACTAGATGAGTAAAAACTATTTTGTTTGTAAAAGACTAGAATTGTAATGTGTCTTTTTGTTTAACATCTAGTGGCATTTTATCTTAAAATGACAAACTACCATTTTGTGAACAAATGTTGAAAACATTTTGTGTTTAAGAAAAACTTGTAGCTATATTTAAAAGTCTTGACAAGATTTATAATTTTGCTAAAATGAAATTTATTATTGTTAACAACAAAATATAGCAAAGATCATAAAATATAAATAACGTTTTTTAAACGATATTTGTATTAACAAAGTATATACTTGTGGCTGTTGATTATTTGTCCAAATGGGTGGAAGCTAAGGCTTTACCCACGAATGACACCTGAGTTGTCATGAAATTTATGAAGCAATTATTTTCCCAATTTGGAACCCTACGGGCCATTATTAGTGATCGAGGTACGCATTTTTGCAATGATCAATTTGCTATGGTGTTGGAAAAATATGGTGTTAACCATAATTTCTCTACCTCATATCATCCTTAGACTAGTGGCCAGGGGGAGGTGTCTAATCGTGGTTTGAAAAGGAGGCGTTTTGTAATCATAGAACGGTTTTGAGTATAGCATGCAGATACACGCCCATAAGTAATCTGTAAGTTTAGCATTGATTAACATTGTTCTTGCAGCTTCCACTAACGTTCGGTTTCGTCTTTCGACAACTCCGTTTTGTTCGTGTACGCAATAGATGTTTGATCTGAATTCCCCTTTCTCATAGAATTTACGAAGGGTTTGGTTAACAAATTCGCCTCTATCTGTTCTCGATTAGGCGAACCGTGTTACGTAGCTGAATTTGTATTTTCTTGAGAAAGGTGATGATCATCTGTGGAGCTTGATCTTTGCTTTGAAGAAATTAGACCCAAGTCCAGCGGGAATAGTCATCAACAATTACTAAGATGTAGCGTTTGCCATTGATCGTTTGCACGCGCATCGGGCCACACAAATCCATGTGAAGAAGATGAAGCACATGCTGAGAGCTGTGTTCCACCTTTGAAGGAAAATGAGCACGAGTGCTTTTGCCTTGTTCACAAGCTGAGAAAAGGTGATCTTTGGAATACCAAAACCGTGGGAGTCCTTCAACTAGTTTGTGTCGAGCAAGGTTGGTGATGGTTTGAAAGTTTAGATGTGAGAGACGACGGTGCCATAGCCAGGATTTTGTTGATGTTGCCTTTGAAAGTAAACAAATGGGAGATGAAGCAACCATGTCTTTCATAGAGATAGTGTAGAGACTAGAATTACGATCCGCATAAGGTCATTTCCTTGTAGATCACGAATGAAACAAGTTTTCTCCGGAAAGCAACCTCCAAATCTCCATCACAAAACCGACCTACTGAAAACAGATTATGACCGAGGCCTTCCACATAGTAAACCCTGCGATTTTGATGTTCCCATTGACATAGTCTCCGTAGCCCATGATAGCTGCGAAGTGATCATTCCCGAACCTGACAATGCCAATGAACTTTGCAATAAAGTTTGATAACAGTTTAAGATTGCCCGTCATGTGTCGGGAACATCCGCTATCAACAATCCAGAGAATGATCAGTATCACCGCATTACACACGCGACACGGATGGAATAGAAGTAGATTTGGAACCCGAAATGTTAGAGGGTTCCAGTAGCGATATAGTAGATATACACCCATCAATAGCTTTAGGTATCCACTTAAATCCTAGCGTGTTATATATCCATTTCTGCCATCTCCAACTAGTATTTGCTTTAGTCTTTGTGAATGCACTAGGTGGTACTACATTCCTATGAGGTGATACTGGAGCTACAGGGACAGCAATGCGTTTCTTAGAATCTAAAGATGGCGGTCTACCAAGCACAGACTTAGAAAGATTAGTGGGCCTAGAGGTATTCCGGTTCTTAGGATTCCTTAAACGAGAGATGATAGCTTTAGCAACACATTTATCATGACAATCAGAATTCATACTTTTACCACAAATAACACAAGGTGCATTAGACTGAATATCAAAAGTACTTAACGGTTTAGCATTCGTTACATCACTATTTCTATTACATTTGCCAGACGCAATATCTATAGTGGAGGCAACATGAGTCTTATTCATAGTCCTAGGGTGTTCTTCTACTTTAGCATTTCTGATTGATCTTTTCTTAGGTCGCAACTTCCTATTCTTCGATTTAGTGCTTCTAGGTCGTGAAGTGCGGACATTTGGAAAGATGCAACTATTCTGTTTCAGAGAAGGAGGCACGTTAGCAACTTGTGATTTGGCAGTAGAGATTCTAGGTTCATGAGTGCTAAGTGTTATTGGGGCTAATCTCTTAATGATGGTTGGCGGAAGTTGTTCATACTTTCCTAACATTTCTCTTAACTTGAAGATAGTGTGAATCGATCTTGATTTTCAGACCGAACATTTCCAGCAAAATGCATAACTTCTTTAGTGTGTGCAAGATAATGATCAAGTTCATTTGATGCTTCATCACGAGTCTTTTTTAGTAAATCAAATATGACACCATATTCCTTTTTAACTTTTACAAGTTCTTGTTCATATTTTGAGATTTGACACTTAAAAGACACGTTTTGATCATCCAATTGCTCAATTTTAGGATTCGAAGATTTTGTATGCAAGTGGGCGATTTTGTGTTGAAAAGCAATTTGTTGATCGTGAATATCTTTTTGACACCAATTAAGACGACGTATTGCATTTGAAAGTTCGTTTGACAATCGTTTGTTTTCAACTGTTAAGGACTGGATCTGAAGCACATTATTAGCAGAGGTATGATCAAATGCATATGACAAAGAATTCAATAGCACAACATTATGGATATCAGCACAGATGACGTCTTCCAAGAGTCGATCAACATCTTTTCTCAACAGTTTCTTTTTACGTTTAGTATTAGAAATAGATGTTTACGTTTTCTCAAAACGACCTTCATCAATCCAAGTTCCTTATGAAAATCCTTTTCCCAAGCTAATGCACAATTTTTCAAATTTTTAACGTTAGGTAAAAGATTTTTCGGAAAAATGTCTCTTTGTTCTCGCGCCAGAGGCGATTGAAAATGAACAATTTTGATTGCAGAACGATATTCTATCTCATGTTGTAAAATTTTGAGGTCAGCCATGAAAATGTCAAAATATCTAAGAATTTTTCGATTTTCAGGTTTTGAGTTTACTTCACCGATGGAAGGTAAAGGACCATAAATTTGTGCATAATCTGGTTGGGGATTAACATTAGAAGACTCGGGTGTTTTGATGATAACCCTTGGTGTGTTAGAAGAATCCGTTGGTGTGAAAGTGACCGATTTTAAATAATTAAAAGGTTTGTTGTAAACAACAGTTTTTAATTTTGATCGACTCTCGTCTTCGGCATCTAATTCCTCTTGACGATGATATTCAACAACACTCATAACAGAATTATCAATTTTATATTACTGCCTTTGGAAACTTCGGGATTTGGTTTGAATGCTTTGGTTGAAAGCTTAGGTTTGTAATCAGCAAGATTTGGTCCATAGCCATTTGGATTTGGTTTGAGAGTAAACTTTTCAATAGCTGTGACCGACTCACCATGTTTGTAAACAACAGTTTTAAACTCTTTAAGTTTATTTTGCAAGCCTATGATTTCTTCAAGATGATCATCTATTCGTTTCGTTGAATGCTTTTTGTATGCAGAGAACTGTTTTTGACAAGTTAACAACTCAGCCTTAGCTTTTTGATTTTCCAAGGTGAGAGCGTTAATTTGCTTTTTATGTTCATGTTTCAGTTGTTCTATTTCGAACAACAAAGCATTCTTCGAAGCGGCTAGATCACGCATCTGTCGCTCTAAATATTTTTCATTTTGATGAGATTTAGCAAAGGCTGCTTCAAAACCTTTTGCGTTTTCTTGAGTTTTGAAAAAGTTGAGTTGCTTTTGTAAACATTCAAAATCCTTTGTTAACAAGTGCATTTTTACTTTTCAAGTCCTGATTAATTGCACGACATTCTTCCACTATGGTTTGTTGATCTTGTATTAAACGAGCAAAATCTGGATGAGGCAAAGTTCGGCGTGTTCAATGTGAGTCACAACATGATCATTACTGAGATCCTCAAGTATAACCACGAGTCGAATTTGATTATCAAGCGAGACCGTTTGGTCATCTTGATCGTCAAATATAACTACGGGGTCTAGTTGAAAATCATCGGAATGAGATGTGGATGACTCATTTTGAACATTCTGAGCCTTGCCGGATTCAGATGTTGGCGGAGATAGTAGATCGGAGATGAATATGGTTTGTTCGGGTACCTGAGACAAGCCATCAGTGTCATACACTGGGCTGTGTCACTCATGTGTAACTCATGCATATTAGCCATCAACATAACTGCTGCATTGGCATGCAAGTCCTCCATATCATCATCCGAGTCCGATTTGCCATAAAACTTTGTTCTTTGTGCGTGAGAGATCCACCAGCTTCATCCTTAAGAGCCAAAAGAAGAGCCTCTTTGGAGTAAGCACTGCCCCTAGTCCTTGGCTTTGGGCATGCATTAGCCAGATGTCCCTTCTCATTGCGGTTGTAGCATCGAAGACCATTCAACCCATTTTGAGCATTTCCTGTTCCACCACTTGGAGCTCAATTGTTATTCCCACCCACATTAAACCCTTGACCACCGCCCATCGGCGACCATAACCACGATTATGAACTTCAAGTCGTCCATTGTTCACAACAGCTTGATTCCTTGTATTAGATGAGGAACGAATACGGTTGTTGGATTTCTTGGTATAACGGCTAAAGGCATTAACAATCATAGCAAATCCTTGTTGCGATGCTTGACGGATCAGATTCCTCTTTAGCTTCAGCTTGAGCATTGTTGTTGTTGTATGGAACCAATTGAGTTTGTTGAGATGGAGGTTGTGAAGGATCATGTGGTGTGATTGTAGATTGGTTGAGTTCTTTGGTTGAGGAGAATAACTGTTTTGAGCATATAAGGCAAGTTGTTGATTTTCCAGAGCAATTTGAGCACGGAGAATCCTTTCCCTATCAACTTCCTTTTCATGAGGCTTCAAGTAATCGTACAATAATCCATATGTAGATTGATGCATGTTTTTCGCTTGACATACTTCTCCCATTCAGGACCAAGACTACTCAGGAACTTTGTATTCACTGCAATTTTAGGCATATTGATGTTGCGTTTATCCAAATCATTGATGATGTCTGAAAATCGGTGATGATAGGACTCGAGTGTCTCTCCAGTTTCAATCATGAAGTGTTCATAAGCCAAGTAAATTTTGGATTCCAAATCTTCCTGATTGAGTACAGATCCTTCCATAAGAAGGCGAATATGATCCCACATTTTCTTTGCAGTCTTTTGAGCATCAACACTACGAAGAATTAGGTTTGGTAATCCTAGGAGGATATATTCCATTGCAAGCTCATCTGCTTCATAGTGTAGAAGTTCTTGAGGATTCAAGTCTGCAAAGTGAGCAATGTTCGTTTGTTCATCTCTTGGTGGAATGGCATTTGGATCTCCGTGTACAATGACAGTAGGCATCTCAAATGGACCTTCCAAGATAACCTTCTTTAAGAACTTTCCATGTGGCTTCTTTAGATCACAAAACCTAAAGAACCTTATCACCCATTGATCGTAGTTTCTGGAAGTGAGCATTGGAGGTCTATCAAGTGATCCAGCCTCATGAATTGATTGTTGGCGGCTTAAAGTTTCAAACATCTTTGCAAACCAAGTGGGTTCCTTCATAGTGATCCTTGATGGATGTTGATTAAAGTCATTTGTGTATGGTTGAGCTTGAAGACTTGGTGGTGGTTGAACCATTTGAGGTTGTGGATTTGCACCAAGTTGTGGAGTATGTTGTTGGTTAAATTGTTGTTGATAAATTGCTTGTTGTTGATTCCATTGTTGATGTTGTGGAGTTAGTTGTTGTTGTCGTTGAGGATAAGTGTAAGGGAAATAGTTAGAGTATGGTGGTTGTGACATGTTGAAAACTTGTGTTGGTAAAAATGGATCTTTGTAGTCGAATGAACCTTTGTTGATGAAGTGTCCTTAGGCGTAGAAAAGACAAGAACCAAGTAGCACTTATGCGTAAAAACACCAAAGTTACGCGTAACAATAAGGAGTTACGCGTAGGATTTAGCTTACGCGTAAGTAGGAAAAAAACACTAAAGTTAAGCGTAGACAAAAGTTAGGCGTAGAAAGTTAGGCGTAGGATTTTCTTATGCGTAAGACTAGGCTTAGGCGTAGGAAAAATCTTAGGCGTAGGATTTCTACGCGTAAGCTTATGCTTATGCGTAATTTTAGGGTTTTGCCCAAATGATCGTTTACACTATCACAGTGCAAAAGATATCCAAAGTCGACGTATTTTCAGACTTATCCAAGGAAGAAAACATGGAATAGACCACGAAAATGAAGATCAAACCAAGGAAGCACTTACGCGTAGTTTTAGGGTTTTACTACGCGTAGAAATGCTCGAAATTTTGATTCTGTCCAAAAGTGTTTCTAAACCAGTTTTTGTGTGATAAAATAGCTTCAATAACACCAAAATACACAAAAGTGTGAAACTTGATGAACCAAAGCCTCTAAAACAGTTACGAGTAGGATAGAACCCTCGTTCAAAAACTCGATCAAAAACAACTATCCACGCATAAAGTTTGACACTTTTTGCCAAAAACAAGTATTTTAACACCTTAAAACATTGAAAGTACAAGAATCTTGGATTAAATAGTGTAAAAAGCAAGTTTTTAAGCGAACCAAAGTATCAAATGTGCGTTTTAGGCGTAGGACCGAAACCCACTTAAAAAACAAACACGATTCACCCAACTAGTAGGCGATTGATACCACTGTTAGGTCACAAGGTTTACCACACAAGCTTATAAGAAAGAGATAAGGCGATTGAACAAGTAAACAAACACACACACACGATAATAGTAATACGGTTTACGCGTAGGAGTGTAATGAGAGAAAACTTGAACAACCAACCTTCAAATGAAGGTTATTACAAAGTATTTATAGGCAAGGAGCTAGGGCAACACTCCTACTCCTTCCCTTTCTCCTATGGGCTTGGGCCTAAGCTCATGGGCCTTCTACATAAGCTTAAGGCTAATAACAAACATAAAGGCCATAATAAGCTAACTATTACATATGAGTAACTAACACTTGAATAAGGTTTAGGAGTGATTCCAACAAAATCTCAACTTCGTACTTTCTAATGTTATCCAAATATCATGAAACTATTTTGCTCTTGTTGACACTATTGGCCCCTCATCGCACTTGTTACTTTTATAACAAGTCCTTGAACTTAATAAACTTCGAATTAACTTGTCACTTTTAATCCACTGGACCTCAAAACTTTGCCAAGTAATTAATTACGCAGTAACTAATTATCCGAGTTACGTCGTAATCCTTCTTCATCTCATACTTATCCCTCCGAAATAATCTCTACGGCGTAACTAAATTGCCATGTTACGCCGTAACCTTCAAGATAATAATCACGGCGTAACCAAAGAATTGGTTACGCCATATCCTTCAAAGCTCATATTTACGCCGTAACCTTATTAGCTAGTTACGGCGTAATCTTCTTATAAAATTCAAAGGCCTTCGTAAATCAATCTTCAGAACATATACTTGGCCTTTTATCACTTCTTTTCCGCTCCAACGCCTCATTTATCCTGAAATGCAAATATGAACGAATATGAAAGAATTAAGTACCATATTAATGCAAATGAGGCCATAAACATGGGAATTTGATATATAAAAGATCCGGCTAATTTGATGTTATCAGAGTTGTTGAAGAATCTGTATAACAAGCAGGTTCTAAGTATTAATAAAATCGTTGAAGTTAAAGTTAATTCTTCTTAGCTTTATTGAAGTAAATTCCGCATACTTAATAGAGTTAATTCAGTGTTTCATTGTTAGTGACTTAGGATTTATCCGAGGTTGCTAAGCCCTTACATGCTATATAAGTTAGTTTGGTTAGAGTATATCGATCCAACACCACCGTACCCGTTTGTAAAAGCTTGGACAGCGTACCATGAGGATCCTCATATTTAGAAGGACCAAAACGGTTTCTAACACTATCCAAAAACCCGTCCCAGCTGTTGATTAATTTTTTACGAGTCATCCAAGGCAAATAATCCAATACACGAGTTAATGCATAAGAATCGAGGGTCAAGAGTCAAGGGGTCTTCAATAATCCAATACACGAGTTAATGCATAAGAATGTAATGCGGTGCCTCATAAACTCCATAATCAAGGAAAATAAGATGCATTAACTCGGCCTTCATCATCAATGAAAAAAATGTCTTTGTATAAAAAAATTTTAAAATTTGGGTCAATTTAGCACATATTTCTATCAAAATCGACCATTTCTATCTCCCATCTTCCCACTTGAAATGTACAATGTCCCCATTGTACGAATCTTGATTAAAATTTGAAAGCCGAGATAGAAATGTTCGGGTTTCTAATTTTATCCGTAAGACAAAACGGATATGTAAAACTTTTGCGCCAGTTGAACAAGGCGAAAACACTAATTATAGACAAAACACTTGCTTGCATGCTTCACTATATATTTTTTTTATGCAAGACAAGGTATACATGGATAAACGATACGAACATAAAAAGTATCCCCCCACTTGAGATCAACTATTATCTAAACCCGATTTTCTTCCAAAACCCTTTATTCAAAACCCGCGACTTTCACTAGTGGAACCAAAATTAACCAACAATGCCCGGACCATGGACATAAGGAAACTACAGGGTAGGCTAGGCGATAGGTGTAACGAAACAACATATATTAGGTGAACAAAATGAAAGGGATGGCTCTGAAGGGTGTATCTAGGGGTATCTGCACTAATGGTGAGTGCAACAAAAAGGGTTTAACATGGGGATTGACTAATCGATGTGAAAAGTCAATATACACAAACATATATGGGCTATTTGGGTTTAATCCTAAAATTGCCTTAAATCCTAGCTGCACCGATCACACCAAGTTACCTCAGTGTAATGCTCATGATAATGGTCTCGAAAAGATATACAAGGGCAAGTTCTAAAGTCTACTACAGCCACCGGCACACTCATTTTTATGGTATTATGTATAAGGGGAAAACGGAAAGGCTTATCCTCACACAATGGAAATATAGGGTAGGTGTGCTCAGTCTAGATTAATCCAGTTAAGTAATGAAAGACATGTCAAAATTTTATTAATGAAACACTTTTCATCAAAAACTAGAAAAATAAGGTCAAGAAAAATCAAGCGGGTGTCTATGTCTAATCCCTTCCCCCCACTTGGGTCATACATAAGCATATAAACGAAAGATAAGAAGGGTTAGAATTGAGACGGAAAACTCCCCTGGATTTGCTCGGCATGATCGAAGACTCACGAGTAAACGTGTCCCGCTTTGAGATCTATGAGCAAACTTTAATAACCTGAATTCACTTAAGACAACCAAACGTATCATACTAGAAAAACATCAAGTAATAAAAGAAAATGAAAAACCTAACTCACTTTCGTAGGAATCACGGTTGCATTTAGCGTATGCAACAAGCCTTTTAAACCACTTGGTGTCCCAAGTGGACGAGTGAAGTCTCGTGAGGGTTTACAGGGAACACACCCATAAAGTTCATTTATTACTAATACAAGGTTATTGTGTTTTAAAATGAAAGAATTAAAGCAGAGGAAGGTTACGCGTAACTCTTTTGAGGGAGTTACGCCGTAACTAGCAAAACCGACATAAGTTGTAAGCGAGTGGTTACGGCAGTAACCACGGAGATGGTATTACCCGTAATTATTAATGCATCAAGAATTCTCGCTAAAAAGTTGGCTATGGTAATCACTAATATGAGTTACGCCATAACTCTTGTCGATCACAAGCTAGCAGCAATTACTTCCACGTTTCCTGCAAAAATGGTTAGAAAACACAAAACCCAACTATACTAATAAAATGAAAAAGAAAAGATAGGCATGGGGTGCCTCCCACGGAGCGCTTGTTTTTGTTCGAGTCACGAGCTTGACTCCACCCTTATTTACTACGTAAAAGGATGTTCATCCCCTCACTTGAAATCAAGCGTGGGTGAAAATAGCAATAAACAACATGAGGGTGTGAATTTGCTATGGGGTGCGGAAATGATGAATTATGATCATACCTGAAAGGAGATGTCATTTCCCCCCCATACCTTACCCGTTTTAGTTGATGGCATTGATGATTTGTTCACCTCGTGATGTGGTTGATTAATCAGCTCATATGTCTCCTTGTTTATCACAGAGGTGTCTAAGATTTTGTCTTCTAATTCCTTTGCAGGATCAACTAGAATTGGTTCAGTAGCCGAAGCTACATAACCATTATCGGGTGATGTGATAGGTTGCACGATTTCATCCATAATTTCAGCAACCTGCATAGAAAAACAAGCAAGATTGTTAGGAATAAAAGAAGAGTTAGAAGTAATACCATTATGTGTTGTGGTTGATTCCTCGTTAGCTTGTGGCGTTGCTTCATCACTTTGTAAGTTCTTTGCTTCCATTTTCTTCAATTGATCGTCGCTTGTTTCTTCCTTTATCGCAACCTTCAAACGTCCTGGAAATGGGATAGGTGGTACATAGGGTCTGATATAAGGTAAATCACGAGGAACCGGCTCCTTGTTGACTTCTTTCATCTTTCCCACTGTTGCTTTGATAGTTCCAACTGCATTCTTTTTACTTTCCAGGACCTTTTGGTTTAACTCTTCAAGCTTAGCCTCCAAGCTTTTCCTCTTAGCGTCAAGCTTCTTTAAATTCAGGTCCGCGCCCTCCTTGAATTCCCTGATCATTTCGTCATTCGAGTCGTGCATCCTTTTTAAATTATCCGAGAATTTCTTGACGGCTTCCTCCAATGACTCAACGTACTTGACCTGCTCATATTCTTTGCGTTCTTCTAGGAGAGAATGCTCTTGTATAGCATGAATGTCTTCCTTAACCATATTCATATCACATCCGAGTTCATCAATCTGTTTGGTTATGTCACCAATGTCATCCAAGCCCTTTCTATTTGTTACCCAAGTGGTTGCTCCATCATACCAATTTTGTGAATGGTCAGCCATCATTTCAATTGATCTAAGGGCTTGTGCAGGTGGCATTGTAGGGATAGGTCCTTGAGAGTCGAGCATTTGGCGGGACGGGATGTTTAGACCTTTGTAGAAAATAAGGACCATCTGATGGTTGCTGATATCATGCGTTGGGCATTTGTAGAGAAGGTCATTATATCTTTCCCAAGCTTCATCAAGCGTTTCATCCATCTTCTGTCTGAAACTCCTTATCTCATCCATCTTCTTGGCAATCTTTGAAGGAGGACAATATCTCCGAATGAACGCTTTCATCAAAAGATTCCACGTGTTGATTGACCCGCAGAAGCATCTTCATCCATCTTCGGCGCACCATTGAGTGTAATAGGGAACACTCTAAGAATTAATGCATCTTGAGAAACTCTGAGTGTGGAAAGATCTGCGATCTCCAATACTCTTCGCACATGCAGGTGGGCATCATCATCGTTAGTTCCCACACAAAAGCTTCTGTCTAAGTTCCCTCTTGAACTGGCAGCTGATCTCAAACTCGATGTCATCATTAAACTCGGGATATATGATGCCTGGTCTTTGGTCACCTTGAGTCAAAGCAATGTATTCTTCCATAGTGAGTATGTCAAAATCTGAATCTTCCATATCCTGAAATATCAAAAACAAACAAAAACAGAAAAAAAGAGAAAAAGAAAATAAAAGAAAAACTTAAATTAAAATCCTAAATAGCTCCCCGGCAGCGACGCCAAAAACTTGATGCATGTTTTACTGACCAGGTTTTAATATTTATAGTTACTCGTTATACCTATGGTCTACCCTAGTGCACTAACGAGCAGTGTACCCGATCGTGTGTAGTGTAGTAATCGGTAAAGCCGAGGTCGTCCCAAGAGCTTCGAGGATCGGAAATTAACTTAAGTCTATGTCACGATTTTAATTGCTTTTAAGATTGAAATAATAAATTAACTAATAAGACAAGAAAGCAGATAAAGGCAAGAGAGGTGATCAATGAAAGAGAGTGGTGCTAACCTAGTTATTCCTCCTAGCTAGCAATGTCTACGTCTACTTACTTCCAATTACTTCAGGTGGGGTCAAAGTCGAGAGGACATCATTTGGTCAATTCGCCCTAACCTATCAGCAAAGATGCCACCACAGGAGAAATCAGGCGCACCGTCATAAGTCATGTTGTTCCTGGTCCCCTAAGCCGAGTCATTAAGTACCGCTACATGCTAGATTCTAAATAGAGAGTGCCCGGCCGTTAGGAACTTAGACACTACACCCCCCCAATTCTTAAGTTCATCCAAACAATAGGTGATCAGTTGGTCAAATAGCACAAGTAGAAAGGTCATCAGTTGGTCATATCTTACCCTTCCCGTCTCAGTCCGCTCACCTAGGGTCAGTTGGTCATATCTCCTAGGTGATTGGCCTCTACCGCCATTCAAAACTACCGAATCAAGGGTGACTACCAAAGAACTATGCATGCATACACTTAGAAATAATTATACAGAAGTAAAGTGAACATAGACAAAACAATTAAGGATTCATAACTAGGCCAGCACCAAGAGGTGCTTAGCCAAACATATAGTAAATTAATCCAACAATAATGAATAAAACATGAATAGAATTAAACATAATGTTTGATACAAATTACTTGATGAAAAGCTAATGATGATGACGATAGCAGGTGAATTCTTCCTTCGAAACTGGCTTTGGACTGCTGGAAAATGCCTTGGAGTGGTGCTCTAATCGACCCCTGGGAGAGGGGTGAAGAGAGATACTGAAAAATGCAGATTTAGGGCTGTATTTATAGGCCCCGACATGGTTACGGCGTAATTAAATAAATTAATTATGTCGTAACTAAAGTTACGCCATAACTAAAATAAATAGTTACGTCGTAACTTAGTTACGCCGTAACTACTTATAGAAATCTCAACTTCGTACTTTCTAATGTCATCCAAATATCATGAAACTATTTTGCTCTTGTTGACACTATTGGCCCCTCATCGCACTTGTTACTTTTATAACAAGTCCTTGAACTTAATAAACTTCGAATTAACTTGTCACTTTTAATCCCTGGACCTCGAAACTTTGCGCTCAAGTAATTAATTACGGCGTAACTAATTATCCGAGTTACGCCGTAATCCTTCTTCATCTCATACTTATCCTTCCGAAATAATCTCTACGGCGTAACTAAATTGCCATGTTACGCCGTAACCTTCAAGATAATAATTACGACGTAACCAAAAGAATTGGTTACGCCGTATCCTTCAAAGCTCATATTTACGCCGTAACCTTATTAGCTAGTTACGGTGTAATCTTCTTATAAAATTCAAAGGCCTTCGTAAGTCAATCTTCAGAACATATACTTGGCCTTTTATCACTTCTTTTCCGCTCCAACGCCTCATTTATCCTGAAATGCAAATATGAACGAATATGAAAGAATTAAGTACCATATTAATGCAAATGAGGCCATAAACATGGGAATTTGATATATAAAAGATCGGGCTAATTTGATGTTATCGAGTTGTTGAAGAATCAGATAACAAGCGTGGTTCTAAGTATTAATAAAATCGTTGAAGTTAAAGTTAATTCTTCTTAGCTTTATTGAAGTAAATTTCGCGTACTTAATAGAGTTAATTCAGTGTTTCATTGTTAGTGACTTATGATTTATCCGAGGTTGCTAAGCCCTTTACAAGCTATATAAGTTAGTTTGGTTAGAATACATCGATCCAACACCACCGTACCCGTTTGTAAAAGCTTGGACAGCGTACCATGAGGATCCTCATATTTAGAAGGACCAAAACGGTTTCTAACACTATCCAAAAACCCGTCCCAGCTGTTGATTAATTTTTTACGAGTCATCCACCGAAACCATTCAGGCGCGTCTCCTTTTAGGTTGAAACCCATAACCCTAAGTCGTTGGTCAACTAGTGTATCCAAGAGGGCAAAGTACTCGGTAATCGCGAATATCCAGCTGTCAAGATCAGTACCAGAAAATTTTGGAAAATCCAACGCATGGATCGCGATATCGTTGACACCGAATCACCGCCTGCCCCACGACGTTTCAATGCCAATGTTTTGGCAGCTTGCAATTCCTGATTCAACGCCGCAATCTGTCTTGTGACCATGTGCTTGCTCCTTCAAGAGCAACTGTATGACATGTTCGTTCATCACGAAGCAATGAAAGCACCAATTGATACAACCTACTCGTACTGATAATTGCACTACTTATAGCGTGTGCGGGCTCAGTAAGCAAGAGAAGAAGAACCTGAATATTATTGATCCAAAAACTTGATAGTTTCATTCATACGATGAGCTTAAATACTCGAAACAAGATAATCGTAAACGAAGACAAATAGTTATCCTAATATGACTTGAAAAAAGACTCAACAAATATCCTAAATAAATACTTCGACACTTATTCTAAACAGAAAGATAATTATGATGGTTATCCTAAACACAAACCGATGCAGTTGTTATCATATTGGTTCGTTCCATCCCCTGAACCGCTGGTGTGTAACATATATAGCGTATATAGTTGTAACATTTATAGTTGCACCACTTATAGCGTGGGTGCTCCGTAAGCAAGAGAATAAGAACAAGAATATTATTGATCTGAAAACTTGATAATTTCATTCATACGATGAGCTTAAATACTCGAAACAAGATAATTCTAAACAAAGACAAATACTTATCCTAATATGACTTGAACATAGACTCAACACATATCTTAAACAAATACTTCGACACGTATCCTAAACAGAAAGATAATTATGATGCTTATCCTAAACACAAACCGATGCAGTTGTTATCCTATTGGCTCGTTCCATCCCCTGAACCGCTGGTGTGTAACATCATGCATCACATCTCACCCAAATAATAGGCTCACTCGTGACTTTGCATTGAAAGGTGAGGGGGTCACACCCCATTAGTCCATTACTTCAAGTCTTAGACTCATGAACCAAATCAACTCACCATTAAGAAGAAGAAGGTGAAAAGTATCAACGTCAAAATAATCCTCAACCTTATGTCAAAATGTGTTCCAGTATATCATCAAAATAATACTCAACCTTATATCAAAATATGTTCTAGTATATTTGTGTCACCACTCATTCTTTTATATAAGCAATCCATAACACCCATCAACTTCGTACTGATTGTAAGAGCAATAGGTATGGTAACGCCACCTTCGTTATCTTTGAGGTGGACGATTTTGATCCGGCGTTATTACACCGCATGTTGGCGTTATGGAGCTGGGTTGAGGAGGGCGTTGCCATAGCAACGTACGTTGAAAGTGAGAAAAGACAAAAACAAAATTACAAAACCACCCCCTACGATTTAAATTAGTTGTTTTTGTGTTTTTGTAGTGTTTGTGTTCTTGAGTGGGTGTGTTTTTCGCTGTGTGTGTACAAGTATGGATGGATGAGGAAGATGATATATAAACGAATTTTTCGTTGAGTGGGTGTGTTTTTCGCTGTGTGTGTACAGCAGAATTTTTTGTTTTTTTTTGTTTTTTTTTGTTTTTTTAAGTTAATAACAATTTTATTTAGTTTTTTCTATGTGGTAGGTTTTTTATAATTTGTAACGTTTTTTATTTTGCATTGTAATTTTTAAGTTTATTAATGAAATATTAGGTTATTGAATGAATGAAATAGTTAAGGGGTTAATTTGTATATTGTAATTTTTTAAAAGGTGGGTCCCAAAAGTTGGTGTTGAGGTGGTGTTATGATAAACGGTGTTTTTTTATGTTATTGTTGAAATGTTAAAGCTTATGTGAAGCTGACATAGCGCAGTGTTATTTCCTAAGTCAAGTTACCGTACCTATTGCTCTAAGTTAAAAAGCAACTAGCAAATTATCAAAATTTTCACACAGGTGAATCCAAGAAAGGAACCGGTCAGGATAAGTTTAGGGGTGTTATTCGGGTTGACCCGGTCGGGTTCGGGTCAATCGGGTCGGGTCAAGGATAAAAAAAACATACACGAACTTGTTTAGAGCTCGGGTCAATTCGGGTTCGGGTCAACTCGGGGTCGGGTATAGGCCATTTAAAAATGATACAATTTTGGTGTTCAAACTTGAAATAGATAAAAATTAGAAGGAAAAAAATCAAACTCGGGTTAACCCGAACCCAAGTAAGATACGTATATTAAACTTGAACCCGACCTTGTTTAGAACTCGGGTCAATTTGGGTTGACCTGATTGACCCGGATATAAAATTGAACCAGATTAACCTGACCCCGAATAATCGGGCTCGGGTAGGGTCGACTTTTGAGACACCTCTAAGGACAATAAGTGACTTTTCTATGATTTATCTTTCACATTAAATCCAAGAAAGTCCAACTCAAATAAAAGGACATTACAACCACTCCACAATTATTTTTAATACAACAATGTGATGAAAGTCCAACTCAAATAAAATGACATTACAACCACTCCACAATTATTTTTAATACAACAATGTGATGAAGGAATCTCACTACCACAAGCATAAACCTCTAGATTTTGGCATTGATCTTATATCAAGTTCTGCACTTGCAATTCCTAGGAAACACAAAATTTAATTTATTTTCATTTTTTATTTGATCAGCTAATTATAATGGCGTCTTCTTCGATGAAAGGGTTTGAACATCTCGAAATCCAACTTGAAGAGATCAACTCAGCCACCAATAACTTTAATGAAGAAAATATTATCGGGTATGGTGGTTTTGGTAAGGTCTATAAGGGAGAATTGTTTCACTCTAACTCCAGGGGGCGAGGCATGGTTGCTTTAAAGCGTCTCGATCGTAAACTTGGGCAAGGAGAAGCTGAGTTTTATAAAGAAGTCAGGATGCTTTCGTGTTACAAACATGAAAACATAATCTCCCTCCTGGGGTTCAGCCGCGGACGGGAAGAGATGGTACTTGTGTATGAGTATGCATCTCGTGGAAGTCTTGATTATTGTTTAAAAGATGTCAATCTCACATGGACACAACGATTGAAGATATGCCTTGATGCTGCCAAGGGACTAAGCTACCTCCATGATCCCAGGGAGACATCCCAAAGACTTATACACTGTGATATTAAAAGTGCCAACATCCTACTTGATGAGAATTTCAAGGCTAAAGTCGCTGATTTTGGGCTGTCAAAAATAAGCCCCGCTAATCAGCTGAATTCAATTCTTGTCACCGATACCTTGGGTACCCCTGGATACTGTGATCCTGTGTTTATGGAGACGTACACCCTCTCAAAAGAGTCAGACACATACTCTTTTGGAGTAGTGTTATTTGAAGTCCTGAGTGGAAAACTATGCTATGAACGTAGCAAGGGCCACTTAAAGGTATTTCACGTGCCTAAGTGGAAACGAAGCTACGAAGTGAAGGAATTAGACCGGATTATCCTTGAAGATATCAAGCAACAAATGAACCCGGGTTCTTTGGCAACCTTTTCAGACATTGCATATCAATGTTTGAAGAGGTTCCGTGAAGAGCGGCCAGCGATGTCTCTTGTTGTTAAAAAACTTCAGGAATCACTTGCATTGCAGGAGCTTCACGATCTCAAGCCGGAAATGAAGTATGAAGAGATAGTTAACGCTGCAGTACCTCCTTTGAATTATAGATCCTTAGATGAACTGAAAGTGCTTCTCACCGAAGGGTTCCACGTTAATGAGGGAAAAACGGTAATTAGCCACATCTCTTTGATTTTATTTTAATATATTTTGACAAATGGTTATTTATAGCTCGAAAAATTTTACTATGTGGAATTTCACATTACAAATATATAGAAATAGGCTGTATGAAAATGGTTTTTTTTTTTTTTTCAATGTGGAAAGAATAGGTTCTTCCTCATTTAATGAATATGCAAAAGTCAAAATCCGAGTCCAGGATATGATTAGTTCGTTATGTGCAACCCGCCAACACCATTCTAAATAAATACGAGTAGGGTTATATTTCAAATATTTTCTTTAAACGTTACGCAAAATGTATGATGACACAAAAATCACCAACAAACAATATGCAATTAGGCATTGATGGTAATATATATATATTTTTTCTAATAATAATTTGAATAACTTATATTTAGAACTTAACTTTTTTGTCAACAAGCAGGTTGGCGCCAGCTGCGATGCGGCTGAGATTTTTTTTCTCTAACTTGTTTTAAATTGTAACCCGTTTGTCTGAGATGTGTCTCCATGGTCGGGCGAAAAAAAAAAGCGTTATCTTTTTTGTTTAAACATTTTTGTGTATGTAAAGCTAACACAAATTTTGAACTTATTTGATAGATTAAGGGTTCACTTTGAAAGTGATAGTCACAGAATACACACAATGATTGAAATTTGAAAGTTCAAGACATAATAAGAAAAAATAGTTGGTACACACAATCATAAAAGTGTCCAATTCGATGCATTTTTTGTCATTTTTCTATATTAAACTTAAAACATTTTTTATAAAATCGCACATATGTCAAAAGCACATCAATATTGAGCTCGTTTTATACGTTATCGAGAGTCCTTTTTCCGGTATTTTTTTTGTTCAAGAAATCGCGAGATATTTGTTCGATACTTGGTAAATAAAGTTTGTTGTATAAGGAAATTGTAAATAGTAAGAAAGTTGAAGGTGTGATTTGTAAATATTTTTTTTACTTGTTTTGGGCCCCATTTTTTGATTGTTTTATTCGTTTGTGGCACCAATCAGAAACCGGCACCACATATTGGTTTGTTGTTGATGAGTGATAGTCCGATTATAATGTTTTGGCCCACATATTTGGACTAAGCAAAGAGAAAACGGGAACAGGCCAAAAGTGGCCCACGAAAAAGGCGGGAAAAGCGGGAATATAGCAACCAATCAGATGCCATGGAATTGCCCGTAAATTATATATATAGTGATTTAAAATCCAAGACAACTTTGTTATCAACCAGATAGAGTCACCCACTAGACTTGGACCTAAAGCTGAAGAGGCTCGGCCCATCTCCTTACCGGATCCACATAGCTTTTAGTTAAAGCTTTGAAATGTTGTTTTTGCTATACAAAAGTATTGTAAAATAAAATAACAGACACATACAATATTAAATTTTAAATTAAATAATAATAACAAAACTTGGTCATTAACGATAAAGAGTTAAAAATTTGGGCCCAATTCGTTTGACACAGAGCTAGGGGTGTTCATGGGTCGGGTAATAACCGAATAAACCGAAACCGAACCCGAACCGAACCGAAAAAAACCGAACTGAACTTGTAACCGAACCGAACCGAACTAAAAATTCGGTTTTCGGTTTGGATATGGTTTTGGCTACCTGAACCGAAAACCGAACCAAAAACCGAATTTATATAAATATATATATATTTTTTTATATATTTATATATAAAAACACTTTATATATTTAATATATATATTTTTTTATATACTTATATACACAAAAAGACCATTAAAATTTTATTTTAATATAGAAAGTCACTTTTTATACTTGAAATAAATTTTTTCTTTGCCAAAATCTATTTAATTAAATTAAAAAAATATATAAGTTCGGTTTTGACCCATAACCGAACCGAACTTCGGTTCGGTTCTCGGTTCTCGGTTCTGTTACAAATATTTTCGGTTTGGTTCGGTTTTCGGTTATGACCAAAAAAAAAATTAACCGAACAAATCGAACCGCATAAACCGATTAACCCGAGAACCGAACCGATGAACACCCCTACACAGAGCTGAAGAAGCCTGACCCAATTCTTTGATGAATTGAAAATGCTAATTACAACTTATTGCAATTAAGTGTAGAATAGAAATATACTTGTACAAATGTACTGATTTGGTATGTTAACATTAAAAAGGTTGTAGAAATGTAACGAACTTTCATAAGTGTTTCAATTTAGTACGTGATGATGACGTGTCACATTATAAATGGTGTCACGTGTTAGACTTTTAGATATGACACGTCATCATCACGTACCGAATTGGAACACTTATGAAAGTTCATTACATTTCTATAATTATTTTTTAAAGTTCACGTACCAAATCGGTACATATGGAAAAATACATTGATATTATTCAGCCTAATAGGCAACTTATTTAATGCATGTTCAGCTGTTTCGTTTGAATGAGAAGGGAGATAGTATCGAACTAATTTTCATCGAAGCCTGTTTGAACCCCGATAAAGCTGGCAGTGTAAAACATCGAGATGACTGTGTTGATTCAAGGTGACTAACTAATTCTGAATTTGTTTATCTGTATTATAAGGGTTTTAATTTTTTCATTCTTAAATTGATGCTTTCTTCTTCTTCATGCAGATTTCCAGGGGGCCGATGTTATGAATATGAATATAGATTCGAAGCACGTGTGAGAGCTGAATACTTGTCACCTCATATCTCATACACGGTCAACCTTGTCTTCCGATATAGATTGCAATCCAATGTCAATTCTTACAATCCCTTGAGATACAAAATCGGCGGGGAGGATGAGACAAAAGTTTTCATTATTTACCCGATAGATATGAGACAAGATGGATGGTTCATTGCTCCATTATATCAGTTTACAAGCCAACAGAAAACTGCAGACCTTCAGTTTGAGTTCGAAGACCGTTGGATCAGTTTACTAGTAGCAGGCATCCAGTTTCAACCATATGACGAAAAAGTAAGCAGTTTATTGTCAATGGCTATGTTATTTATAGATGTAAAGAAAAAAAAAGATAAACCGAATGTATGGTTCACTTGCTTGGATATGTCATATATAGGTGGAACTTCAAGTGTTTGAAGAGTACCAAGACTGGCAATACGTAATCAAGGCTGCCTCACAATCTCTCGTCTACAAATCCCTTCAAGAACTAAAACAGATTCTATTTAAAGGAATCCACTTGAAAGATTACAAAACGGTAAAAATTGGCTACGTCTATTTATAAAGATAATCTGAGCAGAACTAATTCTCAACTTACTAATTATGCAGTGGTTTTCACTTACTAAGGATGAAGCACACTGTGAAATGATATCAATGGAAGATTGTTTAATTCCAAATGAAGATTTTACTCCTCAATACAAGTCTCATCAAAAGTCAAGGTGATTTTTCATACTCAGGCTTACCCCTATTGTTTCATAAGTATATATAAATTGATGCATCATTCTTTGCTTCTTCTTCATGCAGATTTCCAGCAGGCCTTTATCAAACAAACGATAAGGGATTCAAAACACATGTGAAGGCTCAATTACTATCCCCAAAAATCACATACACCGTGAACCTTGTATACAACAGTTCCTCATATGGTGAACAAGTGTACGTAGACCTTAAGTACAGATTAAGAGGAGAGACAACAACTTATACTGTGTACCTTGCAAAGAGGACAGATGATGAATTCATGCGTATGGTTGAATTGTATCAATTCACTAGCGATGGGAGTATTTTTGAACTTGAAATTATTTTTGAAAATTCTGGAACCAATATAGACGGAGTAGAAGGAATTATGTTTCAGCCCCTGGAAATAGTAAGATGACAAATATTGGTTTAATCATTTTAGTCAATTTTTATTATCATTTTATTATTCTGAAAGACCACGTAAACAACTATAATCATTAGAATTAACAGTGGCAAAAAGGTTGGGTCTGATAATAGGTCGAAATTGGTTTGGGTCAAAATGGGCTTTTTTTGTTCGAGTCGGACGTACGGGTTGAAAAACGAACTGCAAATGAAATTTCAGATTTTCTTAAAATTGATAAATAGTCAAAGGAGATCGACACCAAATTTATGAATCAAATTTTTTATAGCTAAACTAAAAATTGTAAACCATTTACTTTGTAAAAATAGGTGGAAAATCAAGTATCAAAGGATGACAAGGTGGAGAATATCCAAACCATATCAGATTCAGAGTCAGACACTTATTGGGAACAAAAGTTTCCGAATGATTATGAAGAAATACTCAATTTGTCAAAAGATAGTCTGATGTGGACAACGAAGAAGGAACTCTACTCAATTCTAAGAAGAGGGTTCCTGATCGACAATGGTCAACAGGTATACTTTATAGGAATTACTACGTATAAGACTACTGTCAATTTTTCGAACCTAATTTATGTGTAATATTCCCTACACTTACATATCTTTATGGATTGATAGTGGTTCGCTGTTGATAAACATGGGAAGAAATGTCTAATGCTATCTGCAAGAGCGACTTGGGTAATAGATGATAAGAACTCGGCTTGGAAGGTTCTCCACGAAACAAGGTTCTTTCTCTATTTTTTCTGGCCTGTTTTCCTGTAATAGATTACTCCGTATATGTTATTCATATGTGTGCACCACTTTGCAACTACCTATGAATACAAACACTTTTGTGAAGAATTTAATATATTTATGAATTTTTCTTTTGCACACAACTGAGATATTATAAATTTTGGCAAAAATATTTTGAAATCTAGTTTGGTAATTCTTATTTACCTTAAGTTGCGATCTATATTTGTATAGACTAGTATTGAAATCTATACAATAAGCAAACCATCCTACACAACTATCTTCACAATCCAAACCATCACTAGAGAGTAATGTCAACAATTCTCTCTGGCTTCAAAGAACACAGCTCGATCTATTAATCCTTGTTTCTTCTATCAGACTTCTGAATATTCATGCCATTAGCTTAAGCTTTATAGTGTCATTAATCCTTGCATAAAGCCCGTCCCAACTCATTTTTTCATCTCTGAAATTCTGTAATCTCTTTCCTGCCAAATGAAGTATACAGCAGCAGGCCAGCAGCAAGTACGAGTAATCTAAGGATGCTCCCTATGTCTTTTTCACATGTTCTGGGAGCAAAATTCTGAATAATATATTTCCAATCATTAGGCAACCCATTCAGACCCATCATTGTTAGCAGCTTGACCCGTATGTTATGTACAAAAGGGTAGCTGAAAAAGTTATTAGAATGTGCTTCACAATTATTAATATAATGGGCACACCGTTACTGCACTTATTCCCATCTAGTAACTTATTCCGTGTTTGTAACTTTTCTTGAATTGCCATCCATAGGATATTTGTACGTCTAGGACTATACTGAGAGTACCATACAAAGAAAAACACTAAGAGTGCCCATACATGTTTATCAGCAAACAAGACTGAGAGATGCTTGTAACTGGAGGAGTATGCCTCTCCAAAGGCTACTGTTTTAATATTATTCCGTTGACCAATTCCACTCAGTTTTAATATTATTATTGTTTGATGGCATGTGTTGTGACCATCTGTTAAACATTAAACATTCACAATTTAAAACATTAGTAGGCTTTTACTACTTTGAAACCTTAAACACTTTCCGAATCTATTACATATATGATGATTTTTGTTTCTGCAGATTTGGAGAAGTGCTTGTAATAACTGCCGGTGACAAATTCAAAATTAAGGGAGAAATCAAATCCGAAGTAGTATCACCTAAAACAAACTATGCAAGTTACCTTGTCTACAAATTACCACAAGACCAATCCACATTTGAGGCTCCTATGTTTGTGTGGGAAAAAGATGGTTTGAGGTATAAGGGTTGGTATATCTATTTAGTAAGCCCTCCACTCACCCCAGTTATCGGATCAAAGATTGATGAAAACAATTATAACCCACTAAATAGATACAAAGGGCATGTCATTCCACAACAGAGGAGCGATGGTTGGATGGAAGTCAAAGTATGGGAGTTTCAAACTAACGCCGAAACAGTTCCTATGCATCTTAAGTTTAAGCATCCTTGTACAAAGGATCTTAGTGGGCTCATGGTACAAGGAATCGAGCTTAGACCCATATAGATACTCTACTTTTTATGCGAGACTCAAGCATAAGGACAATGATATGTTTGGTACGGTTAAGATATGCTCTTATTTAATTTATTGTAGTGGGGTAATCAATACTCTAAAAGGGTCGAATTTCTGCAATTAATGTAGGCAAATTATTGATAATATTGTTTTCATTTTGCATTAATTTTCATAAGTTGATTTGTGGGAGACTGCAAAATGTTAACTGGGTCAAAACCGGGGTCGAGGGTGAAGAAGATAATGCTTTGACCATTTTTTAATAAAAGGTTTTGTCAAATATGAAGAAAATCACCAAAAGCCCAAAACACATTTTCATTCTTTTTCTTAGCTTTATTATGATTTGATCTATTATATTATTTGGTGATTTTGTATTTTTGAAGCAACTCAAGTGTTGCAAATAAGTACTCTTCTACAAAATACATCTTTATGATACGCAAGATTTTGTAGTGAATTTCAGGTTTTGAGATTATATTAAATATTTGCTGATACGCAAAATGTAGACCTTTTCAAATTTGATGATAAGGCGGGCAGTGTTTTTGCTATAATTTGTTGCGTGTAGTTTGATATGGATTAATTAAGTTTGGATCCTTTAATTTTAGGACTGAAGGGTGTAGATATTTGCTTGTATAATTGTTGCTGGTTTGCGTTATCTGTATTTATTGGTGGTTTTCTGCGGTTATTGTTTAATGGAATTGTTGTTTTCAACGGTTTAAACAATAGATGTCATGTTAGAGTGTGTTTGGGAGCAGGTAAGCAGTTGGAACTTTGAAGTGTTTGTGGCAAAATAAGCAGCTTATAACTACTTATTTATAAGCACAAAAAATAAGCAATCCCAGATACCCCTGTTTAAACTTTGCTTATCTGCTTATTGCTGCGGTAAAAACAGCAGTTTTTAAAATGCAGTTTGGCACATGCTTTTTATAAAGTGCTAGTTGAGATGAAAGTAAATTTACTTTATTACCATTATATGGCTTAGACTAAAAATTTTGTAAAAAACTGGTTAACTTTTTTTACGAGTCTAAAATTGCTTATTTTTACAAACTAAGGAAATTTGAAGGCTTGTGTTCTTTCACAAATAATGTTCATAATTAATGTTGATGTTTTTTGGCCAACAGATAAAAGGGTTTTGACGGAAAGATGAGCTCTTTTTCAATAACACAGAAGAACACGCCTTTTCAGAAGCATCGCGAAGAAGAAGAGGCGAAGAAAAAGGTATGACCTTTGTGGACGTTTATTAACTTTATAAACTTGTGTATATTTAGTATGAATTTGACCGAGAGTTTTATAAAAAAATGTATTTATGTAGAAGGCTGAGGATGAAACAGCCCGTCTTTATGCGGAGTTTCTCGAGTCGTTTCAAGGGGATTCTGCACCTGGTTCAAAAGCTTTTGTTCGAGGAGGAACAATTAACGATTAAAAAGTGAAATCTGATGCAGGTTAGTTACCCTTTTAGGGCCGTGCATCCATGTTGGTTTTTGCTATTTAATTTCGTGTAATTACATAATTTGGTGCATAAATATGGCCGTATGAATGATTTATTTTCCATGGACAAATTAATAAGCAAATGGGCCTTTTTATTCATGCTTCGCAGGTGGAAATTCCAAAGAAGTGTCTGGTTCAAAGAAGGGGAGTAGGTAAACAAGCGCTTTTGTTTGGTTTGAATATGTTACACCGCTCTTATCATAATTCATAAGGCATTTTGAATATAAAACTTATAAGGCAATGAGTTCACGGAACTTTTAGGAGCTAGGAAAAGTGGCTCTTGTCTATTATTTGATGACGCTATTTATATGTAATGATACCCTCAAAAGAGCAGTCCCATTGTGAAGCTAACAATGCTATTCACATTTATAAGAAAACCAACACTCTTTATTTATCCGCACACGCTCAATAGCCGAATAATGAATCAGTGGTCCTTTGTATAGTCTATTTTGTTTGGTTTTTTTATGGTGACGGAAACTACCATATGAAACTAGGTGAATTCTTGCCAAATGAGCCCAAGATTGGTAGAAACGAGGTTTAACTCGTGAAAATATTGGTTGGAATTGACAATGTTCAGTAGGCTAGTGATTAGCTCGCTAGTCACCAAGTTTGGAAGCTTTGAGCTCAGGGTGCACCCTCAAAGAGCTTGAGTCTAGGATTTTAATTAATCGTGACTCTTAAATCTACTTTTGTGCCATTGGATATATGTGTTAACATCAGCTTGGTTGAAATAAAGTTCGATCATTTATGTGAAGTTACATTTATAAGGTTACTGTTACAAAATTATAACCCACTCACACATATAACTTATACTAGGTGGATAGTATATCCTTATATAGACTTGGTACACAAGGGTCTTCTAAGCTTGCCAAGCCTTTCGCGGTTCACCTTATTCAGTTGACCATATAACTTTGTTGCCCTGTGTTATTAAATTTTTAGGTGGCTGTATCATCATCATCTTATTAAGAAAACTTAAACCTTAAGTTACCGAATTTGTTTTACACTTTAACTAAATATAAATACATGCTTCATAATTTGGGTGGGCATATTGGGTACCATACTTCTATTGCAGTTTGCAAGATGCTAGCTAGTGTATCTGAATACACACTTCCTTCTTGATACTGCAGAGTAAATTAAATGAAGTTCAAACTTGTTGACTATTAGGGAATATTTTGTATGAATCATTGATAAACTGGCATGTATGTGAGTTTAGTACTCACAAATTAAGTGTATTATGTATTGTTATAATTCTTCCTGCAGGTGTGTTCCTTCTTTCTTACCCCCTCCCTCGGCAACCAAGGGTAAAGAAATTGAAAAACAGGTTTGAACTGCTGAAACATTTCTATGCTACTACCTTGTTGACTTATTGCATAGTTGCATAGTGCGTTTGACTTTTGTATAGCGGATTATAACGAATTTCTACTACTTACAGAAGGACGAAAAGAGCCAAAAGAGTAAGTAATAGGGAAGGCAATGAATATAGACTATATGGAGGAGTTAAACCATGAATGAAAAATGAGAGAAAGATGAAACCAAGAAGCGTCCGATTTCAATGGTAAGATATTCTATTTATGGGTATTTTAGGCAGTTCATCATTAGTCAAAGCAGTATTTACGCTTTTTAGTGTTCCAGTGAAATGCATACATTCTCTTTTTGGCATTTGTTTGAGGGTGTGTTTTATCCAAATATTACTAAGTTTGATAAAGAGGATCTCTTATATATTTGTATTCTTCTTATGCTCGGAGGCTTTATTCCTTTGCTAAGGTACATGGTTATAATAAAACTTTCGAGTTAGAGTTAAGAAAGAAAATAAAAAGGAAACATAGGAGGTTGTGTTCTTGAGTTGTGCTTAAGGAGGAAAAGAAAATGAAATGGAATGAAACTTAGTGTTATTTTGTTGATTATTAAAGTAAAGTGTTTCCTCCAATTTTGGGAGGAAAGTGTTTACTTTACATTTCTTTACTTTTCCTTAATAAAAAATCTCAATAACACAGTGTTACCAAGCCATGAACCCTCCCCCTTCCACGGCAAACCATTTGCCAATTCCAAGAGACCCTTTATCGAAGGGAGCGGGGTTGGCTGAGTTTGCGTTTTAACCGGGTATGGTGGGTCCCAAAAGGGGTGTTTTGGCTTGAGCCATGAGGAAGGAGGTTTTGGATGTGAGTGAAAAAGCGTGTTTTGCTGATGTGACACACTTTTTGGGTTTTGGCCTCAGCCACCATACCTAGTGCTCTAATGCATAATTTTTTTTTAACAAGTAACACTTATAATTGAAGCCTAGAAAAGGGAACATTTTGGGATATATGTGGACTGAAAAGTTAATATTTGGTCTTACAAATGCAGAGTGATAGCATTGGTGGCGAACTGAACCTTTTATCATGATAACAGGTGGGAGGTAATAATGACCTCAACATATCTAAATACTTCGATTTACAAATCATGCATATGTTATATAAATCAATGATCTAAAAGACATATCTGGTACCATTTGTTAGATGGGTCCCACGTGCTCTGCCAACAGCCAATGGTGAATGAGGAGATGCGAGCTACATTCGTTGATGGTAGAAGCAGCTAGGGTATGATTCTTGTTACAACATTCCTTATTGTTGAACTTACTTCAGCTAGATGCAATTACAATTGCTTATTATACTTACTTTGCTCTCATTATTTTCGCGCAGCGTGTGGATACTGAGCGCACATTGACCGATGCACAAAGAGATGCCTTTGAAGACATGCTCCGTGCACCTTAACATTGGAAAGAATTCAAATCAAAGAAGAAGCAATGGGTTCGCGTAACGCTTTTATTTGCCATACATCTCTCCATAAAAGGCTTGAACATTTTGTGTCCTTCCTTTTCATATTTCTTTTGTCGCCTACCCAAAGTCCCAACCATGTATTGTAGTGCAAGTCATATTATTTGTGCAGATGTTTGTCGAAACATTTCATACAAAAGAAATGGGAGCTTGTGTCATCCAATTCCTCATAAACTAGATAAATGAGACTTTAGTTACTTATTGCTTATACTTCTGAAAAAGAGACGTAATACTTACTCTAACCAACAGTAAAACTATAATTTTATTGCATAACATGGTAAACTCTATATATAAAGCTATATGTAAACCAAAAAGTCAAGGGGGTCTTGGTCTTAAGGATACTGTCATTTGGAATAAGGCTCTTATGGTCAAGCATCTTTGGAACATTGCTACAAAAAAAGATACTCTATGGGTCAAATGGGTTACTACTATTAAACTTAAAGACTTAAGTATCTGGGTGGTGCAGACAACTGGGGACAGTGGCGGACCCAGAAAAATCGAATGTGGGGGGGCAATTTTTTTGTTTTTTGACAATAGTAGCAAAATACGGATGAAAAAATTGGATTTAAAATGATAAATCGAGTATTATTGCTTAGAGATTGAGGATTTATAAAGTTTTAAAGTGTTGATTGTTGTGTTTTAGTATGTTGGTGGGGGGCAATTTGAGTTTTCAGTGGGGTGAACTTTCACAAAAAGGTTAAAATTAAAAAAAATTTACACTAACATCACAACTTTTTTGGCTAGCCATGGGGGGCGCCGCCACCCCGTACCTAATACATAGGTCCGCCCCTGGCTGGGGATGGAGGAACCTTTTAGATATCAGAGATTTAGTGCTGAGAAATTTCAAATATGAGATTGGTAATGGTATGGAAACTTATATGTGGTATGATAACTGGTGTGGGTTAGGACCTCTCATTAATCATGTTACCCACAGAAGTTTGTATAATGCTAGAATTAATAGAAACCGTTATGTTGCTTATATGGTTGAAAATGGATCATGGAAATGCAATATGGAATGGCTTGGTACATATCCTGTTTTGAGCAATGTTATGACTCCTTCAATCAGCCAGAATAAGAAGGATAAAGTGATTTCGGTTGATAAAAATGGGGATTGTAAGAACTTTTGTATGAAGAATGTTTATATGGATCTGAGTGGAAGTGCACTTGAAGTTTATTGGAGCTCTCTCGTTTGGTATACACAATGTATACCCAAACATTCCTTTAGAGTTAATGGTCCAAAAAATATACAAACTTTTCACCTTTTACTATTGTGACAATAAACTTTTTTTTTTCCTATTAAAACAAAAAACTTTCTTAATGACTCTTATTGTAACCAAAATTGACACGTGGCAACATTAATTAACCCTTAACCCAAAAAAATCATTTATACTCGTTTCATAATTTTGGGGGACCATTTTTGCCAAGTTACCAAACTTAAATGCTAATATAAAAAATCATTTATATTCGTTTTTTAATTCCAAGTACTTTTATCCTTTGATTATGCAAAAGTACTTCTTCCCCAAACCTGCTACAAACCCCTAAATACATGAAACAGCTTTCTTCTTCCCCAAACCTACTACAAACCCAACTTTCTTCTTCTCATATTCATACCCCTAAATACATGAAACAAATTGTCTCTTGCTCCTTTTCTGCCACCAATCGCATGCCTCAACACAAGGTCAAAACTTTAAGACCTATCACTAGATGAAGAGCCTATCATCTTCACCTCCTCTTTTCCCACAAGTGATCACGAGGGTGTGTCCAGTTATGAGGATGGAAAGCAAGTTCAGCTTGAAATGGTTCCTCACCAAGACCCAAGAAGAAAAGTGAAGTCAAGGCATCCCATTTATTCTTCTATTTACTGAATCGAGTAGAAAGAGGCACCAATTGAGTTTTCATCATCATTTTTACAAAAATTAGGGTTGGGTAAAAGTTAGGGTTTTCGAAAATTAGATTGGGGGTTTTGCAATTCAAGGTGTGTACTAGCCGATTCAAGCTTCAATTTGGTGGTATCATAAAGGATTCGTGGTCAATTTTGGGACAAAATTGTGGCGATGTGTTTACATGGAAAATGTTATGGAAAGTGCTTTGTGATGTGTTTGATGTCGAGTTTGTGCCATTTGACGAGAATGAGAAGTTCGATTTTGTGGACTTCATGAAGGATAAAGGACAAGTTTGGGACAAAATTGTGGAAGAAAATGGATTGTACAAGACCAAAATGGAAGAGGTAACATGTGCGGTTGATGTGGTTTTGAAACTCGAGATTCAACATGTTTGTAGCATGAACAAAAGCCGCGAATTTGGATTTCACGGGTATGCAGATACACTTGCGAGCATAGCGCCATGGGTTGGAAGATTGAGACAAATGAAAATACTTCCAAAAAGACTGTATTAGTTTCTTTGTAATACTTGAATATGTTATAAATTTGTGTTATGCACAACACACAAGTTCATGTTGTCTGTACTGATGCATTGAACTTTAAACTAACTACTAACTAGATATAAAATTCAAAGGGATAATGACAAAAAATACCCAATTTTTCAAACCTACTTCACAAAATACCCTATTTTATAGTTAAAAACCGAAAATACCCAAAAAATCCTCAAGTTTTTTGAGAAAAATCGCAAATTTGCGATATTTTTAAGAAAGATCGCAAGATTTGCGAAATTTCTTAAAAATATCGCAAATTTTCGATATTTTTATAAAACTTAAAACCAACCCATGCCAAATCGCAAAACATATCCGGTCTTCTTCCCCCTCCATCCCAACCTACGAAATGGAAAAAAAACCCTCCCAACCTGCGATTTGAAGAGATATCGCAAAAAAAACACCCCCCCAAATTTGCGAATTGAAGAAAAGCCCAAAAACTATTCGAATTGAAGGTTTAATCGTGCAAAAATTTATATCGAATCATGAATAAAGATTCGATTCCGGTAAGTTTTAATCATGCAAAAATTATATTAGTATTCGAATTATGTTTATTGTTTTTCTAATTAGGGTTTTGTTTGAATTGGAAAATTTTTTCAAATTGGGGGTTTTTCCCAATTAGGGTTACTTATGAAAATTTGGGGTTCGTGACTGATATGTGATTGTAGTTAGGTTTTCATGACTGATATAAGCTGTGAATTATGATTGCTAAGACATTTGTTTTTTTTTTTTCTTTTCTTAACCAGCCAAACATAACGATTAAGACAAAAATTACGATTGTTTCGGACATACTTGTAGCTCTGACCGATGCCCAAGTTGAAAAATTCAGGAAAACATGTTTCGGACATTGGCTCGACGTTGTCCTTAAAAAGAATAGCCAACTTTTGATTCATACGATACTTGATAGTGAGGTTGAAAGCGTACCAAACGAGCTCTCATTCAATATATTAGGTAAACGGATTCTCTTTAGAAGCCAAGAGTTTTTTTTAGTTACAGGTTTACGTTTTGGTCCGAATATGTATATGAAAGAGTGGGTTAAGGACATTACGGAAAATCCATTTAGGAAAAGGATGTTCCCTGATATTCCAGAAAACGTTACGGTTAAAGTAAAGGATGTTATGGATATCTTTAATCAGATGAAAGATCGGTCAATAGTTTTGGAAGACGATGATGCAGTTAAGATATGTCTTTTGGTGTTGTTAGATAACGGATTCTTGGGCCACCAATCGTCACACAATGTTAGTAACTTTAAGTTGAATTTGGTTGAGCATTTAGAAGATTGTTGGAATATTTTTCCATGGGGGTCGTATATTTGGGATAAAACTTATAAGCAACTTAGAGCTGCTGTATCTAATCGCAGACCGCTTCATAATGAGAAACGCAAGAAAGGGGAAGAGATCCGATACACATTGACTGGATTTGTTTGGGCTTTTATGGTATTTTTTTTACATATGGTGATTTTTTGTACATGTTTTATGTTGTTTTTTTTAGTTGTTTTTTATGTTGTTTTTCTATTTTATAGATATGGATATTGGAGGCCATCCCGGCTACACATGTTTATGCCTTCAAAAAGCCGGATATAATTCCGAGGGCTTTGGCTTGGAGATCATTACTACCGTTTACTTGGACGAGATGTTGCACTTTGTTTGACAATAATAGGTTAGACGAACCATTGGAGACCCTTACACCTACTAAAGCCGAGAGTGACACAAGTTGGTGGAAGGACTCTTTCAAGTATTTTGAAGAAAAACATGTTCAAAGTGAGGTATTAAGTGAGCAAGTTCAGGTTGAAAAGGACGACCTAAGTGAGCAAGTGAAGAAAAAGAAAAAGAAAAGGAAGAGAGATTCATCACCTCACGACCCTACATATGACGAGTTGAAGAGCACTGTTAGTACTCTCATTGAGACTATTTCTAGGCTACAGGGTACTATTGAGACTTTAGAGTCTCGATTGCTTGCATTGGAGGTGTGTTATTTGCAAATGCTAGTTCAGTAGTAAATTTTTATTTCTTATTCTTTTTCTTTTTTGGTGAACCAACAACCTGTTTTTTTTTACGATTAGCTGAATCACTTTGAGGATCCTGCGTATGATACACAGGAATTCCAGGCACATACATAGGATTCCCAGGAAATCCATGCATATGTTGAAAACTATGAAAATTTTGATAAAAACTACTACTAGACATTTGTGTTTGGTGAATTTGTGTGGCATGATAGTCGGTTTGATATACATTTACAGACGCGTTAGCATGAATAAAATTGCTTTGTTGATTGCTTCCCGTAGTTGATAATTGCCTACCATTTACACTAGACTCAACAATACACAACGTAACAATTCTACTACTTTTAACAACAAATTCCATAAATTCATTGACTTCCAAATCATCACATACCTCTACAATATCATTATCCGAATTGTAAGTTACCATAAAACCACTATTAGCATCAATTTCTAGCCTCTCGGATACCGCTTCTAGTAAACATGAATATGATGACAACAATGGTAAAATTAGTGTACGTTTTACACAATTTAACGGCATATACTCCAACACACCATCCACTCTTTCCCATGTACCTCCTTTACATACACGTATTTTGACGGTTTCTTTGACGGAATTCATGGAAAACTTGAGAATTTGAGTTTTTTAGTGAGAATTTGAGTTTTTTTAGTGAAGGGAGCTAAAATAACAATAAAACACGTTTTATCAGGAAAATCTCGCAAACTGACAAAAATCTCGCAAGTTTTATCCATAAGTTTGCGATATTTTTAAGAAATATCGCAAATTTTTTATATTTCTTAAAAATATCGCAAATTTGCGATATTCTTTAAAAATATCGAAAATTTTCGATATTTCTTAAAAATATCGCAAATTTGCGATTTTTCTTAAAAATATCGAAAATTTTCGATATTTTTTCCTAAAAATATCGCAAAAACTCGCAAAATTGCGATTTTTCTCAAAAAACTTGCGGATTTAGTGGGTATTTTGGGTTTTTGAGTATAAAATGGGGTATTTTGTGAAGTAGGTTTGAAAATTTGAGTATTTTTGTCATTATCCCAAATTCAAATGTATTTTATGTTTAAGAAAACGTTTTTGTATTTTATGTTTGGTAACTTGGCAAAAATGGTCCCCCAGAATTATGAAACGAGTATAAATGATTTTTTTGGGTTAAGGGTTAATTAATGTTGCCACGTGTCAGTTTTGGTTACAATAAGAGTCATTAAGAAAGTTTTTTGTTTTAATAGGAAAAAAAAAGTTTATTGTCACAATAGTAAAAGGTGGAAAGTTTGTATATTTTTTGGACCATTAACCCATTCCTTTATTGTGTGGATGGCCATACAAAATAAACTTCTCACTCATGATAGATTGAAAAAATGGGGGAGTTACGATATGATGGCGTGTAGCTTATGCAGAGGAAATGATGAGTCTCATGATCACCTTTTTTTTTAAATGCAAGTACTCTCAAGTGATTTGGAACAATATTCAGAAGATGATGGGGTGTGAGGTTCAGGACAAAGTTTGGGAGCAGATTGTGATGTTCTTAGCCAATAAACCATGTAAAAAGAGCATATGGAGCATTGTTAGAAGACTATGCCTAGGGGCAGTAGTGTATTTCATTTGGCAAGAAAGAAATTTTAGAACCTTTAGAAATGAAGAAAGGAGTTAGCAGTCTCTATACAAAATTATATGTGACACTGTGAGGGCAAGGCTAATGGGGTTGAGTGTGAAAAAATCCTCTGTTGTTCTCAAAGTTGCAGATATTTGGAGTATAGATCTACACTACATGGACTGATTTCTTGGTGTTCTGCTTTTGGCTTTCTAAAGGTTTGGTCTAAATCTATGGATGTTGTGGTCTAATAAGCTCTAAAGGGGTGTTTGGGAGTATGGTTTTTGTATAGCAGATGGCTAGTATTATCAGATATAGTTTTGTTTCTTCAGTTTTCTTTTTAGTATCTGTTCTTTGGGCATGTCCAAAAGCAGTCATATGTTATCAAATGATGTACAAAACGTTGTGGTATTAATATATTTCACCCTTTTGCACCCAAAAACTCTATATATAATGCACACCTTCCATCACCGGTGCTAATTGAATTGATTGGTGTCCCACTTGCATTCACTTTTCCTTTTTCAATAATCTTTCTCTTCTTTTATTGAACTAGTCACAGCAAATAAATCTTTCTCTTCGTTCAAATCTGTCCTTATTCTTCATTCATTACAGTACGAGAGTTGTGAGTTTGTTTTCATTAGAGAGATTACAAACACCGATTTCAATACATCTTTTTCTAAAATTTGATCTTTCCCATTATTATTTGACAATGGCATCTATCCTTCGTGACTGAGTTCAAACATCTTGAAATCCAACTGGAAGATATCATATCGACACCAAAAACTTTGATGAAAGCAAGGTTATCGCAGTTGGTGGCTTTGGAAAAGTGTATGCAGGAGAATTTTCTGATCACTCTCAATCAGGAGAGAAAAGCCTGGTTGCTATTAAGTGCCTTGATCGTAGATATGGACAAGGCAACATAGAGTTTTTCAAAGAAATCAGAATGCTTCCATGTTACAGGCATAAAAACCTGATATCTCTCCTGGGATTTTGCAAACAAGGGGGTGAGATGATCCTCATTTACGAGTATGCATCCCGTGGAAGTCTCGATTGCTATCCAAGTTCCGCCGATCTCACTTGGACGCAGCGTCTCAGGATATGCATTTGTTGGTTCTATGGACAATAAATTAATAGTGTATGTTAGCATCGAACTCGAGACCACGGGATTGCACACTTTACGTATGAAGGATTAATGTTTAAAAATTTAATATAAAATGTTGTATTTAATTGTTAATTACACAAAACGAATAACGACAATTAGTAATTAACGGAAATTGACTAACGACCGTTAATAGAAGGAATGTTGTTGAAAAAGTGGACAAGAAGGTTCTGGAACCCCTTGAGGGTTCAGGACAGATCGGATAGGGGTAAAACCCAACCAAAAAACATAACTTGTTCCCAAACCAAAATTATCAAAGATCACTTAAGCTGTCAATCTGTTGATATGACTGATCCCTGTGCTTAACTAGCTGGATCCCTCATACAAGGGATCCGTGCAACAGAAGACAGAATAAGTAAGAAATTATCACTATGGATGTTCTCCTCTTCACTTTACTCTCTCAAACTCACAAACATAAAATCCAATTTACTGTTCACAGGAGTTAATTCATCATCTTTTCAAAGAAAACAATCACTTGTGTAAGTATAATCTTCACTACATTGTTATTTCCAATCTTCAATTCTTAGGAATACAATTTTCATCTTTAGAAATTGAGCTCAAATGGGTTTATCAAAATTTGTTACCACATTGTTTTCTAAGATATACTAAATCAAAGAATCAACATTGTTAATACAAATTAAACTCATTTTTTAAATTCAATGAAGATGTATTGAGCAAAATTGTGATGAATCCCATTAGGTTACTATTCACACAATTAACACCACATTATGGTTTTGATGTTTAGGATCAATCATGCCTAACAATAGACAACAGATTACCAAGACACGACACATTACATTCCTATTTTTAGGATCAATCATGCCTAGCAATAGCCGTATTCTATTAATTACTATACAGGAACATGTCCACTAGCGTTGATTTAGCCGCTGCGGCAAAGTCTGCAGGAAAAAGACCAGTTGCGGATCTCAAAATTGTAGGCGTCGCCAATCTAAAGCCGTCAGACATAGGAAAAGCCATACGCGTTAAAGTGTATCGTAAATGGACACTTACGTCCAGCATAGGGGCGAGGCCAGTAATTCTAAGTTTCATATTGCTCGATCAATTGGTAGCGTCGCATGAAAAACTCTATTAAAATGCATATTGGTCAAACTTAAATGATTAATTCAGTTTACTTAATATGTTACAGGGAGGAGCGATACAAGCGAATGTCGAGCCTCGGGAATGGAATCGTTTCGAGAATGTTCTTCAGATGAATGGTGCGTATACCATTACCGGATTCGGTTTGCTAGACACTAAAAACTGGATGCAGACCCTACCAAATAACTTTACACTCATACTGGGAAAACTTACGGATGTCCAACCATTTTCCGAAAATCGTTTCCCCGCACATCACTTTAGTTTTGCATCATATGATGATTTGCCTCTACGTGTAGACAGGAACGATGTCATCTTAACAGGTACGGATGATTGAGACTACTAATTTATTGCAAATATCCATTCTGACTACACATTCCTGACCTGCAGATTATATCGGATGTGTTCTCCATGTGGGCGATGTACGGCAGCTTGGCAACGGTAACCAGAGACCGGTTGTATGGAGGGACATAGTGCTTCAAAATTTAGAGTAAGTTACATTAGCTGATGTTGATCAACAAGATATTCAATTGACTGTTGATGCAGGTTTTACTGACCAGGTTTTAATATTTATAAAGTCTCGTTATACCTATGGTCTACCTTAATGCACTAACGGGCAGTGTACTCGGTCGTGTGTAGTGTAGTATTCGGTAAAACTGAGGTCGTCCCAAGAGCTATGTGTGTTGGATTATTACTAAGTCTATGTGTCAGTGATTAAATATGATTTCGATAAGGAATTAATTAATTAACTACTAAAATAGATAAAAGCAAATAAAGGCAAAGGTTTAATCAATAGAGGAGAGTGGTGCTAACCTAGTTAATCATCCTAGTTAGTAATGTCTACGTCTAATTACTTCCAATTACTTCAGGTGGGGTCAAAGTCGAGAGGACAACATTTGGTCAATTCGCTCTAACCTATCAGCAAAGATGCAACCACTGGAGAAGTCAGGTTTCCCCTCATAAGTCCAGTTGTTCCTGGTCCCCTGAGCCGAGTCATTAAGTACCGCTACATGCTAGACTTATAATAGTGAGTGCCGCGGCGTTAGCAACTTAAACACTCACCCACTAATTCTTAAGTTCATCCAAACAGTAGGTGATCAGTTGGTCAAATCGCACAAGTAGAAAGGGTCTTCAGTTGGTCATATCTTACCCTTCCCGTCTCAGTCCGCTCACCTAAGGTCAGTTGGTCATATCTCCTAGGAAATTGGCCTCTACCGCCATTCAAAACTACCGAAACAAGGGTAGCTACCAATAAACTATGCATGCATACACTTAGAAATAATTATACGGAAGTAAAGTAAACGCAGACAAAACAATTAAGGAATCATAACTAGGTCAGCACCAAGAGGTGCTTAGCCGCTTATATTAATCATAACAATCAATTCAATGTTTAATGGTACAAAATACATGAATCGAAAGTAAAGAAAAGATAAAAAGCTAATGCTTATCGTAAGGGAGTGATTTCTCCCTTGGAGATAGCTCCGTATGCTCCTCTAGACCTTCCTATGGCTTCTTCCCACGATATTTGGTTGTGGTGTGTGAAATGGGATGCTTTGAAATGCTGGAAATCGTGGGGTATTTATAGGCCAGATCTGGGTTACGACGTAACTAATAGAATGGTTACGCCGTAATCCTCTATTTCTTCATAATTTGCACTAGATCTGCTGGTTACGACGTAACCTTATAATTAGTTACGTCGTATCTTCAATATTTCATGGTTACGCCGGAGTTTATGCAAGAGTTACGACGTAATTATCAGCGGCGCGGATCCTCATTTGACCTAATATAGTTACGCCGTAGTCTTCTGATAAGTTGGGTTTCTGAGTCACGCTTTAGTTACGGCGTAATGTGAGAGATGAGTTACGTCGTAACTTCTTCAAAGTGAGCATAGTGTGATAAATCTTTGATAATTCTCCAATTCCGCGTCTCTTTAGCTCCAATACTCGTAATTTACCTGAAAGTGGAAAACAATGGAAAACAAGCGTAAATCCATATAAATGATATAAATTACAAGCATTATCGGGGGAAATTGACACTTAATATTCAGGAGTATTTGATGTTATCAAATATCCCCCCACTTGAACTTTACTTGCCCTCAAGTAGACCTTATTAGAAAGATTCCTAAAAAGATATCTCCCATTACCTGGAAAATATAAGTTTATAAATCCCTTATGCTAGAATAAGACAAAGGCGAACACCTCACGAAATGGGACTGAAACACTCAAACCTCTCAACTATTCTAAGTGTCAATTTTGGGGTGGTCACTCAATTGCACAGTCATAGCATGTATTCTATCATAAGTTTGGCGGTTACACAAATCTCCACCACTAGAGTTAAGGGCTAAACAATTTTCGCAGGCAATATGGGTAGACACGACAAAGGTTAATGGGTGACTCGTCATTACTAGCATGTCACGGCGAAGTGGAAAAAATCAATGATACATGACCAAATCCATGGCCAAGACACCAAAGATTGCTCGCTGCATCACCTAGACATGCTTCATGACTAAAGGGTAGGATAAGACATGGGATATATAAATGGTGTAAAATAAAAATCAAGCAGGTAGTCTAAATCTATAATCAAGTCATCACCACTTACCGTCAGCCCAAAGTTCAAGCTTTGAAGTCAAGAAACCGGATCATGAAATATCAGGTAGATGTGCCATTAGAGGACGTCATGATGGGCACACTACTTTTTCTCCAACTGTTGGCATAATTACCAACTCCAATATTCGAATGTGACCGGGGTGGCCTCCTCGATACTAAATATATATAAAGCTCATAACATAGTGCTTATAACATCGCACTTTACAATAACTGAATAACATAACTATTTTTTTTTCAACATAACTATAATAACTAAACATAATATCCTCCTACTTGAGATGAACAATGGTAACTTCGGGGGGGGGTCTTCAATGATCTTTAAGGATATGTCGTCGACGAAAGCATGATTTCTGAACCTTTCCACTTGAACCTTGAACTTAGGCAAATGATGACTTCCCAATCACAAATAAAGACTACAGGGTAGGCTAAGGTGTATAGGTGTATCGAAACAATATATTGGGTTAACGAAATGAAAGGAATGGCTCAGATGGGTGCATCTAGGGGTATCTTGCACTAAAGGTGAGTGCAACAAAAGGGTTTCACATGGGGGTTGAGAAGTCGAGGTGATTAATCGATAGACATACAATGGTAGGCTGTTTGGGTGATAATCCTATAATATTGCCTTCTTAAACTGAAAAGTCCAAATACATCGAGCTAACTCAACATACCTCGTCTACGGTCTCGAAATGATGCAAAGGCCAAGTTCTAAAGTTTACAAGCTACCGGCACACTCATAATTTGGTGGATTTGGGGTAAAATATTGGAAACGGATAAAGCTAATCTCACCAAATAATATCAAGGGTTGTATGTGCTCGGCTAAGGTCTAATATCAAAGAGTGAGTTACGCCGTAACTAGGCAAAACCTGGCATACGCTGTAAGAGTGTAGCTACGGCGTAACCACTGAGATGGAATTACGCCGTAATTGGTAATGCATCCGAAATTCTGGTGCTAGGGGTTGGTTACGGCGTAACCACTAAGATGAGTTACGCCGTAAATGTTTAAAAACACAAAACCCTACAAAAATGGAAATAAAACAAAAGAAAGGGATAATTCGGGTTGTCTTCCTGATAAGGATTTAAAAGGTACACTTTTGAGGGGTCATTTAAGCCCTTAATTGATCACTTTTGTATCCGTTACTACTTAATTTCGTTCCTTTTCACTTTTTAGGTCTCTTGAAGGCAAATTGTTGGAATGACACTTATTCGGACAAAAAGGCGCGAATATACAAATAAAATGGCCAAAGTCAAGAATCGAGACACTCAAGCTGCTGGAACTGAAGGGGACGGCGTCAGCGTTTAACTGCGACGCCGTCGCGACATGTTTTGTGACGACTCAGAAAGCAAATTGCTAATTTACAAGTGACGGCATCAGGTTTAAAAGAGTAGGGTGTCGCAGCTCAGACGGCCTAGATTTGTATCCCGACGGCGTAAGAAGATGAAGCCGATGGCGTCACAACCACAAGGTGACGCCGTCACAAGCTGCAACATGCGCGCGAAGTAGCTGATACTGTTTTGGCCATAACTTTTGCATACGAACTCAGATTTAAGTGATTCAAAAGCCCACGCGAACGAAACGAGAAAATCTACAGCTTGGTGAAAAATTCGTCATGACGCCATCACTCTTTAGGTGTGACGCCGTCACTCTTTGCCGACAGAAAATCTGCCTATAAATATAACATTATAACTTCACTTTTTTTAAGCCCTAAACCCTAAGTCCGATTCTAGGCTTTAGGTAGGTGTTTTTCCAGAAACTTAAAGGGTTTCAAACACTCTATAAACATCATGTAATGGTTTGTTTGTTAATCCAATCCTATGGTATGTCTTTAATTATCATAATTGTTGCTTGCTCTTCATTAATTATGCTTGGCTAATTCACCTAGTATTTGCTTATGATTGTATGAAACTTGTATATAATTAATTAGATCTTATTGATTTCTTAGTGATTCTTGTGTCTATCTTCATCATTAGGAGTGTGACAATTTCAATGAGTCTAATTGGTTTAGTTTATAATTCTTTCATCCTACTGTCTCTTGTTTGATTGGTTGTCTCTTATCTTAATTGTGATTGACCTAGTATTGCGATAGGTCATCTGTTGTGTTATTAATGCTTGATTAATCTTTGTTGAACCTTAGCTTATAGTTACTAGTGGAATTGTAGGCTAAATATCCAAAGATCACCTTAGTGTTAAGTTTATGAATCCTAGAGATTTCGTAGTCATTAACCTTAGGTAACTTCAAAGAGTTAGAGATAAATGCATACCCTACGACCTTAGAGACACAACGCGTTAAGAATAAGGACGTGACAATTCAACCATCAATAGGACGTGACAATTCAGTAGGTAGAATTGGATAGCTAGCAAGGAGTAATACATCATAAGTAGATACGCTTCACGTTCCTGGTAGACCCATAATTTAGTTAGTATCTTTTGGGATAGTTGACTAGCAACTAATTCCACCCTACCCTTCACAACCGAGATATTTTAATTCATAAAATATATAAATACAAAAATAATCATCCCTCACCTTTAGACTTAAATCGACATACACTTCAGCCTAACGACACTATTCCCCTAGAGAACGATATCAATACCCGTGGCTTACCCTAATACTACACTACAACGATTAGGTTCATTGCCTAGGGTGTTATAAAACTTGCTCGACGAAAAGGAAGTTCCTTTGACCCCGAACGCGCTGCGTAAGCGTATCATTCCCGAAAGAACACTTTTATTTATTTACGAGTCTTTAAGTTAGACTCAGAGCCTGGGGGGCTAAAAGTGTCTGTTTTTCATTTCGTGGATGTGGCAATCTCCACGTTGAAGCCAGCTGATCAGATTCTCATCCCGTTTGTAGCCCTTGCCTAGTTCTAAACACCCTATGTAAAAATTCTTGATCTTTTGGTAAGGGTGGTCAAAACCTTTGGCCTTATCTTCGTCACAAATGCCTAGCAGCGGCCGAGCATAACTTAACTGCTTTTTAGTCCACTTTTTAAAATTCTTGACAGTCCTAGGCATTCTAAACATTGTTTTGTCATCTTCAATCTTCAACCATACCAGTCATTCCTTCTCGTTTTTATCTAACCCAGACATTTCTTGAAAGGGTTTCCCGAAAATAACCCCGGTTAGCCCATCTGCCACGAATTCGCTAACATCATTCAAAACCACAAAATCGACTAAGAATGAGTGAGTCCTTACAAAGACACGGATGTTTGTTGCAATCCCAAGGAAGTTGTTTCCTCTATATTCAATTTCTTTCTCCATGGCCTGGTTGTAGCATTCCTTAGAAATAATGTTAACTGGAGAATTTGTGTCGATGAATGGATGGAAATCAATGAACCCAATTTTGCATGAAATCTTCAGATAATAGGGGTTCATATGATGGATACACGCACCCATCTCATAAAACTGTGGTTGGTCAGATTGTGAAAATATTTTTTCAGAGTTGTCTTGCCAATGAGTCATTTCCACGTCACAAGAGAGTTCGTCGGTACTGATTCCCAGGTTATCTTCTTCCTCGAAATTGACAAAAATGTCAAAATCCTTCCTAGAAGTTATCGTGCCAGGGTCCGGGGCATCGCTAAGAAATTTTTCCAGAGTATCACCAAAATCTCCTATAGGGTCAATGGCACATACTTTTTGAGGGATGGCCAAAAGTTCGTTAGGTCTGAATGCAGCAGCCTCCCCATTAGCTTCTAGAGTTAATTTACGAGTGAAGACATCCACTTTTGTATGAGCAGTAGCTAGCATAGGTCTTCCTAAAATAACAGGTATCCTGTTGTCTTCGGGAATGTCCAAAATCACTAAATCAACCGGGAAGACAAATTTCTTAATCCTAACCAACACATTCTCAATGATTCCCAAAGGTGACTGCATGGACCTATCGGCCATTTCAATCTTCATTTTGGCTGGCTTGAGGTCTCCCACACCCATACGAAGGAACATTGAATGAGGCATTATGCTCATGCTCTCTCCAAGATCAGCTAGGGCATTACACATATTGAGATTCCCGATCGAGAAAGAGACAGTGAAACAACCAGGATCTTTTTCTTTTCGTGGCAGTTCATTTCTTAAAATTGCTGAACATCTTTCGTTAAGTTGAACCATCTTATCAGAATCGTTACTTAATTCCTACAAAATATTATTATGATTAGTTTTAATGGAATTAAGAGGGACGTTTACCGGTAAAGCTTGGTCCAGAAGTGATAGTCTCTCCATGCTGATTCGTCGCTTAACTTTTTTCGAAAAGGTTGTCGGTTCTTCAAGGATTGTTTCCACCATGTTAACAACCTCCTCTTCCCGAGCCGCTAGGTAATCTGTTATGGCCTGCGAACATGAGCTCACACTCTTTTCCAAACTCTTAATCCGATCATCATGAATTTTGAGAGAAGAGACTGTATTTTCCACGAATGTTTTCATCATCTTTTCAATTCTCTCATCTCGTTCCCTTGATTCCTTGATGTGGTCAAGAATCTTTTTTTCAAGATTGTTCCCAGTTTTGGTCCCAAATACACTCTTAACCTTCTCGATTCCACATGCTTAAGCTTCATTTGCTCTTTCCAGCCTTCGTTTTTCGAAAAATTCCCCATAGTTGTATTCTTTCTTTGTCAATGTCTTCATTACCTTATGATCAGAATTGTCTCTTGGTCCGTACCCTGTGTCCATATGCCACTTGTAACAGTGTTCAGAGATTCGTTGAATACATTCCAAGGCTTGGTTAGGGGTCATGCTAGGGATAGGTCTAGGAGAATCGATAAAGCAGAGTGGGACATCGATAAAGCAGATCATTAAATCTTTCCCACGCTTGATAAAGTGTTTCTTCTCCTTCTTGAACGAATTGATAGATATTACCAAGAAGTTTGGCCGTTTTTTAAGGAGGGCAGAATTGTTGCACGAATTCTCTTCTTAATTTATCCCATGCTCCTTTACATTCGTTAGGGAGTTTATTGTACCATCTTTTTGCAGTTCCTGTAAGAGTCATAGGAAAAATTCTTGCGGTAACCGAATAGCTGGGGATGCCTCGAATGCTGAAAAGAGATGATAAGTAGAGTACTTCTTCTACGTGATTCTGAACATCCTCATCTTCATCTCCTGAAAACTTAAGCTCGTGTAGGTCTCGAATAAATTGGTCCGGAATGGAGTATTTTGCAGTACTAGAATCCTGTGTGAAGGTTCGTTGGCAGTTATCATTTGGTCGCTCCAAATACTGCTCCATGGTTAATTCTTTAGTATTATTTTCATCAATGACTTCTGGTTCTGCGTCAGACTGGTCTGATTCATAAAATGAGAAGATGTTATGAATAGGAACCGGAGAGTAAACTTTTCTTGTCTGAAATTGTTTCTCCGGATCATCGAATGGGGTGGCCAGAAAAGGCCTCGAGCTTCTAGTCTTGTATCCTGACATTTAAGAGAAGAAAGAAAATTAAAAATCGACTTAATAAAAAATCCTAAAATAGCTCCCCGGCAGCGGCGCCAAAAACTTGATGCAGGTTTTACTGACCAGGTTTTAATATTTATAAAGTGTCGTTATACCTATGGTCTACCTTAATGCACTAACGGGTAGTGTACCCGGTCGTGTGTAGTGTAGTATTCGGTAAAATTGAGGTCGTCCTAAGAGCTATATGTGTTGGATTATTACTAAGTCTAGGTGTCACAAATTAAATATGATTTCAATAAGGAATTAATTAATTAATTACTAAAACAGATAAAAGCAAATAAAGGCAAAGGTTCAATCAATAAAGGAGAGTGGTGCTAACCTAGTTAATCATCCTAGTTAGTAATGTCTACGTCTAATTACTTCCAATTACTTCAGGTGGGGTCAAAGTCGAGAGGACAACATTTGGTCAATTCGCCCTAACCTATTAGCAAAGATGCCACCACTGGAGAAGTCAGGTGTCCCCTCATAAGTCCAGTTGTTCCTGGTCCCTAAGCCGAGTCATTAAGTACCGTTACATGCTAGATTTATAATAGTGAGTGCCCGGGCGTTAGCAACTTAAACACTCACCCACTAATTCTTAAGTTAATCCAAATGGTAGGTGATCAGTTGGTTAAATCGCACAAGTAGAAAGGGTCGTCAGTTGGTCATATCTTACCCTTTCCGTCTCAGTCCGCTCACCTAGGGTCAGTTGGTCATATCTCCTAGGAAATTGGCCGCTACCACCATTCAAAACTACCAAAACAAGGGTAGCTACCAATAAACTATGCATGCATACACTTAGAAATAATTATACGGAAGTAAAGTAAACACAGACAAAACAATTAAGGAATCATAACTAGGTCAGCACCAAGAGGTGCTTAGCCGCTTATATTAATCATAACAATCAATTCAATGTTTAATGGTACAAAATACATGAATCGAAAGTAAAGAAAAGATAAAAACCTAATGCTTATCGTAGGGGAGTGATTTCTCTCTTGGAGATAGCTCCGTATGCTCCTCTAGACCTGCCTCTGGCTTCTTCTCACGTTCTTTGGTTGTGGTGTGTGAAATGGGATGCTTTGAAATGCTGAAAATCGTGGGGTATTTATAGGCCAGATCTGGGTTACGGCGTAACTAATAGAATGGTTACACTGTAATCCTCTATTTCTTCGTAATTTGCACTAAATCTGCTGGTTACGGCGTAACCTTATAATTAGTTACGCCGTATCTTCAATATTTCATGGTTACGGCGGAGTTTATGCAAGAGTTACGGCGTAATTATCAGCGGCGCGGATCCTCATTTGACCTAATATAGTTACGCCGTAGTCTTTTGGGAGAGCTACGCCGTAGTCTTCTGATAAGTTGGCTTTCTGAGTCACGCTTTAGTTACGGCGTAATGTGAGAGATGAGTTACGCCATAACTTCTTCAAAGTGAGCATACTGTGATAAATCTTTGTTAATTCTCCAATTCCGCGTCTCTTTAGCTCCAATGCTCGTAATTTACTTGAAAGTGGAAAACAATGGAAAACAAGCGTAAATCCATATAAATGATATAAATTACAAGCATTATCGGGGGAAATTGACACTTAATATTCAGGACTATTTAATGTTATCAACTGTTAAGCAATATTTTTCCTTATACGCAGAGGAAACACGGTGAGATTCACTCTTTGGAATGAAAAAGCAAAACATTTCGACACCGACGTTTACGATAAAGAACCAAAGCCAACTGTCATGGCGGTTAGTTCGTGCTGGGTCAAGACATATGAAGGTTCCCCCATTCTTACATATTCATGTATAAAACAATTAATTAAAATTCTTTCTAATAAACATGCCAATGAACATAGGATTACAACTTTCAAGTATTGTTGCTACTTACTACTATCTAAACCCGGCGATTCCAGAAACGGACTATATACTCGGCATGTAAGTTTGGAATCATATAAAACATAGACAACAACTCCAAATACATAGCTATTTTATATTAATTGATAGTTAAAAGGCAATAGTCATCATCAATGTTGAAACTGGGACACTGTATCCATTGAATTTCTAAAAATCTTAGTCTAACGTGCAATGACTTTACAGGTACAATGAATTGTTAGCGCCGCCAGTTATTCAGAATGTCCGTGTGCAACGATATGACGACATCGAACAGGAAAAGTTAAGGAACAAAACCACAGTATATGAACTGCTGCAATAGGACTCACGCAATCAAACGGTATCATTCTTACGTTATCCAAAAACTATAATCGCGGAAAATATAGTAAACTGTTATTGACCTTGGCAGAACGTAAGGTTTACAGTTATCGCCAGTGTTACAGATATTCTTTCCGGAAGACCGTGGTATTTTCGCCGTTCTTTGAGACTGCCGACACAAAATCTTCAACGACCGTCCGCACGGTCACTGCTAGCCACCAGATCCTCAGGAGCCGAACGATTACAGGTACGTCTTCTGCCACCGACAAACAGGATGGTACGAACGCAAGATTCCTCTACTAAATAACAAACCTTTACATATTCTAATCCATCCCTTTTTGCTTCAATATTTTGCAGTTACTCCTTTAGGATATCTATCACTGACGACACCGGAACGTTAATACTTACATGTTTCAGTAACAAGGCACACTCAATGGTAACAGAATGCAATAAGGTCATGTCAGAAGAAGGACACATATATCCATACATACTACCTCCAGTTATCATTGCACTAGAAGGAACTACCTACCTGTTTCAGCTGCATTTTGCCTCAGAGTCAACAAAAGAAAACCCAGTCTATATATTCAATACGGTAATGGAAACTGGACCACAGTTGCTAATAGCACCTCCAGAAAATCCACCGGCTGGTCATGCAGATGTACAGCCAGATAATGAGGTGCTTCTTCTAACCAGACCTGAGGACGGCACAGAGAAAGGAAATCCGTTACTGCCCAACAGACATGATGGATCTGGACACACACCTTGTGTCAGTAATATTTTGAGTTATATTAATAAGCACGCGGAATATACTTAGTAATACTTAGAAGATGGATTATACGATGTATCGTAAGTGAGAACAGTTTAACACAAAGCTCCAATATTGTTGATAATAATACGAGTGATCTTGCTTATCACTAGGGTTACACCTTGAAGCTTATATGAATAATACGTTAGAAATTCTTATGCTAAGCAATGACCTAGGATCTCCTTTTATAGCACAAGGAGTCCTTTACAAGATAAGTACAATGCTAATAATATAGAATATACACAAGATCTTTTCTATACTTATCTATACACGGATACATAATTATCCTTATAGCAGTGGTAATAATTGTACTGGCAGTGGTAACGAGTTTCCACTGCTAGTGTAATCCTTAGCAGTGTCTTCCACAGCGTATCAGTGGTAATTATTATTCCCAACAATCCTCCCCTAAACTTATGATTTCTCTGCAAATCACTAAGTTTCTTCAATCTGTATCTTCTGTAAGGATTTGGGGAATTCTGTCAAACACTTCACTTCTTGGTTAAATTCTGAATAGCTCTTGAACATTGATCTTGAAGCCTAAGTAACAATGCTCTGACCTTCTCATTGTCTTCATGAACTCTTATTGTTGTGCATAACATCACTGTGAGAGTTCCAGCTCTGAGTGGATATTCTTTCTCAGCAAACATAAATGCATCCACTCCTTCTGATGTAGAAACATGATAAACTTCACATGAGTCATAGTAAAACCATTTAGTACCAAGACATGAGCATGAGAATTTCCAGAAATCATCATTAGTATCTGGTTTATAGAGCCTTCTTAGATTCAACCACAACTGCATTTCCTTCATATCTTTAAGATTTTCAGCATCAAATCTTTCTTGAACCAATCTCCACAAAGTATCCAGATCATGTCTGTCAAATGCTTTGATGAGATCTTCAAAAGTAATGAATGATGAAGTTTCACCACCTAGCCTTGTGATCTTTTATGTTGGAGCAAAATTGCTAGCAGTAAACACTTCCCAATCAATTATAGGATGTCTGACTTGCAGTGGGCTAGGATAGAAATCTTATTCTTCTATCAATATCATTCCAGTCATATGATCTTCAGTGAATTTCTCTGCTTGAACTTCATGTTCTTCAGCAAATTTTGTCTTCTTAGATGTCTGAGATTCACTATCTTTAGCCTTTCTTTTTAGATTAGGATACCTTCTCTCTTCTTCTTCAGAATTCATTGGAATAAAATCTTTGTCTTGCCTTTGAACTCTGTAGTAGATACTTTCAAATTTATCATCAGGCATTCCTTTCAATTGATGTCTTTTCCAACCACCAACCTTGCAACAATAATCTTTCATCATTGAAATCACCTGTGCCTTGGTTGGTTGTCTTGGTTTCTTCTGACCCTTCTTGACTGAAACAATAGCCTCTTGAAGTGCTTAATTATTCTTCATCTGAATAAATTCTTTCAACTGAGCAGTTCTTTGTTCTTCAGTTAAAGATTTATCAGCTACTAGGTCAATTGCCTTCTTCTTGATTACTGGATCATGTGCAATCAAGAACTTTATTTCTTCTTCTATAGGCACTTATGAAAATTCTGGAGTCTTTTCTCTTAATACAGTAGGTGGAACAGTGGAAATTGGATTAACAACAATTTGATTAGTGTCCTCCATTCTGTCCAGTCTTTTCGCCTCCATGAAGTCTGCAACTTCTTGTTCATCTAACCTTTTCTTGTTTGCTTCTTCTTCTTCTTTTCTGATCTATTGAGCAACTTCAGCATCATGAGCAATTTGAGCTTGTTCTTTCTTTGAAATCTTCCTTCCTGGTTGCTCTTCACTCTGCATAACTGCTTTACCTTTCTTCTTCTTGATTTCTTCCTCTGCAGTGGTAATAGTTTGATCAACAGTGGTAATTTCTTTTGCAGTGGGAATGAAATCAGTGGTTGCAGTACTAAAAATTTCTTGCTCTAGTTGCTGTTCTTCTTGCTCAGTAACCTCTTCAGTGCCTTTACTTGAAACACCTTCATCTCCAAAATCTAACTTCCTCCCCTTAGTTTCAGCACCTGTTTTCCTCCCCTGTTTGGGAGAAGTTCCCAAATCTTTACTGAAACCTTCTGAGTCACCATCATGAGGTGAGGATGGAGATGATAGCACAATCTTTGCAGTTTTTCTTTGCTTCTACAACCCCTGCAATTCTTCCTTCAAGGTCTGAATCTCCTCTTTCAAATGTGTAATATCCTTGGCATGCTGCTCCTTAAGTGTTGCCAAGTCTTGTTCCAGATCAATTCCATTTGTTGCCCACTGCCCTCAACACTTCCAACTGTGTGACCTGTTGGGAGAGGTGAATCATAGGGCATTGGTTCAGATTCCTCCCTAGCTGGACTAGAGTGAAGCCTGGAACCACCACCGCTTGTGCCTAAACCAAAAAGATCAGGTACATGCTGTGTTGTAATGAGAGGAGTTGGCTGTTTTTGCCTCCTCTCATAGGTGTAAGAAACTGGTGGAGTATAATCAATGTTTGGAACAGTGGTTATGGGTGAAGTTTGAACTTGTGAAATCTTTGCAAGCATTTGAGGAAAAAGATGTGTAAAATCCATATTGCCATCTTTATTCATGTTTTGAAAAACTTTAGGCTTAAGGCAATGGATTTTATAAATTCTAGAGTGGGGTTGCAGTTGAAATTCATTTAACACTGCTTGCACAAACCTTGGATACATTAAAAATTTTGTTGAACTCTTTACATTGCTAGTCATACTTGTAAAAATATATTTAGACCAGTTAAAAATCTTATCAGTGGCTAGACAAACCAAAGGGTAAGCCATGGTTGAACTAAACTGCTCATAAGATATTTTCTTAGGACTAAGACAATGTAAAAGAGTATGTATCAAAAATCTCCAATGGGGACAGAAACCACTTTTTTTGAAAGTAGCTTTTTTATCAGTGGTATCATACCCCATGGATGATAGATGTGTATGAATTTCTGGCATATGTAATGTGATGATACCATTGAGATCATCTAATTGGAGAACTGTCCTCAAGGATGCCTCAGTAACATCAATAGTTACCCCGTCCACAGTGGCTCTAAGAGCATCCACTGTTTCATGTGTATCTCCATTCTCAATTGTTATGGACTGTACAGAAGTCCAAAACTGCTTGATTTGAGAGATATAGATTGTGGGATTTAAAAGTAAAGCATACCTTATATGGGTAGTATTAAGAAAGTCCACAATCTGATGAAAAACAAGGCCACTTTTCTCGTTTGACTTTTCTAAGTAGGCCACTTGGTTGTGCTCATCTGCAAATTTGATTGGTGACATAGAAACTTTTGAGGAAAAAGATATTATGTCAGTAAGAATTGAAGGAATAACTAGCCAATTGAGACAAAAAGATATATAGAGGTAGGGTTTAAGAGTTTTGCGCAAGAAAGATTATCTAAGGAAAGTATTTATCTTTAGAGGATAAATATCAAATAGGAAAGTAGATAATCTTCTAATAATTTACCCTATATATATGGAAAGCAATTTTTCTTCAACGGCTAGTAAAAAAATTAGTTACTGACACAACAGTTGTAACGGCTAGATCAACATTGGTAAAAATAACACTGTCAGTGTAAAATGTGAACTAGCAGTGGTAATTTTTCACAAAAATTGTCAAAGAGCAGTGGTAAAGAAAAACATATAAAAATAGACTGCTCTTATCATAGTTTTTAGCAAACTACCAGTTATCAACGGATTTGATATGTCTTTACCATGAGCCGTTTACTATGGACTAGCCAACTCTTAATCATAAAGAATATGGTGAGTTGATAACCATATAGTTTTTGGTAAACTATCAACCATAAATGGATTTGTTAAGTCTTTACCAGTAGCCGTTTGCTCTGGACTAGTTGATTCTTATGTGGATTAGACATAGTGAATCAATAACCATTTGTTGTGTGTCTCAGTTACACACCTTTTAAGGTCAACTCCCATCTTTGCTGCATAAAAGTTAAGCAACAATACAAGCAAACATATACAGACTTATACAAGAATATTAGTACCCAAAAACTTCCTCTCAACACCAAAGACCATTAGACACAAAAATTTTAGGGATTAAGCATTCCAATACCTGTTACCAAGTACTGAAATCTACCCACATCAAGTCCTTTTGTTAATAAATCAGCATAGTTGTTATCAGTATGGATTTTGACAACTTGGATTAGCCTTTTCTCATAACAATCTCTTATAAAGTGGTGTCTAATTTCAATATGTTTAGTCTTTGAGTGTTGAACTGGATTCTTAATTATGCAAATGGTACTAGTATTGTCAATATAAATGATGGTATTCATGAAATTGTACCCATAGTTCAAAAGTTGATTTTGAAGCCATAAAACCTGAGCACAGCAACTAGCAGCAGCCACATACTCTGCCTCAGTTGATGAATTTGCCACCATTGTTTGTTTCTTGCACTGCCATGATAACAATCTGTTTCCAAGAAATTGGCAGCCACCTGTTTTAGATTTTCTATCCAAACTAGCTCCAGCATAGTCACTATCTGAGTAAGCCACCAAGTCTAGATATGATTCTCTAGGGTACCATAATCCAAGATTTGGAAATGCTTTAAGATATATGAAAATCTTCTTCACAGCAGTCAAGTGTGATATTCTGGGAGTGACTTGAAACCTTGCACAAGCACATACTTCAAACATAATGTCTGGTCTAGATGATGTAAGATACATCAAAGAGCCAATCATAGACCTGTACATGTGCACATCAACTGCTTCACCACTATTTTCCTTCAAGAGTAGATGTGTAGTTTTGTCTGCAGGAGTGCTGGATGACTTTGCATCAGTGAACTTGAACTTCCTTAGAATCTCAGCCACATATTTATCTTGATTGATGAAAATACCATCTAGCCTTTGTTGTACTTGAAGTCCCAAAAAGAATGTGAGTTCACCCATAGAACTCATCTTGAATTCTTCCTTCATTAGCTTCTCAAACTCTTTGCACATCTCTGTCTTTGTAGATCCAAAAATGATATCATCAACATATACTTGAACTAGCAAGATATCATTCTTGTCTTTCTTGATGAACAAAGTCTGATCCACTCTGCCTCTATGAAACCCATTATCAAGAAGATAAGTAGTTAAGGTCTCATACCATTTCCTTGGTGCCTGATGCAAGCCAAATAAAGCTTTAACCACCATGTACACTTTGTTTGGATAGTCAGGGTCTTCAAAGCCTGGAGGTTGTGAAACATATACCTCCTCATCAATCTGCCCATATAGAAAATCACTTTTTACATCCATTTGATAAACTTTAAAGCCCATAAAGGATGCATAGGCTAAGAACAGCCTAATTGCTTCAATTCTTGCAACTGGAGCAAACACTTCTTCATAATCAATATCCTCCTCCTGAGTGTATCCTTAAGCTACAAGCCTAGATTTGTTTCTGATAACAATTCCTCTTTCATCCTTCTTGTTTCTGAACACCCATTTAGTACCTATTACCTTCTTGCCAGAAGGTAAATCACAAAGCACCCAAACCTTTTGAAGCAACTCTTCTTGCATTGCTTCCACCCAACTTTAATCTTCAAGTGCCTTGTATACATTCTTTGGCTCCATTTGTGACAAAAAAACACATGAAAAGACATTCATTCTTGCCTTCATAATTCTTAGATTCATAGATTTCACTAATAAACCCATGAACATCAGGAAACTTTGATTGTCTTCTAGTTTTCACTGATGAATTTACATCCCCAATCACATTTTCAAGAGGATGTGATTTATGAATTGAGGTATGGGGAGTATGAGAAACTGCAATCTCAATCGGCATATTAGAGATTTCAACATCTTTGGCTTGAGCTTCCTCTGTAACTGGAGTTGTGGTTTCCACTTCAGGTGATGCAGTGGAAACTTCTGGCCTAGCAGTGGAATCTGAATTTTCACCGCTTTCTTGATTTGGTGTTCATAATGCCAACTCCTTCCTTTTCAGAATCATTGGAAGGGTGAGCATCTCCAGTCCTTGGAATATCATCATTATCTGCATAGTCCCAAAGTGGCAAACTGAATTCATCTTGATCATCTGCCTGATCCTTGCTTGGTTCATCATCATCAAGAAACTCTTTTGAACCTGCAAAATCATAAGAAGATGTACCTGTAGAGATAGGTACATAATTCATAGTATGGGTTAGAGTATCAAGATCAAACAGCCTTTCTGGACCAGTTCCTTTAACATTCACTTTGTTTTCCAGGAACTCAACATGCATATTTTCTTCAATCTTTTGGGTTCTTAAGTTGAATACTCTGAAAGCTTTACTGACCATTGAATACCCAACAAAATACCCATCATCAGACTTTTCTTCAAATTTGCCCAGATAATCTATGGTATTGAGAATAGAGACATGACATCCAAATGGTCTCATGCAGTCTAGGATAGGGGGTCTCCCTCTAAATAGCTCATAAGGTGTCTTGTTCTTCGTTTTCACTACTAAAACCCTGTTTTGCACATAACATGCAGTGTTAACTGCTTCTGCCCAAAAAGTGATTGGCAATTTTGAATCAGCCAACATGGTTCTAGCAGCCTCTATAAGTGTCCTGTTTCTCCTCTCAGCAACACCATTTTGTTGAGGAGTTCTAGCAACACTAAATTCTCTTTTAATACCTTTATCTCTGCAAAAATCATCCATAACTCTATTCCTAAACTCTGTCCCATTGTCACACCTGATGATTTTAACTTTCATATCATATTGGTTTTCAACTTCAGTGATAAAGATCTTAAGGATGCCAGTTGTTTCATCCTTAGTTCTTAGAAAGAAAACCCAAGTAAACCTGCTAAAATCGTCAGTCACAACAAGACAATGTTTCTTGAGATTTAAGCTGCTCACAGATGTAGGACCAAACAAGTCCATATGTAACATTTGTAGTGGGTGAGCAATAAAGTTGACCAACTTTGACCTGCAAGAAGCTCTGTGTTGTTTTCCTTTAAGACAAGCCACACAGGTTTGATCATTTTCAAATCTTTTCTGAGGTAAGCCTCTTACCAAACCATCTTTGACAATCTTATTAATGGTTTTAAAGTTAACATGACCAAGTCTTCTATGCCATAACATGGATTCATCCACTGTGGCCTTTGCAAGCAAGCAAGCATAATCATCTTTAGCAACAATGTTGTTCATATCAAAGCTATATAAATTTCCTTTTCTAGGAATCTTAAGAAGAATCTGACTTTCATCAGGCATCTTAAAATCCTTAGAGAGAACAAGGCACATATCTTTAGTAAAAAGAACATTGTTTTCTTGTCACACATTTGTGACACACTAAAAAGATTGTACTTAAGCTCTTTTACATAGTACACAGGTTCAAAGTCCAAGTTACCAGTTTTGATTACCCCTTTACCAGCAACTTTTCCATTAACTCCACCTCCAAAGCTGACATATTGTCCATCATAATGTTAAAAATCTGAAAGATAGGACTTATTGCCAGTCATGTGCCTCGAACACCCACTATCTGTGTAACCTTGATCTGATCTTTTTGTCCTGGGATGTTCCTGCACATATAAGAAATGGGTTAGTTTCCTTTGGACACCCAAGCCATGATTTACTTGGATCTGCCTCGTGTATCAATATAGTTAAATCTATCAAAGGTCATTGATACACCATTGGGATTGGATGATGAAGTTATTCCTTTAGGTTTCCATTCCCAACGTGCTGAGGCCTTCACATCATTTCCCATGTGTCCCCTGGTCTTGTTTACAACCCTTGCAGTGGGAACTTTTGATTGAGCAGTGGTAACTGCTGGCTTTGTTTTTGGTACCCACGGTTGGTTAGATTTAACCTTTTTATCAGAAAAAGACCTTTTCCCTGTTTGTGTAGATTTTTCAAAAGTAGTTTTGGGTTTTGCACTTGAAACAGGTGATTTATGGTGAGCAGTTTTAACAGTTTTAGCAGTGGCAAAAGTTTTAAGACCACTTCTTAGTTGAACTGCCCTTGGGATCATTTTGCTGTATGGATTAGGGTGTATTTTGTTTTGAAACCTGTTAGACTCCACCCTTTTGTTTCCATGTACTTCCCTTCTCCCAAATGGTAGTCACAATTAGCATGTAAATGTTTAAAGCTACCACATATATGACATGCTTTATTGTACAGCATAAAATCACTACCTAGTTGTTGAGATTTAACATGATTCCAACTCCTCTGGTTACCCCTAGGAGATGATGGCTTGTTTCTATACATCTCAGCATACCTTACAGGTGATCTAGGTTTATTAACTGGTTTCCTAGGTTCCTCTGTAGTGGTATTTACAACTTTTGGGATAGAAGTCTCTACATTCTTATTCTCATCAACAACAAATGAGTCACTAGCACTTTCAAAAACATCAGCTTCAAGCTTAACTGTCTCCTCATCTTTCACAAACTTAAGAGGACCATATTCACGTTTAAGATCCTGAAACTCTTCTAGGCCTGTATGAGCTAAATCTATACCTGGAGGTGATGGAACATCTCTTAGTGGTGGAGGAGTTGTATTGTAACCCATACCAGACTTAATTTTACTAATAATTTGAGCATTCCAAATCTTATCAATTGACTTTGACTGATGATACATTGTGTCAACTGACAGATTGACATTCTCATTTATCTTTTTAAGCTTTTCAAACTCTTCTTTTAATGCCTCATTCACTGCTGTCTTATGATCTATTTCTCTCCTAAGAATAATCATATCATCATTATATTTTGACTCATTTTCTCTGTAATGCTCTAGTTGTTTTTCTAATACAGCTATGCCTCTCCTAAGGTTTGACACAGTATAATTATGTTGGAATCACTCCTAAACCTTTATTCAAGTGTTAGTTACTCATATGTAATAGTTAGCTTAATTATGGCCTTTATGTTTGTTATTAGCCTTAGGCTTATGTAGAAGGCCCATAAACCTAGGCCTAGCCCAATAAGGAAAAGGAAGGGAACTAGGAGTGTTGCCCTAGCTTCCCTCCTATAAATACTCTTGTAAACCTTCATTTGAAGGTTGGTTGTTCAAGTTATTTCTTTCACTCACATCTACGCAAACCGCTTTATTATCGTGTGTGTGTTTGTTTACTTGTTCAATCGCCTCTCTATCTTTCTATTAAGCTTGTGTTGTAAATCTAGTGACCTAACAAAGGGTATCAATCGCCAAATAGTTGGGTTAACACTTTCGTGTTTGAAGTTTTTTGTTTCGGTCTTACGCGTAAACGTGGTTACCACTTTGGTTCGCTTAAAAATTCGTTTTTACACTTTTTAATCCAAGATTCTTGTACTTTCAACGTTTTAAGGTGTTAAAATACTTGTTTTTGGCAAAAGTTTCAAACTTTATGCGTGGATCTAAGTTTTTAAGCTTGTTTTTGTTCGTGGGTGTCATTCTACGCAGTAACCCGCTTAGCCGCTTTGATTCATCAAGTTTCACACTTTTGTGTTATTTTGGTGATATTGAAGCTATTCCATAACAAAAATCGGGTTTAGAAACAAATTTGGGCAAAATCATTTTTACGAGTAAGCTACGCGTAAGTGAAACCCTAATCTTACGCGTAACTTTATCCTTGGTTTGATCTTCGCTGGTTTACTCCGTGTTTCTTGCTTGGATAAGCCAGAAAATACGCCGACTTTGGATATCTTTTGCACTGTGATAGTGTAAAAGATCATTTGGGATAAAACCCTAAACTTACGCATAAGCATAAAGCTTACGCCTAGAAATCCTACGCATAAGATTCATCTTACGCCTAAGCCTAGTCTTACGCATAAGGTAATCCTACGCATAAGTTTCTACGCCTAACTTTGTGTCTACGCATAACTTTAGTGTCTTTTCCCTACTTACGCGAAAGCTAAAACTACGCGTAACTCTCATTGTTACGCGTAACTTTGGTGTTTTTACGCATAAGTTCTACTTGGTTTCTTGTGATTTCTACGCCTAAGGACACTTCATCAACAAAGGTTCATTCGACTACAAAGATCCATTTTACCAACACAAGTTTTCAACATGTCACAACCACCATACTCTAACTATTTCCCTTACACTTATTCTCAACGCCAACAACAACTAACTCCACAACATCAACAATGGAATCAACAACAAGCAATTTATCAACAACAATTTAATCAACAACATACTCCACAACTTGCCGCAATCCCACAACCTCAAATGGTTCAACCACCACCAAGTCTTCAAGTTCAACCCTACACAAATGATTTCAATCAACATCCATCAAGGAACACTATGAAGGAACCCACTTGGTTTGCAAAGATGTGTGAAGCTTTAAGTAGCCAACAATCAATTCATGAGGTCGATCACTTGATAGACCTCCAATGCTCACTCCAAGAAACTACGATCAATGGGTGATAAGGTTCTTTAGATTTTGTGATCTCAAGAAGCCACATGGAAAGTTCTTAAAGAAGGTTATCTTGGAAGGTCCATTTCAGATGCCTATTGTTATCGTACCCACCGATCCAAATGCTAATCCACCAAGAGATGAACAATCCAACATTGCTACTATTGCCGACCTGAATGCAGAGGAACTTCTACACTATGAAGCCGATGAACTTGCAATGCAATATATCCTCTTAGGATTACCTAACCCAATTCTTCAAAGTGTTGATGCTCAAAAGACTGCAAAGGAAATGTGGGATCATATTCATCTTCTTATGGAAGGATCTCAGACTCAATCGAGGATTTGGAATCCAAAATTTACTTGGCTTATGAACACTTCATGATTGAACCTCGAGAGACACTAGAGTCTTATCATCATCGCTTTTCAGACATCATCAATGATTTGGATAAACACAACATCATCATGCCAAGAATTGCAGTGAATACTAAGTTCCCGAGTAGTCTTGGTCCTGAATGGGAGAAGTATGTCATTTTTCTCCGCAAGCTTAAGAATTTGCATCATTATACATATGGATTGTTGTACGATTACTTGAAGCCTCATGAAAAGGAAGTTGATAGGAAAGGATTCTCCGTGCTCAAATTGCTCCACCGACACATCCGAAAAATCAACAACTTGCCTTATATGCTCAAAATAGTTATTCTCCTCAACCAAAGAACTCAACCAATCTGCTACAATCACACCATATGATCCTTCACTACCTCAATCTCAACAAACTCAATTGGTTCCATACAACAACAACAATGCTCAAGCACTTGTCGATGAAGCTAATGAGGAATCGATCCGCTCAAGCATTGCAACAAGTATTTGCTATGATTGCTAATGCCTTTAGCCGTTATACCAACAAATCCAACAACCGTATTCGCTCCTCATCTAACACAAGGAATCAAGTTTGTGAACAATGGACGAGTTGAAGTTCGTAATCGTGGTTATGGTCGCCGATGGGCGGTGGTCAAGGGTTTAATACTATGGGTAGGAATAACAATCGAGCTCAAGTGGTGGAACAGGAAATGCTCAAAATGGGTTGAATGGTCTTCGATGCTACAACTGCAATGAGAAGGGACACTGGCTAATGCATGCCCAAAGCCAGGACAAGGGCGCTGCTTATCACAAAGAGGCTCTTCTTTGGCTCTTAAGGATGAAGCCGGTGGAACTCTCACGCACAAAGAACAGAGCTTTATGGCAAATGCACTCGATGATGATATGGAGGACTTGCGTGCCAATGCAAAGTTATGTTGATGGCTAATATGCATGAGTTACACATGAGTGACACAGCCCAAGTGTATGACACGATGGCTTGTCTCGTGCACCCGAACAAACCATATTTATCTCTCGATCTCATATCTCCGCCAACATCCGAATCCGCAAGGCTCGAATGTTCAAAATGAGTCGTCCACATCTCATTCCGACGATTTTCAACTAGACCCCGTAGTTATATTTGACGATCAAGATGACCTTATGGTTTCCTTTGATAATCAAATTGACTCCGTGGTTATACTTGAGGATCTAAGTAATGATCATGTTGTGACTCACGCTGAACACACCAACTTTTGCCTCATCCGATTTTGCTCGCTTAATACAAGACCAACAACCATAGTGGAAAAATGTCATGCCATTAATCGAGACTTGAAAAGCAAAAATGCACTGTTAACCAAGGATTTTGAATGTTTACAAAAGCAACTCAACTTTTTCAAAACTCAAGAAAAACGTGAAAACGGTTTTGAAGCGGCCTTTGCCAAATCTCATCAAAACGAAAAATATTTAGAAAGACAGATGCGTGATCTAGCCGCTTCAAAGAATGCTTTGTTGTCCGAAATAGAACAACTGAAACATGAACATAAAAAGCAAATTAACGCTCTCACCTTGGAAAATCAAAAAGCTAAGGCCGAGTTGTTAACTTGTCAAAAACAGTTCTCTGCATACAAAAAGCATTCAACTAAACGAATAGATGATCATCTTGAAGAAATCATCGGCTTGCAAAACAAACTTAAAGAGTTTAAAACTGTTGTTTACAAACATGGCGAGTCGGTCACGGCCATTGAAAAGTTTACTTTAAAACCCAATCCAAATGGATATGGACCGAATCTTGCCGATTACAAACCTAAGCTTTCAACCAAAGCATTCAAACCAAATCCTCAAGTTTCCAAAGGCGTAATATAAAATTGATAATTCTGTTATGAGTGTTGTTGAATATCATCGCCAAGAGGAATTAGATGCAGAAGACGAGAGTCGATCAAAATTAGAAAAAGTTGTTTACAACAAACCTTTTAACTATTCAAAAGCGTCACTTTCGTCACACCAACGGATTCTTCTAACACACCAAGGATTATCATAAAACGCTCGAGTCTTCTAATGTTAATCCCAAACCAGATTATGCACAAACTTATGGTCCTTTACCTTCCATCGGTGAAGTAAACTCAAAACCTGAAAATCGCAAAATTCTTCGATATTTTGACCTTTTCATGGTTGACCTCAAAACTTTACAACATGAGATAGAATATCATTCTGAAATCAAAGTTCAACATTTTCAATCGCCTCAGGCGCGAGAACAAAGAGACATTTTTCAGAAAAATCTTTTACCAAATGTTAAAAATTTGAAAAGTTGTGCATTGTCTTGGGAAAGGGACTTTCATAAGGAACTTGATTGATGAAGGTCGCTTTGAGAAAACGTAAAACATCTATTTCTAATTCTAAACGTAAAAAGAAAATGTTGAGAAAAGATGTTGATCGACTCTTGGAAGATGTCATCCGTGCAGATGTCCATAATGTTGTGCTATTGAATTCTTTGTCATATGCATTTGATTATATCTCTGCCGATATCGTTGATTATGTGGTAAATGTTGAGAACACCGATAATGTGCTTCAGATCGAGTCCTTAAAAGTTGAAAACAAACGATTGTCAAACGAACTTTCAAATGCAATACGCCGTCTTAATTGGTGTCAAAAAGATATTCACGATCAACAACTTGCTTTTCAACACAAAATCGCCCAGCCATGCGACAAATCTTCTCGATCCAAAAATTGAGCAACTGGATGATCAAAACGTGTCTTTTAAGTGTCAAATCTCAAAATATGAACAAGAACTTGTAAAAGTTAAAAGGAATATGGTGTCATATTTGATTTACTCAAAAAGACTCGTGATGAAGCATCAAATGAACTTGATCATTATCTTGCACACACTAAAGAAGTTATGCATTTTGCCGAAATATTCGGTCCGAAAATCAAGATCTGATTCACACTATCTTCAAGTTAAGAGAAATGTTAGGAAAGTATGAACAACTTCCGCCACCGTGATTAAGAGAATAGCCCCAAGAACACTTAGTAATCGTGAACCTAGAATCACTACTACCAAATCAAAAGTTGCTAACGTGCTTCCTTCTATCAAACAGAATAGTTGCGTCTTTTCCAAACGTCCGCACTTCACGTTCTAGAGCACTACATCGAAAAATAGGAAGTTGCGACCTAAGAAAAGATCAATAAAGAATGCTAAAGTAGAAGAACACCCTAGGACTATGAATAAGACTCACGCTGCTTCCACTATAGATATTAAGCCCGCAAATGTAATAGAAATAGTGATGTAACGAATGCTAAACCATTAAGCACTTTTGATATTCACCGATGCACCTTGTGATTTTTGTCGTAAAAGTATGAATTCTGATTGTCATGATAAATGTGTTGCTAAAGCTATCATCTCTCGCTTAAGGAATCCTAAGAACCGGAATACCTCTAGGCCCACTAATCTTTCTAAGTCTTTGCTTGGTAGACCGCCTTCTTTAGATTCTAAGAAACGCTTTGTGTCCCTCAGTAGCTCCAGCCACCTCCTAGGAATGTAATAACACCTAGTGCATTCACTAAGACTAAAGCAAATACTAGTTGGAGATGGCGGAAATGGATATATAACACACTAGGATTTAAATGGATACCTAAAGCTATTGATGTGTGTATGTCTACTATAATCGCCCGAACCCTCTAACATTTCGGTTCCACATCTACTTCTATTCCATCCGTGTCGCCTGTGTAATGCAGTGATACGATCATTCTCTGGATTGTTGATAGCGGATGTTCCCGACACATGACAGCAACCTTAAACTGTTATCAAACTTTATGCAAAGTTCATTGGCACCGCCGATTCGAATGATCACTTCGCAACTATTATGGGCTACGGAGACTATGTCAATGGGAACATCGAAATTAGCAGGGTTTATTATGTGGAAGGCCTCGGTCACAACTGCTTTCGAGGTCAGCTTCGTGATGGAGATTTGGAGGTTGCTTTCATGGAGAAAACTTGTTTCATTCGTGATCTACAAGGAAACGACCTTATGTCTCGCTCGCGTAATTCAAGTCTTTACACTATCTCTATGCAAGACATGGTTGCTTCTTCTCCCATCTGCTTACTTTCAAAGGCAACATCAACAAAATCCCGCTATGGCACCGCCGTTTCTCACATCTAAACTTTCAAACCATCACCAACCTTGCTCGACACAAACTAGTTGAAGGACTCCCACGATTTCGGTATTCTAAAGATCACCTTTGCTCACCTTGTGAACAAGGCAAAAGCACTCGTGCTCATTTTCCTTCAAAGGTGGAACACGCCTCAAAGATGTGCTTCATCTTCTTCACATGGATTTGTGTGGCCCGATGCGCGCGCAAACGATCAATGGCAAACGCTACATCTTAGTAATTGTTGATGACTATTCACGCTGGACTTGGGTCTACTTTCTTCAAGCAAAGACCAAGCTCCACAGATGATCATCACCTTTCTCACGAAAATACAAGTTCAGCTACGAAAACACCGCTCGACAAATCGTAATCGCATTGAGGCAATCAATTTGTTAACCAAACTCTTCGTGAATTTTATGAGAAAGTGGGAATTCAAAGATCGACATCTATTGCACGCATACACGTAACAAAACGGAGTTGTTGAAAGATCTAAACCAACGCTAGTGGAAGCCGCAAGAACAATGTTAATCAATGCTAAACTTCCAGATTACTTATGGGCGTAAGTCGATCTCACGCATGCTATACTCAAAATTGTTCTATGATTACAAAACGCCACAACAAAACACCTTTTGAGCTTGTCCACAACAGAAAACCAAATCTCAAACACTTTCATGTATTTGGATCTCTTTGCTATCCTAATAATGATCGTGATGACTTTGGAAAGCTCAAAGCCAAAGCTGACATTGGAGTCTTTATAGGATATTGTGATAATTCTAAAGGTTTCCGAACTGAATCGCCGAACAAAGGAGGTTATGGAAACGATTCATGCTCATTTTGATGAACTTACGGAAATGGCTTCGGAGTATAACAACTTGGAACCCGGACACAACCGCTAAACTTCCCCAAACCCCATCATCACCAACAAAGCCCCCAAATTACTCGCCAACAAATGGAAAGGTTATTTGCTCACTGCTCAGCTGATCGATATTGATGAACGTGCTCCGTGTATCCGCTGCTTCCGCCGCTCAACCCGATAATACTCTTATACCGATACACTGCTACAACAACTACGGTTGAAGAAGCACCACCACTTGACTCCAACACAACAGTTGAACAAACCGCTTCCAACAATGATGAATCGGCCGATGATGTTCTGAATGAAGTACCCCCACCTGCAGATTTTGATCCAAATGCTTCTTTAACCCGCTTGCTAATGAGATCGCCGCACTGATGTCGCGAATCTTCAACAAGCAATTTGAATCCTCAGAATCTGCACAATGTATACCAACATCAACCCTCCACACATAGATGGACAAAAGACCATCCTCCGACAAATATTATTGGCAACCCGAATCAACCACCGTTACAAGACAACGCCTTCACACGATGGTGAACATTGCATTTATGCACTCACCGTCCGCCAATCAACCTAAAACATCAAAGACGCAATGACAAAAGACACATGGATTGAATCCATGCAAGAAGAACTCAACCAATTCAAACGTCTTGAAGTATGGGAACGGGTTGAAAGACCAACAGGGTCTACGCCATTGGTCTCAAATGGATTTGGAAAACAAATTGATGTCAAGGAAATGTTATCGAAACAAGTCACGCCCGTGGCTAAGGGTTATCGCCGTGAAGAGGGTATTGACTTTGAAGAATCTTTTGCTCCGCTGCTCGCCTTGAGGTCGCTCGATATTTCTCGCGTTCGCTCATATGAATATAACGGTCTTTCGATGGATGTCAAAACCGCTTTTCAATGGACAACTTAAAGAAACGGTTTATGTCACCAACCGTAAGGATTCGTTGATCCCGTTCCCTAATCATGTCTACAAACCGAACAAAGCTCAGATGGTCTCAAACAAGCCCCTCAGGCATGGTATGATAAGCTATCATCTTTCCTCATTGCCAATAATTTCACCAAAGGTTCGGTTGACCCAACTCTTTTCATACAATATCACGGGAACATATTTTAATTGTTCAAATTTATGTGGATGACATCATTTTTGGGTCAACTCATAAAAAGTACTCAATCGCTTTTGCAAAACTAATGAAGAAACATTTTGAAATGTCCATGATGGGTGAACTTACGCTCTTTCTAGGACTACAAGTTCATCAATCACCCCGTGGTATTTTCTTGAGTCACTCCAAATATGCCCTTGAATTGTTAAACAAATTTGGAATGCAAACCTGTGACACCTATGCCACACCAATGGCTCATACCAAGAAGCTAGACGCCGATTTACATGGGAAATTGGTGGACCCTACAAAATACCGTAGTATTATTGGGTCTCTCATGTATCTAATGTACCAGCGACTGATATTGTCTTTGCCGTATATCTTTGCTCTCGCTATCGGCCGCGACCAACCAAACCCACCTCTCGAGGCTAAAAGAATCCTCCGATACATAAAGGGAACCATTAACTTGGGGATCCGTATCCGGGATTCGGTTTTGAACTAATCGCTTTTTCGACACCACGCAGATGCTTAGACTCACGGAAAAGTACTTCGTGAGCTTTACAATTTCTTGGTGATAAACTGGTGTCATGGCAATCGAAGAAGCAGGATTGTACATCGCCGTCCTCAACCGGCGTAATATGTAGCCATGTCAATGTGTTGTGCTCAAGTCATTTGGATGAGAACACAACTCAAAGACTATGGTTACGTATTTGACGTAATCCCGATGTATCGCGACAATCGGAGTGCCATTGCGATCTCGCAACTCAGCCAAAGACTCAAATCAAAGCACATCGATCTTCGATATCATTTCATCAAGGATCACGTGGAACAGGTATCGTTGAATTATATTTTGTGGGTACGTAATACCAATTGGCGATCTTCTCACCAAAGCCTTGCCTCCCGCTAGGTTTAATGAGTTGGTCCACCGGATTGGTATGAGGTGTTTGACTCAAGAGGAATTGATGAACTCCTAAAACAGCCTTAAAACCTCAAACACCAAAATCTATTTTGTAAATATTTTTCAAAAACAAAATACAAAAATATAAAATCTGATAAAACAACAAAAATATTCTTCTATCTATTTTTTTCAACATTGCAAGTACATTTTTTCCGCAACACTATAATCTTTCAAAATTCAAGATTTTTCCGATCAAGTGTTGAGGGGAGAAAATAAATTACTTAACTGCTTCAAAACATCCGTGTACTTGCATGTTACTCTATTCTGGTTGTTTCTTGTATCAATGGTGGTAAACTTTTCTCGTTCAACCGACACTCCTCGGACTAAAATTTATAACCTTTCATTATTTTCTTAAGTCGAGGGGAGTGTCGTCAAGTTTCTTTCTTAAAATCTTTGTTTGGTAACCAAAATGGAAGTTAAATGGCTTTGGATGAAAAAGGAAAAGGTGGAGGGACCAAAACTGCCAAAAGCTTTAAAGTCATTTTAATAAAACATCCCACCTAACTTAACTCTTCACATTTATTAAAACTCATCTCATCCTACGCTTAAAAATCGCTCAAGAAATCTGTTTTGATCATCAATTTGTAAGTGTTTTTGTGTTCTAACAAGATTACAAACAATGGTTTTAAATTTTTTGAAAATCCAACGGTTAGATTTTAAACTATGGTTGATTTTGTGTTCTACGCATAAGCGTATGAACACATAATCTTGTTTATGTGTTTGTGGTTAAAGAGATAGTGTCAAAATGTTTTAATAACATCAATGATATTTTTCTATCCTCAAAATCGAACCCGTAAACTCGAATTGAGTCATTTTGAAAATTAGGGTTCTTAAGTCGAATTGGGTGTTTTCAAATGTGAAGGTTTTTGGTCAAAAAGATTGTTGTGTGATGTTCATATCATGTTGAATTAATGATTTCCGTGCCCTATAACAACCCGTAAAACACTAATTAAGTCAAAATTAGGAATTAGGGTTTAATGTTCTTGAGTTTGGGTATTTTTGATTCACCACAAATTGGATGTTAAAACTTGGTTATTAGACTCTCACAACACTTAAGACCTACCGTAAAAACGTTTGGTGCAAATCCTATGGTTAGAAATCATATGCGTAATTCTTAAACTCTAGGGTTTTGACCTACGCGTATGACTTTCTACGCCAAATGTTTAACATGTCTCCATGCCATGATTTGTTGTAAAATGAATATATGTGTTAAGATTGATGTTATGATGATTTTATTTCGTGCTTGCTACGCATAAAACTCGTAATCAAGGTGTTTGTTACTCTACGCATAAGGATCACCTTACGCGCAGAAAGTTATGCGTAAGAGAAATTTTACGCGTAACTATTACGCGTAAGGTTCTACAATGGGACTACGCTGATCCCGTGAAGGATATGCGTAAACAGGGACTCTACGCATAAGGTTTACTCTTACGAGTAATCCTTACGCGTAAGGTTTATATACGCCAACGCTTAAGTTTTACGCATAAGGTTCTCCTGTTCCTACGCTGCAATATTTCTTACGCCGAAGTCAGATCCTACGCGTAAGCTTACATCTACGCCATACTTATCTTGTTTACGCATAAGCTACTATTCCTACGCATAAGCCTTGATCAAACCTTCATTTGAATTGTTACGCGTGCAAACTTGTAAATAAATGAATCATAACGCCACGAATCCAATAATGTCACTAATAAACTTAAACGCTTGATATGTTGTGAACTATAAGTGATAACATAAACTTTAAAACTTAAAGTTAACTAACTCACGAAACGCTTTCACGACGCCATTGGACTATTGGACAAACAAGTGACTTAGGACTCGTAACAATCATTAACACTGTATATTCAATAATTAGACAATAAAACCTTCTGTTGACTAACATTATGTCTTTCGATATGTTGGTTCTTTTGGCTAATGTTATTTCGATCACGACATGGTCGCCAAATGAATGTGGATGCATCTGAGGTTCTCACAATTGCCGATATCTTCCCTAATGGCTATCCAAGAAAGATTGTAAAGAACAATCTCAGAGTTGACTTTGAAACCCTCACATGCTCGAATCTTCTTGCTTGATTGCCGTGGATATTCTTAGGAATCATCCGTACCGTAACATGCTCTCACACTCGCTACAAGCATCGAGATCTACATACAACAATTCTGGAATTCAATGCAAAGGATCAAAGGTCAAAGTGCAGTGACTGTGATGCTCAATCACAAACAAATCACCATCACACAAGCGATCTACGGGTTTCTTCTAATTCCCGAAATCGAGCCAACCGACTTCTATGCCACACCTATCAAGAGACAGCTCAAATTCCTGATTGATATTGGCTATGATGAAGCTTCAAGAATAATCACTAAGCATTCTCATGTGGAGCTTAAGAACATTCCTCAACCGTGGAGAACCCTCTACATCATCATTACCAAATCGGTCTCGGGTCGTGATAGTGGTTATGAGCATCCCAAGCTCATGGAACTACAAATCTTCTAGTCATTAATCAACAAAAAGGACATCGAAATTGAAGCATCCGCTATGGGAAGACATGATGACATTTCACAAGAAACTTGGCTCAAAGATTCCCTATGTCGGATACACGAAATTGTTGATCCAGAGAGCACTTGGACTTCATCTCGATATTCCACAGAGGCTCAATGACCCAGATAATCACGATATGTTGACCGAGCCTACCCTATCACGTAATCAAGGAATCGCCAACAAAGAAACAGGTGCCGTCGCCTGATCACCTTCTGAAAAATGAAATCAAAAAGCTTGAAACATACAAAAGGTATCAAGTAGCAATACGAGAAGGCAAAGTTGGTCATCTCGATGAAAAGCCTTCTGGAACACCTACTAGGAGAACCGTAAGAGGAAGTGCCGCAAGCACCGAGTCGAGGATGTTTCCCAAGAGGAATCCTCCACGAAAGGGGACAGCCCCGCCAAGGAAGCCGTTCCTATTCCCGTATCTAAGCCCGAACCGCAGAGAAAGCTAATGGACGAGGACTCGAGGCTACCGAATCGATGAAGAGACTTTCTACTCAATCAAGAATCCAAACACCTCCTTCAAGCCTAAACCTCCAAGTCCACCAGATGACAAAGGAAAAGGGAAGACTCCTGTACTTGTGCCTTATGAAGAAAGCTCGGATGAAGAAGAAGAGCAACTGGATACTTCATACAGGAAGAAGTTCAAATTCCTTAGACTCCAACACGCGGCAAAAGAATTTGCAAAAGAACAAATGGGTGGCCCCGAAGGGTCAAGTGGTGCAGCTCAACCTTCACCGTCCCGATGCGTTAATCAACCCGATAAGGGATCCGGTGCCACCACTTTGGAGCAACAACAAAAGCCCGTGGAAGAAACTATTGAGCATGAATTTGAGGAACCCGTTAAAGAAAAGTCCGAGAAAGATGAGGGTGACAAAGAAAAGATCGAGACGAAAAGATCAAGAGAAAGATAAGTCCGAGATGACACTGATTATGATAAGTTTCTCGCTAGATACCCCGCCGATCAGGAGAAAACCTTCGAACCTCCAAAGGATCCAAAGTCTCCTCATGTCTCTTCATCATCAGATTCGTCTTCTCATTCTTCACCACCACCATCAAAGAAATCAACCAAATCATCATCCAAATCAATGAAGAAGCCAACTCCATCTTGGATCTCTCAATCTAAGAATCGAATCGTTAAAGCCGCCAAACGAGTCGAAAGAAAGATATTCTCCACGAAAGTTGACTTTCCTCACGATCGATAACGTATCTTCATGATGAGAATGACAAGATGCAAGTTGAAAGGGAGTATGTACATAAGCTTATGAAGGATGATCTTCAAGGAAGCATGGACGAGATGATAAAAGGATACACTCACAAGTTCTTAATGGAGGTCATTCAAACCGACAAAGGAGATGTATTCCGCATAACTTTATCCAATCTCTTACATTTAGCCAAGCAAGCCATGAAATCAACTCCAATGAATTTGAGCATCAATCCAGCTGAAACTACAATCTTCTCAGATGATGAATTAGTAAACCGGCTGGTAGCGCAAATGTCAACACGCTCGCAACGCTTGCCTCCCATGAAGCTAAACTGTTTGAAGCATTGCCGAATACCAACTCAATTCATCATTCGAGAAGAGGCTATAAGGCCTAAGCGCTCAAGAGATGATGAAGACAAAGATCAAGATAAGGATAAGGAGCCTAAACGCACAAAGAAGTCCGTGAATCATCTTCGATTCAAGACTCAATGCCGCCTCCACCACAAAGGACTCCACCAACAAAGATCTCCTCCCCGCTTCTTCACGATAAACCTCAGATTCGAAGTTACCACCCTGCACTCAAAAACCGGTGACCACCTTGAGTATACGGGTGGTGACGATGAAGAATACCATGAGCCCCAACAACAACCCGCCTCACCCGACAAAGTACGAAACCGTAATCCTCATCTAGGCCTAAGAAAAGAAGAAGAAGGCCAAGGCCGACGCCCTATCATGGCTAGAAGAAGATAACACAGAGGAATTTGAATGGTTTTCTACACTTGTCAATTCCACTCCCTACCCTGAAGAAGGTCAAGATCCGGTAGACGGTACTACTTTGGAGCATGCTAAAATTCTGCAAGAAAAGTTCAAAGTAAAGAAGATGACGAAATCCGAAGTTGAAGCGAATCAAGAATGAAGCTTTTCAACTGTTAAAAGATAGCTCGAAAGTGCCATCGAGGTCGAATATCACCTTGATAACATTGCTCGAGCTATGTCTAATAACATGGATTGGCTCAACCCGAAAGCAAACATCGACTTTACGAAGCGGGACAACCCTCCATATTACACCGACCGGTCTAAACCACTACCAACGATCGGCCAACCAGATGAGCCTAGAATTCCATTCCGATATTTCTTCAACAAAGACTTGGAATTTCTTCTACACGGTGGCGATGGTTCAAGGAAATACGCTACATCCTTGACACTTCCATTCCCAAATTAATACTCAAACCGCATAGCTATCGAGGAAAGAGCTAATCACTTGTTCTCCAACAAAGTGGAAGCATACGACCGAGATGCAATGTACGGATTCATCATTGGCCGAACGCCGAAGAATCTACTACGTAGCCGCCAGTACGTAAGTCTCAACATGCGTGTTCAAGACTAAAACATCGCTGCCATCAAACACGTTGATCTTTCGTCCAAATGGGACTACACTTATCTCAAGAATATTGTGGTCAAAAGACAAGACGAAAGGGATTATGCATTCTCTGAAGTTGACTTTGAGAATTTGTCTATCAACGACATCGAAGACATGTACCTTGCCAAAGTACGGGGTCGTATGAGACAATTCTCCACCAAGTACAACGTGAATTCATCAAGTCGCTGCTCATCTTCATCGACGATAGTCATCAAAGAACGTAGAAGATCTCCAGCTTGAATCTTATCGCACTGTCAACTTCACTCCACCGCAGCTTGATATTCTCGACATCAACCAGCTCTCACAATTTACACTCATCAAGAAACCATTCGGCCGCTTACCGCAGTGAACTTCAAATAAATTGCTTGATGGCATGCAGAGATCTTCACAAATTTGGAGATCACACTTTGAAGATGGTTAGGGACGGATTGGCTTATCGGTTGAAGGATATACACCAAAAGATCGGGTCTCCTAAGCGATGGAATTCTCGGGATCGAAGGGATGTGAAGAGGATCATCACGATGATTGATGAACGGTTGTATAGAAGGGATCAGCCGTAAGATTGAAAGCTATGTTGGTGGTCGCACCCAGAGAAACATCATCGGCTTTCAACGCCTCGATTCACATTCCCCGCACATCTCTCGACTACCCGTACCCCTTGAACCGCTTCTTTCATTATAAATTTGGATGTATGAGTTATTATGTCAATGGCTTGTGCACACATTACAGTGTACAACCCGTACTTGTAAATAAAGGACCCCGTGGTACGCTGCCACAATCCTTATAAAAGGAGCTTCTTACTTTTGAATAAAACCTATCAAACCTTTCACTTTTCAAGGTTTTGCTCAAAAGAACAAGTACTTTCCCTTATGATTTTCAAAACCTCAACCGCTTATATCACTTGTTGAGGGGGAGTACTTGACTTAAAACTTTGTTCACAAATTGTTCACAAGTGGTCATTCTTCCCGCAACACTTAAATGGTCATATTTATTCTCAATTTTTCGAAAATAACATTTTATATGCCATTTTTGAGGGGGAGAAAATACGTGATAAGAAATATGTTGTGTTTTGCTATATGAACTCTCGTATAAAAAGACTTTAACCCATGAATTGACGAGATCTTAACTGCTAGTAACTCGAAAAGACTTGTCCGACGGGTAATAATTTCAAGCTAGTTCGCTAGTGATGTAAACGTGTCTCGAAAAGGACTTGTCCGAGTAGAATGTACCATTCGAGAAACTCTTGGTAGACATGAACTCGGACGGGTTTGACAACCTTTCGAGGATTGTCTACACCTTCAAGGTAGTTATTAGAGCTAGTTGTCACCTAAAAGCCGACAATGCAACTCTTAACTATGCCACGAACCGTGTCTCATGGGGAATGTCTATCTTGAGTTGATCAATTCAAAATGTGCGCTTTTTCCTCACTGCATTTAACCGTAAAACTCTTAAGCACATGTGGAAGGGGAGTATTTATGCAAAATCTCATCTCAACAGTGGTTCAAAAATGTTTTCATTCATAAACATTGAGCGAGATTTTTCAAGTAAATGGTTTTATGGCAACATAGGTTAGTCATGGAGTTATAAGGTGACTAAGGTTAGAATAACCGTCCTATGATCCGCCAGAGTCGGAGGGATCTACCCAAGGACACCACAAATAGTTAGAATTTAGAAGTCCTTAGGTATGATTATAAAAAGGAGAAAATGAGAATCGGAGAAAGAAGGAGTTGAAGAATTAAAAAGAAATGCAAAGAAAAGGGTGAAAAGAAATAGCCCTCCGATTATTCAACTTAGGCGCATAATCGGTTCAATTCATATGTTACTGGTTGTCACTAGATGACACCGGTATTGAAGATTAAAAGTCGCCATGGACCCAAAGGACGCATGCACTAAACCTTCTTAACCACTCAAGTTTCTCTCAACCGAAGCTTGTTTCATTCTCACAGGGAACCCTACGTAAACTATCGGCTTTCTCTAGAGATTGCCGGTATTGAAGAAGGAGACCCTCTCCCTAGTCTCCGCTCAGAAAACCAAAATGCACTATTGAGTCTAGAGCCACGAGATTCATCAAAAGATCTCTTAGGTACACTTGACATTTCATCACTTGACATTCAACAATAAGAATTTCAGTGGTACATTATCGAGTCCTTCACGGATCTTAGCAATCTGTCGAGAACATTTATGAGAGGTTCACATTTGTGATCCTCGGTGATTGAATGGAAACTCCCGCCAGGTCAACATCAAACACCGACAAAGGTCGCCGCAACTCCCCGTGGATTACGCTTAGTGTGTCTCAAACGGTCTACAGTCGTGAGGTGATGCTTCGTGTACCTCAGCGACTCATCTCAATCGTAGGTGTACTTCGGTACATCGTGTTATCTCACTTGTGGGACTCCGATTCAGAACCGGCCTTTGTAAGAATTAGAGTTGTGTTTTCACACTATGCCGTCAACACTCTCGAAGTTCAAACTTGTAAGTGCCGGAATCCGCTTATTACTAACCGCTTTAATGTTTACTTCTTATGGAAGCTCTGGAGCGGAATGATCGTGCGATTCTCCACTTGTTCACACCAACAACATCATCAAAGATGTTCTATCTTAAAGCAACACAAAAGTCATAATGATTCTTCGTCAAATCAAAGAATCTACAAAGTTAAAGACTTAAAGAACTTCATCAAGACTGAATCCAACGCTTAAAGAGTGTGTGAGCATGTTGAGAAAGACGTGGAGACACCGGCAAATGGGCGCACTGAGGCGACTTGATGCGATAACAACATACTATCAATTTCATCACAAAGAACAATGATCAAAGAACAAAGTTAAAGATGACGCCAAAGCATAACTGTTCAAAGAAAACTATCTCGCTACACTGGGAGATGGTTCAAATCAAGGCAATTCTTCTCACAAGAAAGAAGAATGTCGAAGACGCCAAAGCTACTATTACATCAACGCCTTCACCGTTTTTCATCACCAACACTTGAGGGGAGATTGTTGGAATCACTCCTAAACCTTTATTCAAGTGTTAGTTACTCATATGTAATAGATAGCTTAATTATGGCCTTTATGTTTGTTATTAGCCTTAAGCTTATGTAGAAGGCCCATGAGCTTAGGCCCAAGCCAATAAGGAAAAGGAAGGGAACTAGGAGTGTTGCCCTAGCTTCCCTCCTATAAATACTCTTGTAAACCTTCATTTGAAGGTTGGTTGTTCAAGTTATTTCTTTCACATATATCTACGCCTAAACCGTCTTTATTATCGTGTATGTGTGTGTTTGTTTACTTGTTCAATCGCCTCTCTATCTTTCTATTAAGCTTGGGTGGTAAATCTAGTGACCTAACAAATTAGCAGCATACAACTCTGTTCTTTCATTTGAATATAATTCATTAAGCCTTTCACATTCTCTAGCAGCCCTACATGTTTTAGAGCAACTTTCAAAGTTTTGTATCTCAGAGTCAGAGAAAGCCATGAGAGCATGTTCTGTAGCAATGAAAGCACCATCTGAAGCTTGTTCCTCTTGTTCATCAGCCATGAAACTCCAATCATAGCAAACACCATCAATAGCCAACATTGCCTTTGGTTCCTCCACAGTTGGTTCTTTCTTTTGCTTGTACCAAGTAGACCCGTTGTCCTGCTTCCTTGGTCTTCTGCATTCTCTAGCAAAATGCCCCAACTTATTACAGTTGAAACACTCTACTTTCTTCTTATCGAACCCTGCAGTTTCACCACCATTGATGTGAATTGGCTTGCCAGTTTTCTTGTAGAATTTCCTAGCCCTCATGCTAAGAAGAGCTATCTGCCACTTTATGTCCATCTCCTCCAAGTCATCTTCATCAATTTGCTTTATGTCTTCATGAGTTAATATTGAGCCATTAACTTGAGTGGAGATAAAAGCATAAAAGGTAGGATCTCCAATACTAGCAACCTTCTTCTTTGAACCTGCAGTGGTAACACTAACATTACCGATGGAAATCTGAGAACCAAAGCAGGGGCAAAATCATCATCACTGTCATCTTCGACCATCATCACTGTCAACAGAATTTGACAACAATGCCAAGCTACTAGAGCTTGTACCAAGTTTCCCTGCCTTCTTCAACCTTTGTTCAATGAGTTTGAAGTTGTTGTAAAGATCATTGAGCTTCATAGTTTCAATATCTGATTTATTTTCCCAAACTGTAACATTTATATGAAACTCAGAGGGCAAACTTCTTAGAAACTTCAAATTGAGGTCTTCCTTTTCTACCTCAATTCCAAACACAGGAGTTTGGTGAAGATGCTGTCAAGTGAGTCATTGCTTGAAGCAGAGAAGTTTTCATAACTTTGCTTCAACAATGTCTTTTGAGTCTTCTTTGTAGCATCATTGCCACCAAACACTGAGCAAATCTCTTCAAAGAGTTCTTTTGCTGACTTGAATTTGCTGAAAGCAATAATCTGGTCTTTAGGAAGAGTCATTAGTAACAAACTTCTGGCCTTCAAGTCATTCTTCTTCTTTGCTCTTTCATCATTAGTTTCAGGTACAGTGACTGTTACAACTTCTTTGCCACCAACTGTCTCAGTCTTATTATGAGGCTTAAAGGAATCACCAAGTAAGATGATTTCCCATAGAGCATAATCTTGAATGAGAAAGTATTGCTCAATCATTATCCTCCACATCTCAAACTCATTAAGTTTGAGCTTAGGAAGCCTAGGAGCATAATTTGACTGGTTTTCCATCTCCATTGATTTGAGTGATTGAGTTAAGCTTATTCCTTGGATCTTCTAAATCAAAATATCAGAACCTTCGCTCTGATACCACTTGATGGATCTGGACACACACCTTGTGTCAGTGATATTTTGAGTTATATTAATAAGCACGCGGAATATACTTAGTAATACTTAGAAGATGGATTATATGATGTATTGTAAGTGAGAACAGTTTAACACAAAGATCCAATATTATTGATAATAATACGAGTGATCTTGCTTATCACTAGGGTTACACCTTGAAGCTTATATGAATAATACGTTAGAAATTCTTATGCTAAGCAATGACATAGGATCTCCTTTTATAGCACAAGGAGTCCTTTACAAGATAAATATATTGCTAACAATATAGAATATACACAAGATCTTTTCTATACATATCTATACATGGATACATAATTATCCTAATAGCAGTGGTAATAATTGTACTGGCAGTGGTAACGAGTTTCCACTGCTAGTGTAATCCTTAGTAGTGTCTTCCACAACGTATCAGTGGTAATTATTATTCCCAACAAGACACACTGCCTGCTACACCTCCTTCGCCTGAAATGGTGCGAATGTCGACTCCAGTTACCATAGAAAGTCGCTCTGAACTGCCAGAAGTTACCGCTAAGACACACGACAAGAAGGTATCTGTTCGCAGACAACTGCTAAAAGATGACGACTTTTCGAACAACCGCATTACCGAGTGCAAAAAGGACCAGGCAAGAATAATAGCATTAGCATATCAGTGTCCGTAATAAATCGTTTGTAACTAGAACAGTTTTCGTGCGGATAACGTTTCTGTACAGGTTACCGCAGTCTACCAATGGAAGTAAGGGGTAGTTTTATTTGTATCAAAAAACATATGCGGCGTTACTACGCTGCGCAGTTCTGATAATGCATGCTGTAAGTTAACACTTTTGTTTATATCTTATATGATGCGGTTGTCGCTACAAAGTCATGTTCAAAACAGTTACTAGGTACAATAGTACATTAACAAACAGCGGACACACCCTGCTTTGTACATTTACAATATTCCATAAAAAGATTACAACTGTTATTATATTATGTTTACAGATACGAGGATAATGCCTACAACACATTATAACAATATCACTACTACGACTAATCTTACATGCTTTGATACAGAAGCATAGCCAACGATATATGTGTGTCCATTCCCAGCAGTGCCATACAGAAACCATTACGAAAAAGAATGAAAAAGAGTGCACTCTATCGAAAATACTTCGACCAACGAATCTATCATCCGCAGACAACCTTACAATCACAATAAAACTAAAAAAAAATGATCCAACCACACCACCTTCAAACCCAAAAAACAATTTATCCCACGGTTGTGTCGCAACCCTACAAGCACCACTATAAAAAATATTAACAACCCCATAAAACATTTCACAGCTAAAACAACTAACTTTTCCACATATTTTACACCTACACCTACGATCACAGGTAAGTTACAATGCGATGATAACAAAAAATAGCCCAATACTAAGACTATACACCAACCAAAGAACAAAGCCAACAAACACTTGATAATACTTAAAAACCACAACTTATATTAACATAAACGGGGACGATTACAACCTACACATACCCAGCACACATAGACCTTGGACAGAACATCCTACAATTACCCATGAACAGACAAAAAACTTCATACACATACACATTATTTTAAACAAACACCCAACACAGACACCTTCACAATCATCCCTACCCAGAACTAAACACAAAACACTGAAACCCCATACAGATCTAATCACTGAAATCCATCACAGTGATATGCCTCTGCTTCTCCTCCATGCCTTCCCTTGCTTCAGTCAGCACAACCACCAGATTCGCAAGCCTCTCACGCTCCCTTTCCAGAGTTTCATTAATGCATTCAATGATCTCAGGAGCAACCTCATGAAACGGGCCAAAACTCTCAAGCTCCTGAACATACTCTTCTTCCTTCTCAATCTTCCTGCGCAGATCGTTGCATTCCTCACCAAGCTAACATGTAGTTACCATCTTTTTCCACTTGCTCATCACAACATGACACCTATTAACAACCATGACATATGCCTTTCTTTATATACCCTTTAACCAACAATTTATTTTCATACTGATCCAAAATATCAAATCCCCTAAGACCGAATTCAGATGAAGGCGATCGTATAAATCAACATTTGTCGTCCAACAATTATTGAAAGTACTTTTCATACAAAATAATTGTTTGTTCTAACGTCTTTTTTGCAGGCTCAACAAAGCAGCTTCGTTTACCGATCTCGGAGAAAGAGACTGGCTCACAGTATGTGATAACGTTAGTTTCGTTACTGATGTATGATATCCTGTCTGCTTTCTTTGAGGTCAATGCATCAACATGTTTCTTCACAGCTTTAACGAAATGTATACTTGATAAATATCAACCGGCCACGTTAACGCGTCGTTCGCAAAGAATCCTCGTTTAATTTAACTATGATACTAATTATTTAAATTGCTATAATTAAACCACTAATTTAGGATTTGATTTGTCGAATGTATGTTCATAGCCACACATAGGCTACCAAAGATATCAGTAGGATGACATGCAACTCGATAAATGGCGCAAAGAAACTATAATTTATTGGAACTACTGATTAAGAACTACTGATTATGACATGCAACTCGATAAAGGTTAGATAAAGCAATCCTCGTTTAATTTAACTAGGCAATATTTAAGTTTCATTCATACTTATTAACTTTCAAATTATCATTCACGATCTTTTTGGTTTATGTTTGAAAACTTTATGCCACACTACCACTTATAAAAGTTACAATTTTGATCCTTGTCGTTTGTGTTGACTTTCACCATCAGTCCCTTGACATTTTTTCACTTAGAAAAGTTACAGTAATGGTCATTTGACTTTTATCGTTAGTCCTTTGACATTTTTTTACCTAATATATGTATATTTTGTCCGTTTTTATCTGTTTTTGTTAATTTATATACGTTTTAATCCGTTTTTATACGCTTTCCTCGGATTTTCTTACGTTTTCATACGTTTTTATCCGTCCTTATACGTTTTTGTCCATTTTTATACGTTTTCGTTCGTTTTTATACGTCTTCATACGTTTTTATCCGTTTTTATTCGCTTTCATCCGGTTTTATTTGTTTTTATGATTTTTTGTCCGTTTTTATCCGTTTGCATCCGTTTTTATTCGGTTTTATACATTTTTATCCGTTTTCATCCGTTTATCCGTTTTCATCTGTTTTTCTTCGTTTTTATATGTTATTATACATTTTTGTCCGTTTTTACACGTTTTCGTTCATTTTTCTTACATTTTCATCCGTTTTTATCTGTTTTCACCCATTTTAATACGTTTAGCCCATTTTATACGTTTTTATCCGTTTTTATGCGTTTTTGTCTGTATATACGTTTTTGTCCGTTTTTAAACGTTTTTGTCCATTTTTATACGTTTTCGTCCATTTTTATACGTTTTCATCCGTTTTTATAAATATAAAAATGGACAAAAACATATAAAAACAGATAAAAACGGTAGAAAAACGAATATAAACGTATCAAAATGGGCGAAAACGTATAAAACGTAAAAAACGGATGAAAACAGATAAAGACGGATAAAAACTTATGAAAACGTAAGAAAAACGGACGAAAGCGTAAAGGGTAAGAAAAACGGACAAAAAGCAAATTAAAACGGACGAAAACGGATAAAGACAGATAAAAACATAGGAAACGTAAGAAAAACAGATGAAAGCGTATAAAAACGGATGAAAAAGCATAAAAACGGACAAAAACGTATATAAACGGACAAAAACGTATAAAGACACATAAAAACGTATGAAAACGTAAGAAAATTGATTAGAGAAACGATGATTATACCCTCATGAAAAAGTAAAAAAACAAACAAAAGCGTATAAAAGCGGATGAAAACGTAAAATTTTTTAACAAAAAAAGATAAAAAGGGATAAAATATACATATATTAAGTGAAAAAATGTCAATGGACCATTACTGTAACTTTTCTAAGTGAAAAAATTTCAACGGACTAACGGTGGAAGTCAACGCAAATGACAAGGATCAAAACTGTAACTTTTATAAGTGGTAGTATGATAATATTACGGACATTGGTAAATATTTAAGAGTATATTACGTGTGTTAACAATAAAATAAGTATGTTACGTATATCGATAAATTTGAGAATGTTTGTTAAGTATATTCAGCCTTCACCCTTTGTCATAAGGCATGCAACCATACAAGTTGTAGTCGTAGTTTATGTCACTATTTTTATACGCGTTTTGAAAGTAGTATATGTCATTAGATATGGACAAAGATACTTAAAATGCTTATGAATTACCTATGAAAATACTTCAAAATGTTGTGGACAACGACGATTCACTAAACAAAAGCATATGAAAAGTCATTATATTAAACTACTGATTAAGAACTAGTGGAGGTGCAAGAAGCTATAATATATTGCTTTATCTAAAACATTTGTATTTTCGCAGAAGATACTTAATTATTGCTATTTTTTTAATAGATATGTTTTTTCTTAGAAATTATCTATTTTCTTAAAACTTTTTTTAATTACAAAAGGTGTAGATTGACGAGAATATCGTGATCCAAGGTGTTTTTGGCACCGCTTATTGTCATTCACCTACGGAATAACATTCCCTCCCCGTCCTTAGGAGGAGCACTGAGTGAGACGAGCCGAGACTCGACCCACAATCTCTTATTTCACAAAGTCTCTTTATTGTGCCCATAGGTTTTACGGAGGCAGATAACTATCTCCATTGTGCTACGACAACTTTTTTTCGTTATTAACTAGTAGAGTGTTGGAGTTTTTTTTTCTCCGAGAATAGCATTTTTTTTATTCCGATATACACGACGGTAACCTATTTATATCGTGGTATTCCGTTAAAATTTGTATTGGTGAGTTTTGAATTTGAGACCTCTAGTAAAAATATCGAAGTGACTAGCCTCCTAATTTTTGATGAGGTGTTTGTTTAAATTACGATGTTATGAATTTTCGGTTATATTTTATAATTCAAAAGAGTTATGTTAGTTGACTATTATATGTTTGATTAAAAATGATAACAATATCTATCACTAAATTAATATTTTAAATATTAATTAATCTTTAAAATTTTATCATTTTTTTTTCTAAATCATAGTCTTTTTTCTCACAATAACTACAAATTGAACTCGTAAGTTTTGCATCAAAGGTCAAATCAAAATCACGATTTCACAAGTATAGTTATTTGCCCATATACACAATCGATTTGCGCAAGTATTTTACTTAAACCTAAATATAAATCATTAATAATCGCTCTAGCTAACTAAGATTAATAAATGTGTTAAGTTCACGCATAGCCCATGAACTTATCAAAATTTTCAATTATAAGTTACGGATTTTATAAAATACTATTATCACCATCCAAACTTGTACAAATTTTTACATATTGGTAATATACTTTTATCTCGGTCCTTCATACGGGTAATATAGTTTTACAAAAGTTTCACATATAAGTAATATTTTCCATTACAAAAAAGTTTGGACAGTGATAATGGTATTTATAAAGTTCGTAACCTATAATGGAAATTTTGGTTAGTTCGTGGGCTATCCGTGGACTTTATCCCTTAATAAAATAAGGGTAAAAGTCAAAAATGATAAACATGTTTTCTCAAATGTACCAATATGATAAACATAGTCATTTATGTATCAATATGCTAAACCAAAGATCAAATATGTGCAATAATGGGGTACTTCTTCACATCTTCATCTCTCATATTTGCATCGTTAGTCCTTTATACTAACGGCCGTTAGTAAATAACTTAAAACATGGTTTTACGTTGCCCGATTTTTACGCTGTCTGCTTTTTTATTTTCCGCCGCCGTTTTTACGTTTTCGCAAGCACGCTTTTCGTCCCCATTTTTGTTATCGCCCGCTTTTCGATGCTGTCGATTTACAAAGTTTTCATCGACGCTGTTTTTTTACGTTTTTTCGGCCCCGCTAACCTTTTAGTTTGTTTTCGCCGTCTTTTTACTTTTTTTCACCGATTTTTACGGTTTCATCCAAATTTTTACGTTTTTTAAGTTTTGGCCCGATTTTTACGTTTTCGTCCGATTTTTTACGTTTTTGTTCATTTTTTTACGTTTTCATCCTTTTTTTACGTTTTGGTCCAATTTTTTACAGTTTCGTCCAATTTTTTATGTTTTTACCCGATAAAAAATGGGACGAAAATGTAACAAAGGGGTCGAAACGAAAACGATTTTAAAGCGTAAAAAGGGTTTTAATTTTACGACGTTAAAAATCGGACTAAAACGTAAAAACTCGGACAAAAACGTAGAAAAATGGACGTAATGTAAAAAACGGATGAAAACGTAAAAAATGGGACAAAAACGTAAAAAATCGGACGAAAACGTAAAAAATGGGACCAAAACTTAAAAAAACGGACGAAAACGTAAAAAATCGGACGAAAACGTAAAAAATCAGATGAAAACGAAAAACGGACGAAAAACGTAAAAAGCGAACGAAAACGCGGAAAACGGATCGAAAACGTAAAAACTCGGATAAACGTAAAAAATCGGACGGCAAAACGTCTAAAACGCAAAAAATCGGAAGAAAACGTAAAGAATTGGACCAAAACGTAAAAAAACGGACGAAAATGTAAAAAACGGACGAAAACGCAAAAAATCGGACGAAAACGTAATAAAACGGACGAAAACGTAATAAAACGGGCGAAAAACGTGGGTAAAAATCGAAAAAAACGTGAAAACGGGAAAAAACGTAAAAGCGGACTAAAACGTGAAAAAAAACGAAAAACATAAAACGAAAAATCGACGAAAATGTAAAAACCGACTAAAACGAAAAACGGGCGATCGTAAAAATTGGACGAAAATGTAAGAAAACCAAGTTTTAAGTTATTTACTAACGACCGTTAGTATAAAGGACTAACGATGCAAATATGAGAGATGAAGTTGTGAAGAAGTACCCCATTATTGCACATATTTGATCTTTGGTTTAGCATATTGATACATAAATGACTATGTTTATCATATTGGTGCATTTGAAAAAGGATGTATCATTTTTGACTTTTACCCATAAAATAAAATAAAGACGAAGTCTTGGTCTTTGGAGACGACTATTGGAATTCTAAAGAACTGCCACTTGATTATAAACTCGCTTTCCACCTTTTTTTCATCAACATTTCCTTCCTCAAACACACACACACACACAGTTTATTCATTCATTCATTCCATCAGGTATGATATGATGATCATTAACTTCTTCTTTATTCTACATTATTTAGTGTAATTAGTATTCTGATTATTTATCATTCTAGCTATATATATGTTTTTTTTGCTACTGAGTGATATAGCTTCTGTGTATGTTTATGTGTACTTGAAGAATCAGCAATTTTTTTACTTAAGTTAGGTTTTCACTTTTGTAGGTTTTGTATGCATGTGTATGTATATTTTTAAATGTTATTTAAGGGTTGGAACATCTATGGGTGTTTGTTTTGACTTATACAGCGGGCTTAAGGCTTATTTGGTCCCACTTTTTTTTGGCTTATTTTGAAACTTTTTGGCTTATGTAAACTTATTATGATATGATAAGCTTATATAAAGGGGTGTTTGTTTCGGCTTATATAACGGGCTTATGGCTTATTTGGTTTTTGGCTTATGTTTCATAAGCTCACTTTTTGTGGCTTATTTTAAAACTTTTTGGCTTATATAAACTTATTATGGAATGATAAGCTTATATAAGCCGAAATTTTTCAAAAACAATAAGCCATAAGACTCCTGTATAAGCCGAAACAAACACCCCATAAGTCAAAGATTTGCCTTCAGAGGTGGGGTGGACATACTTGAGGCTGTCCCAATGAGAACCATCTATAGAGTGAAAACAATTTGTTTTAGTGGGTGTTTGGGATTGCTTTTTTTTTTTCCTGCTAAAAATTAAGTACTTATAAAAAAAGTACTTTTGGAACCCGTGTTTGGATTTTCTTATCATATAAAAAACGCAAAATATTTGTAAAAATAATAAGTTAATATAAGTTTTCAATCGAGTTCATTTATAAATGGTTTTAGGTTAAATATGAGAGTAAAAAGTCATTTTTATTCAATATCAAAAAACTACCACCAAATAAGCAACTACCTATGAAAAACTGCTTTTATGCTTTTTAGCTGTGTTTGGATGAAAAGAAAAATTCTTTTTTGCTTAAAAATAAAGCAGAAAAAAATCGGAAATATAAGCAAATCCCAAACACCCTCTTAAAGAGTCTTTTTACGGTTTAACATTCAATGCATGCCCTTTGCCGTTTCTAAAAAATAAAAAGTGCACACCCTTCTTTCGTTTTCTCGTTGATTTACTATGGGATTTATTTATTATTTGGACTTATTTGTTTGAAGTGTTTGAAGCATCCAAACTCCCGATTATTTGTTTATTTTGGGGCACTATGAGTAATTCTTGATAAACACGCCGAGACATGGTTATTTCAATATACTTGTATGCTATGAAACTAATATTTACTTTTTACTATCATATCTAACCAAAAACCCAATTTAAAGGTATCCGATATGAAATTATTTGAAGGAAGTACTTATTTTTTTGGTCTTATTGCATTTTACATAAAATAAAGAAATTTAAAAACAAATTTCAAAAAGTGCTTATTTTTAAGCAGCATATAGGTGCTAATTAATAAGTAGAAGCGTATGCAGAAAAAATATTTATCCCAAACACCCTCTATGACCTAATTATCTTTGTTTTAACAAATATAGTTTCATCATCCTATATATTTTTTTGTCATTATTTACCAAAGTAGGTTTTTAGTCAGTAGTCGTAATTTACGAATTTACTTTTGTTGTTGTTTGATTACTTTGCATTTTTGAATTAGATAGGTGTTGGTAGGGATCGTGACCGGTTTGAATCTTTGAAGAGTATACCTGTGTTTTTGGAGATTTAAGGATGAGTGTAATTGGATTTGATATTGGGAATGTTAATTGTGTTATTGCTGCTGCTAAGCGCGGTGGCATTGATGTATTATTGAATGATGAAGCGAAACGTGAGACGCCTGGAGTGGTGTCGTTTGGTGTTAAGCAAAGGTTTTTGGGATCTGCAGGGGCTGCGTTTGCTACTGCGAATCCAAAATCAACTATTTCTCAAATTAAGAGGCTGATTGGAAGGCAGTATAAGGAACCAAGTGTGCAGGAAGAGCTCAAGTTGCTACCTTTTGTGACACGTGAAGGTCCCCGTGGTGGTGTTTTGATCGAGTTGGAGTACATGAAAAAGAAATGGACATTTACACCTGTGGAGATTTTGGGGATGTTGTTAAAACATTTGAAGCAAATAGCTGAAAAAAATCTTGAATCTGTTGTTAGAGACTGTGTGATTGGCATTCCGTCATATTTTACGGATTTACAAAGGCGTGAGTACCTGGATGCTGCAAGTATTGCGGGTTTAAACGCTTTGATGTTGATGCATGAAGGTACTGCCATTGCATTAGGTTATGGCATGTACAAGACTGATTTATCCGAAAGAGGACCAACTAACGTCATTTTTGTTGACATTGGGCAGTCTGATACTCAGGTAACGGTTGCGGCGTTCAAAAAAGGGCAAATGAAAATATTGGCCCATTCTTTTGATCAGAGCTTGGGAGGTAGAGATTTTGATGATGTTTTGTTTAAACATTTCTCTGCACAATTTAAAGAGCAATACAATATCGATGTTCACTCCAATCGTCGTGCTTGTATAAGACTTAGGGCATCATGTGAGAAATTAAAAAAAGTTTTGAGTGCCAATACAGAAGCACCTCTTAGTATTGAGTGTTTAATTGAAGATATTGATGTGAAAGGATTCATAACCAGGGATGAGTTTGAGAAACTGTCACGGGAGTTGTTAGACAGGTTAACAGTTCCTTGCATCAAGGCTGTAGAGGACTCTGGTATTGATAAAATTTATACTGTTGAGCTTGTTGGTTCTGGGTCCCGAGTACCAGCTATTACGAGAATTTTAGCTTCACTATTCAATAAAGAACCAACAAGAACACTAAATGCTAGTGAATGTGTTGCTAGAGGATGTGCCCTTCGTTCTGCAATGCTTAGCCCAACTCTTAAAGTTCAAGACTATAAGGTCTATCTCATATCTCATGTCTCTTCTTTTGCTAAATGCCTTTGTTTCTATCTACAGACATATATGTGTGATATGTATATGACTTTTTTTTTGGCTTACATTATATAATCTTCCTGTTGAGTTTCTATTAAAGGCCATATAACTTTGATCATATGGAATAGTGATACGACTTTCTTGATCGATACATGACAAAATTGAAGTCTAATTAAAGAAGTTGTTCTTACAACTTTTTCATAAATCGACCCATGTTATGTTATTAAGGATTTGTGTTATGTTTTCTTGCTGTTACCAGGTTCAGGATTTATTTCCTTACTCAATAGGAGTACGTTTAGATGAAGGCAACAACAAAAAATACAAAAACGTTACTACCATACTAAAAGGCAGTGCATTCCCAATCGGTTATACGCTTACCCATCATGCAAACACTACATTCTATTTTCACGTGTTCTACACCAATGAGATGGACGTCCCTGCAGGAATATCACCTAAAGTTGGTTTTTTCATGGTAAGAATCTCATAGTGTGTGTGCTGGTGCGTGTTATAAGCTTGTAATCCTGTTCATTCATACCTTAATTTGAAAAATGATTTTAGATGGGTCCGTCTCAAACCTCTAGTGCAGAAAAAGTGAAGATCGTAGCAAAATTGCAGCTTAACAAACATGGAATTGTTGAAATAGAATTCGCATCAGTAAGTATTGCATCTTTTTTCAACTGGTGAACTTGGATAAATTAGTCTTGTTTGAGAGTACTTTTTTTTAAAGCTTTATGATCTCACCCTCAATTGTGTGTATGGATTCAGGTTTTAGCAGATGACCGCTCTTTACTTAATAATTTTAGTTGGCACTCAAAAAAGACGGGGGCTAACAATCAAATTTCGAATATCGCATTATCTGAGAATTTGGATGTCGTTACGACAAAAGATGAGTTACTTGAAGCCCAAGAAAGAGAACAGATACTGGCAGAGCAAGACGAAAAGGTGGAGCAAACTAAGGACCAAAGAAACACACTAGAGTCTTATGTCTATGACACTCGTAACAAGGTACTTGTTTCATTCAAATAATCCCGCTAATGTTGGTTTCATTGCATACAATTTGACATAGTTTGTGTAATGTAGCTTCAAAATGCCTACCGAACCTTTGCCACAGATTCAGAGAAGGAGGACATCATTAAAAGTCTGCAAGAAACCGAAGACTGGCTGTATCAAGACAGTGATGATGAGTCGGATGAACAAAACTATACTGGAAAATTTGATGATCTTAAAAAGGTGTCTAGAAAAATGCTACTCAAGTGTTTTTTTTATTTTTATTTTTATTTATTTTTTTTATTTTTTTTTAATCATTTCTTGTGTAACGTGCGCACATCTAATCACGTTCATATATGTAGTTATTAGAACCAATTGAAAATAGATACAAAGAGGAAAAAGCTAGAACACAAGCGACAAAAGCTCTGCAAAGCTGTATCAACAAATATCGTTCAGCAGCGAATTCACTGCCCCCGAACCAGAAAGATGAGGTATGACTTATCTCTTGCGGCTTTCGATCATACTTTACTACTTAAGGCACAGGAACGAAATTGTTAGTCTTTCCTTTAATCAAAATTAAATTGTACTAAGTAGTCACCTTTTTTGGTCATTTATCTTTTAAATAAATACTGTAGAGGTGGCAAGATGGACGGGTCGGGTGGGTTAGTAATGGTTCAAAGCAGGTTACATTTTATTATTGGGTTCAAACGGGTTGAGTTGATCCAAGGTATTTTGACCACTTTTTAAAACTCTTTTATAAATAGTTAATGTTTTAGTTACTATAACTATAATGATGTAATTTTCTTTCAAGTAATTACCCATCTCTCTGGCAGGTCTTAAATGAATGCAATGGAGCTGAGCAGTGGTTGAATAGTCTTTCGAACAACGATCCCATACTTTGGATTGAAGAGGCCTTAGAAACTGTTGATAGGTTAGCTTCAACCAATTATTTTCTGATTGAGATTACTTAGTGATTTGGATTTGACGGTATGAATACTGAATATGAAGTGAATTAGCTAGAGCTTACTTAAAAAAATGAGTGAGCTCGAGCATGTTGATTGGCTTAAAATTAGTGCGACAATCAGTGTCTCTGTTAATAAAATAGGCAATCTTTGTTTGAGTCTGTGTGGCGGTGGGTTCAAACCCCATGGATTAGTCGACCAAAAGGTCGGAAATCATGGTTACAAAAAAAAAAAAAAAAAAAAGGGCAATTTTGATGATTTCAGGCATTTAACAAAGTATTGTCCAAAGTTATTTCAAACTGATCATTCGTATCATTAGAGCAAACAGGGGCGTAGCTATGTGGGGGCTAAGGTGGGCCATGGCCTACCCACAAAGCCCTAGTAATTATCATGTGTGTTGTAGTCCAAAGTCGAATTCACTATCATATATTAACATTTGATCCACCTACAACCTAGATATCTCTCTATTAGTTCATGTACTTAGTCCCTCATCCATCCATCAATCCAAATTCGGTCCTATAGCCAATAATTTTGATCAAATTAATAAATCATTATCTTTTCGCTTTATCTGCCACTGCCGTCACTTTTCAGGAGGTGCACACGTACAATGAGATCCAAACCTTCGATAAAAAATCAAGAAAAACCCGTGGACTCAGACGAGAGTGACGTATCATTGGTCTCGAACCAGAGGGACCAATCCTTTGACTCGAACCAGAGGAACCAACCTGTGGACTCGAAGCAAGGAGACCAACCCATGGACTCAAACCAGAAGGACCAAGCCGTGGACACAAACCAGAGGGACCAATCAGTAGACTCGATACAAACGGACCAACCCGGTGAATCTGACAAAAGGGACCAACCTGGCGAATCTGAAAAAATGGACCAACCTGGCGAATCTGACAAAAGGGACCAAATCGTGGACTCGGACCAAGGGGATCAACCTGAAGACATGGAACATGATCAGTTGTAAGATTGGTGGGATCAAACAACTGGTTTCCTTGATTTCTTCACAGTTGTTGAGTTCTGAGTTGGCCTTTTGAGCTGCGTTGTGTTCAGAGATGAATATCAAATTAACAATATCATGCTACATTTTGGTTTCGTGATCTTCAATTTATGTTTTGAAAACTTTATGGTGCTTCCCTTCTCTTCTGAGGGCTTTGAATTCCTTCATGCTAAATATTTCTGGATTACGTACGTCTTTTCGGTATAACTTGAGATTAAGTATATATTCCATTATTTTGCATGATTCGATTTGGAATACTACTATGCTAGATCACTTTTTTTTTTTTTTTTTTCCTTTCTTTTCAAGTGTTTTATTATATAAGAAACATGATCACAAAAAACACAAACTATATGGTTAATCGGTGATGAGGATGAATGGTTAAATGGCTGTATCTAAATCCAAATAATTAGTTGACTAAATTGAGCGATTAATTGGGTTTGACTTTCTTCTAATCAAGTACATACGTTAACTATTTTTGTAACGGTGGTATAATTTGTGAACTTTTCTTAGTAGTGAGTTCGTGACACGAGAACTACTTAAAATCAATCACCAAATTTCAATGCCTAACGTAGAGAACATCGACTTAAATTGTGACAACCCACATATTTTGAGGTCAATATTTACCTACTAACTTTATTCATTTTGAAAGCTTTACATGTACGTTTAACTCACAACAGGGAATTTATCCCGCATATAACGTAAAAAGTCATTGAACACGTACCGACACTACTCATAACGATATGTTTTGAACATCACAATCACATTACATAACTCATATGCATTTACATTCGCTATTTTACGTATAATCATTAACTTAAATAGAGTAAATCAGAAATCGGCTTTTAACGTAAACCGGCATTATATAAAATCAAGTCCACATAAAATATATGTCATATGACTATTTCAGTCACATTTTCTAAGTTTATTCTTTTTATTTTTCAAGTTTTACTTAAAACACTTTTGTTACACTTTTATGACGTTTTTGCATGTATGTAAGGCGTACCTCACGCAGCACCCCATGAAATCCTATAAAGTGCATTCAAGTAGGGTGGACACCATTCCCTAATCGACCGTCCCCCTTTTTTTAAATAATTGTGTGTGTAGTGTTTTTTATAGTGTATTTAATTTGTGTAGTGTATAGTGTATTTAATTTGTGTAGTGTTTTTTTATGTATAGTGTATTTAATTGTGTAGTGTTTTTATATGGTATTTATTTTACGTTATGTTTTTTAATTGTGTATAACAACAAATGTTAGACATTAAAACATTAAACAAGTATAACAACAAATGTTACTAATATTACAATAAAACATTAGACATTAAAACATTAAACAAGTAAAACAACAAATGTTTTTAATATTACAACGAAATCTACTCCACATGAAGATTATTAATGTCATATATAAGCTCATAGAGTATTCCACTCGGCTGACATGCGTGATCAACTGGATTTCTTGCCAATTCCAATGATGCCTCCAACGCCTTTATTTTTGCCTGCAACAAATTGTTTTCAGCCAATAGCATGTTGATCGTTGTATCTTTAGTTTCGTAGAGTTTGAGCAATCGCGTTGAAGAAGAGGCTCGACCAAAGTACTTTTGTTGAAATATTTCCTTCCACATGAAGTATCGACACCCATAGTCTTTAGTCCCCTACGTTAAATGACTAAACAATTATAAGAAAATGTATTCTAAACAAACAAGTTATTGATATATTTACGCAAATAAGCAAACGTTTAATTATTTACCTTGACAAAGGACATGCATAATACTTCGCACCACAAGTTTTTGGCTTGTGAGATGTTCTTTCAATTATTAATCCACGTTGACAACGACACAAGAAAGGATTTTCTTGTTGCATCTGACCAAAAGAATTTGTATAATTATTCACAACATAAATTAGTAATATCATGGTTCACAAAATTAGAAGCTTCGAATACATAAATAACCAATCTTGTTATAGATTAATAGTTGATACATGGTTCACAAAATTACAATATAACTAGAAACTAAGATCAATCATGCCCGGCGGCGTAGTCGCCCAATGATGCCGCCATCCTGCCCCACACGAGACTCTAACTCAAATGCGTCTCCTCAATCCGTCAATCTCGCTCAGTACAACGCGAGACGGCTGTAACAAAAGATGAGGAAGAACCGGAGGACGGTGTATAAAATTTTCCTCATCTACTACAGAGATATAGCCGAGAGGAGGCACATAAGATTGTGAAGAAAACACATAACTGACTCAACACGAGCGGGTGTGTTGTTGACACAATGAATGTCCCTCCATCGAAAGTCATCCGATTCTCGTAAAAAAAGATGAGGAAGAACCCAGGTGAGCGAAATCAGAATAAAAAGATGACGAGTCGCTTGCTATAAATCAAGAATCGTCTATACATGTGGTGTCATTTACAATATAAATCAGTAATCGTCTATACATGTTGTGTCATTTACAATATAAATCAGTAATCGTCTATACATGTTTTGTCATTTACAATATAAATCAATAATCGTTTTCTACGTATATCTAAACATCCTCTGTCGTTGAGTAAACACATGTTCCCATGGCGCGGCCACGACATTTCTAAAATATCTCCATTGTGGGTGATTATACGGGAGTGGTGAGTTTTCATCAAGAACCGCAAGAACGAAGAGAGCACATTGGTCGTCCCCCACACGAAGAATCACAACGGAGACAATATTTCTGAATCGGAGAACCTCTAAGCGAAGACACAAAGAGATTGTGAATTGGTTATACATACAATAGACGGTTAAGAGTCGTAGCAATAACCACTCCCGTTCCGCATAGTCATCCAATAACGCCGGGTGCTTCACCGCTAAACCAATTCATCGAGTTACGTGGTAGATGTAAAAGAATCACCCCACATTTCCATGTAAACTTCCTCGTTATTGTCTACCTCTTCCCTGGCAAGAGCTCGAATTCTGGGCCACATTTCTTGCTGATGGCCAAGACCTACGGAAAGAGCTCGATAGCCACAATTTCCATCACCATCCACGTTAAAGATCCCTAGGATCCAGCCAGGGAAAAGAGTTGGAATTTCACCATACAATATTCGCTAAAGTAATCTCAACGCACAAGTGGTGTCTTAAGTCGCCTCGCTAGGTCCTTCGTTAGGTCCTTCGCTTAAGTCCGGACGCGAAGGCTCTCCCACATAAGAAGCGGTCTCATGATTCTTTATTTACGCCGGACTTTTTAGGTTTTGTGTAGCTTCTGAGGTGCCTTGTGGGGGTTCTTCGTTCAAATCCGGGATATTTGGTTTAGACTTGGATTTGTTGTCCTTTGCGCCGGACGCCCACGATTAGTTTCTTTAACAATGCAGTTGTTGGGTCGACACTGTTCAGTGAGCGATATACCTCGAGCTGCTTTAACATATTTTTTTGACAAACGACGATGCTCGTATAAACACTTTGGAATTTTTGTACGCCATCTTGACAAGAAAATATTCGTGCTCTTCAGCCCTTGAGGCTCTTGAGGATATTCAGCTCATCAGGCTCTTGAGTATTTCGACAACAGGCCGTGGAACGCTTAGTGTTCTCCAAAAATTATCAACAAAATCAAGCGGAATTGGCAATCAGTATTCAAAAAAGGAACTAGTTAAAATTATCGGTATTGACGGGAAGAATAACTTGATAGGCATAAATTTTAAAATACATACCGTTTGCTTGAAGCCAATACAGTTGGTGATAGCATGGTAAACCATACACTAACCGCAGATCCGATGACCACATGCATGGGTCAACATCCCTTACTTTCTGAGTATGAGCCTTAAAGCATCCATTGAAACATTATACCGCAAGTCGTTAAATAGAGTGCTCTTACAAGCATGCAATTTCTTGCTTTTGCTTATATTCAAAGAGGCTCAGATCGCAGCTTCTCAGCAGCCTATAATCTTGTCGACCAACACAACAACGTGTCTAAGCGGACTGTGTGGAGCCCAAGTATAACTTCAATGTAGCGCCGTTGACCCTCAACTCTACATGTTGTTGTCCGGGTCAAGCTGCGATATTGATCGGTAATGTACGACACAAACATGCGATCGTAATCTCGCAACGCCATTTAAAAATACCGGAAAACATCTGAGAAAACAAAGAATTACTAAAGTGAGAAAACAATTCGAGTAGTTATTTATTAAATAATAATAAAAATGTATTATTAAATAACAATTCGAAAGTACTTTTTTTGGACCAATAAATCATGTAGGTGCCGATAATAATGCTGAACACTTCTTCTTGAAATGTAATAATCGAATCCCATGTCAATCTAACGACTCATACTCCTTTAACGAATCGAATCGGTTCCGCAATGCTTTAGCACATTTTGATTGATATGCCATCGGCAGAGTAATGCTTAGCATTTGGGAATTCTTTTCATACATGCCCAAGCAACGCTAAATCTCCGGGACGATAACCATGTAAATATTGTTCTTGTATCACCAACTTAACACATTCCAACACCCATTTGAAATTTGGCTTTTTCCTTGTCCAAAAAACTAAACGCCATTGAGAATGTTGTGTTTGTTGGAGTAACCCCAACAACTGTAAACAATGGCGTTTTAAACATGTTGGTGTTGTATGTGGAGTCCATCAGCATGATTTATATGTTGTCCGCTGGGCATATGTACGCGGGTGAACAAAAATATTTCATCGAGCTCATTTGTGTGGTCATTTATCCTAGGGTATAACCTTTATGCTGCAAATGTACTAAAAGCAGCTTGTATCGAGTCAAATCACCACGACCGTCGCGACATATCTTTTCTTGTGCATTATACACCGCTTTTAATGGTAGACACGCGTTATTTGGATCCATCTCTTTAGTGAAGAAAGTATAATTCGTGGTGCTACATGCCGCTTTGTCATCCGCCTCACAAAAACTAACTCACTTTCTTTTAATCGCATGGCTCGTGAAAAACCATGGAACGAACCGAAAATTATGATTATGCCCCTGGACACTTAACCCTCAATATCCAACCATTTTGACGCTTTTATAAATTTCAGTAGTAATCTGAATGGGCAATTAATTTTGTCGGTACTAGTCTGCCGTTGAAGTTCATCTTCTAAACCTTCACGGGAAGACGTCCCATGTCTAGAACACAAAAATTCGATAGAGTACTTATAGCCCCTATCTGTTTTACTTTTCCAATAACAATAACAAAACCAATCGATTCAGCAGTAGATTGCACCCAATTAATTAAATCAACTTCAGTACCGAACACCTATACAATATAAAAACACAACAACCTTTATAAATAACTTGTTAAAAACTTTGATAAAAACTTTTATAAAAACTTTTTATTAATACAAATTTTTTACAAACTTTTATAAAAACTTTTTATTAATACAAATTTTTACAAACTTTTATAAATACTTTTTATTAATACAAATTTTTTACAAACTTTTATAAATACAAACTTTTTATTAATACAAACTTTCTTTTATAACACTTTTTATAATACAAACTTTTATTAATACAACATTTTAAAAACTTTTAAACCAAATACTTTCACAACCGGAGACAATATTTCTGCTGAATCGGGAGAACCTCTCAGCGGAAGACACAAAAGAGATTTTGAATTGGTTATAAATATTTTTAAAAATACTTTTATTACTTTTATTACATTTGTATTAATTTTTCTTTATGTATAATAACTTTTAAAACGCTTTTTGTTATAAATGGTTTGAAATGTGTGTGTGTGTTGTGGCTACGTGTATAAGTAAAACGTTTTCTTTTAAAACGTGTGTGTGTGTTTATATGTGGTGCTACGCGGTGTGGTTCTCGAATGGTTACGCTTCTTTTGTTGCACCGTGTATACCTACATGGTGTATCTCTGCCTTTGCTGATATTCGATTCTTTCTCTCTCACTTCTGTCAAACTACTCTCTCACTCTCACATATGCAAACCTCTCTCTCTCTCTTAAAAGTTTTAAATCTAAACATTTTAGATCTAAAATTTTGATCTAACAAGTATTTTACTTGTTAGATCTTGAGTATGGTTATGATATTGTGTTTGTGGTGATGCTGTGGTGGTAGTGGTGATGCTGTGGTGGTTACGTTGTTAAAGTTTTTAGATCTAAAACTTTTTAGATCTTGAAACCGATATGTTGTTAAAAATTATGAGGTTTGTAAAAAAAACGTTAACTTTGATTTTCTTAATAAAAAATGTGTAGTTGTTAAAGTTTTTAGATCTAAAACTTTTCGTTAAGTTTTTAGATCTAAAACTTTTCTTTTCGTTAAGTTTTTAGATCAAAAACTTTTCGTTAACCTTGAATATGGTTATGATATTGTTTTGTTTGTTTCGTTGTTAAAGTCTTTAGATCTAAAACTTTTTTGATCTTGAACCTATGTTGAAAGAGTTATTGAAAAATTATGAGGTATGTAAAACAAACGCTAACTTTGATTTTCTTAATAAAAAATGTAGTTGTTAAAGTTTTAGATCTAAAAGCGTTCGTTAAGTTTTTAGATCTAAAACTTTGATTTTCGTTAAGTTTTTAGATCAAAAACTTTTCGTTAACCTTGAATATGGTTATGATATTGTTTTGTTTGTTTCGTTGTTAAAGTCTTTAGATCTAAAACTTTTTTTATCTTGAACTGATGTTGAAAGAGTTGTTGAAACAATTATGAGGTATGTAAAAAAAACGTTAACTTTGATTTTCTTAATAAAAAATGTGTAGTTGTTAAAGTTTTTAGATCTAAAACTTTTCGTTAAGTTTTTAGATCTAAAACTTTTCTTTTCGTTAAGTTTATAGATCAAAAACTTTTCGTTAACCTTGAATATGGTTATGATATTGTTTTGTTTGTTTCGTTGTTAAAGTCTTTAGATCTAAAACTTTTTTTAGTTCTTGAAACTGATGTTGAAAGAGTTGTTGAAAAATTATGTAAGTAAAAAACGTTAACTTTGATTTTCTTAATAAAAATGTGTAGTTAAAAAGTTTTAGATCTAAAACTTTTCGTAAGTTTTAGATCTAAAACTTTTCTTTTCGTTAAGTTTTTAGATCAAAAACTTTTCGTTAACCTTGAATATGGTTATGATATTGTTTTGTTTGTTTCGTTGTTAAAGTCTTTAGATCTTAAACTTTTTTTAGATATTGAAACTGATGTTGTTGAAAAAATTACGAGGTTTGATTTTTCTTAAAAAACTTTTCGTTAACCTTGAATAAAACTTTTTAGACAAAAACGTTAATTTTGATTTTCTTAAAAATGTTTCGATGTTAAATTTTTAGATCTAAAACTTTTTTTAGATCTAAAAGGTTTTTTAGATCTTGAAAAACTGATGTTGTTATTTTTTAGATCTAAAACTGATGTTGTTGAATATGGTTATGATGTTGTTGAATATTGTTATGAAAAAATTATAAATACTTAGATCTAAAACTTTTTTAGATCTAAAACTTTTGTTTGTTTTTTTGCAGGTTTGCATAGGAGGACCCCTTGTGGCAAGCCTACGCAGCACCCCATGAAATCCTTGGCGAGCACCTCAAGTAAATCCTAGCCATGGTAATGCATATTCATTCTTATGGTAAAGTGAGTTTTTAATTCACTTTGCAACTTTTAATGAAAACTTAGTGTTTTGGTCTAAAAGAACTTACACATCGATGGTAAAGTGACAATTCCAGGTCATTTGCAACTTTAATAAAATAAAAGGCAATGATGATTTTTTTAAAAAAACTTAAAAGAGTTTTGGCTAGACAAAACTGAATTTCTGTACCAACATGAGCTATAAAGCTAATAACTGAGCCTATGATAAGTTTACCTCTTGTGTGTTAAATGGTGAACTGCATACTTGTTGTTTCATTGTTGTTGATCCTGACCACTAGTTATTTGTTGGTTGATTGTTGTTGGTTGTTTGCTTCTTCTCATTGCTCGACCACTTTTGGTGTTGTTGCTTTCACCTGATTATACCACGGATTATATTTATTGGTTTGTTGTTGGTTGATTGTTGTTGATGTTGTTGCTTTCACTGATTATATTCGCCAGCCAACGCTTTGAGAATCTTAGTACATTGCCTTTGAGAATCTTGTGAACTTTTGCAGACGGTAACTTGTGAGAATCATGTTCAAAACGCAGTAACTTGTGAAACCCTGGAAGTTCATGTGAACTCGGTAACTTGTGAGTGTCTTGTGTTTGTGCAGTTTGGACTTGTGCATTGAGAGGCTTGTGCAATTTTTGAGGCTTGTGCGTTTTGTGAGGCTTGTGCAGCTTTGTTAGACTTGTGCGCTTTTGTGAGACTTGTGAACTGGTGACTTTGTGCGCTTGTGACTAAAAATTTTCTATGCGATGATGATAAAAACCGAATAGACGGTAAAGTGAGATCAAATCTCACTTTGCAACCTTCGGGTTTGAGCCCAAATTTTCCAAGGCGATGATGATTTTGAGCCTAAAAATTTTCGAGGCATGATGAAAACTCGAATGGACGGCAAAGTGAGATAAAATCTCACTTTGCAACCTTCGAACTGAGCCTCAAAAATTTTCCGACTACGTTTTTAAAAATTTTAAACTGAATTTATAGCATAAAAAACTTGTATAACCAAAAACTTGTAGAAAAGTTCTAAAAACTTTAAAAAAGTTATAAAAACTTGTGAAATGTAAAACCAAAAAACTTGTAAAACAAATAAAAACATGTAAAAAACTTGTAAAATAAGTAGTATAAATAGTAAAAAATAAGTTGTAAAAAACTTGACGGAATCGAGAAACCAATTATTTGCACAATGATTGAATACTAAATGAAGACTGAAATCGATAAAGACTTAAAAATCAGCCACCCCTACCATGGGGTGCCTGCATAGGAGGACCCGTATGTAAACTACGCCACTTCACATTGTATATACATACTAAAACACAAAAGATTCCAAGGGAATATTCCCTTTTTTCTGGGCTTCCGACGTTTTAGCCTGCTAAGTTTTTAGCCCACTTAAATTGGTACGTGATCCAGCTTTTCCGTGTGCTTATCCAGATATTGAGTCGGTGCGGCTATTGATTCGTAGATAAGTAAACCGACCATACATCGTCATCTGATATTCATCACACATTTCAAAACCATCTTAGTCATCTTCTCCATGGTAACAGAACACACGAATCGACGGCGTCTTCCAGCGAAGCTTGCAGCGGTGTCTTCATGGTTGTAACTTCGATCCCCTGCTTCTTCAGCTGTTGCTTCCATGTGTGTTTTTAGATTTTCTTTTCAAATTTATTGTCTTCGGTCACTCAGTAAATATATTTTTTGTGTTTCGATTAGTTAATTTTGTTAGCTTATGAGCTGATTTAGCTTCTTGAAACTTGATAAGAAAGAGACTGATTTAATTAGCTTATTTTCTTACCTTATGAGCTAATTTAGCCTCTTCAAACCTGATAAGCCCACTCAGGTACATGAATATGTGTATATTTTCTGGCGTCGGTTTGTGTTTACTTACAATTTTTACTTTATCATCTTATTAGGTTGTTTTTGTTGTTTGCAACTCTTCGTGATGGTTCATACATGGATTGAAGTTTGCTGTGAGAGATTTTGAGATTCAGAGGTACGGCAAGCGGTCTATTTCTTCCATTGCTTCTTCTGCATCTAAGGCACGACAAGCTGCTCTATTTCTTCCACATATGTGTGTTTTGTCTCTAAATGTAGCAACACTTGCACTTCATAGGAAAAGGAATATATAGCGTATCTGTCAAAAAATTATAAGTGCGTCGTGAGGTGTTTTTATGTACATAAGGGAACATAAGAAAATTGCCATATCTAATTATTTATTGTTGTGCAGATGGAAAAGGTGACAGATGCATATAAAGTGGGATTCGTGATTAACGATAGTGACACAGTTGAAGATGGTTTTTTATCATAGAATGTAAGATCTCACTTCTATTTCAGTGTAATGTATATATGATTCTATACCTTAAATTTGTTACAAACAATGATAGTACATGTGAAATATATATTGTTCCATGGTAACTGTCCACATTAGAGGTCGTGGTTGTCACGTTGGCATATGTGTAACGGCCAACGGGTTTACATTTTTGTCAGCGCAACATTTTTTTTCCAACTTTAATTTAGTAGCTATTTTATGTATCATTGAAACCCTATGTAACAGCTGAATGTATAACAATAAAACCTGTGGTATAGATGTCAACGAAGCATGAAGGAGGAATTTTGTGTCCCTGTTTGCAGGCTAGAATTGATAGCATAGGAGCAGCTTGCAAAAGTGCTGAAACAGTCATTGCTGATAAGACTGGCATACTGCTACTTTTGAAAGTTCAGACGATGGTTGCACAGTTTTGATATCGGGTACGCGGTTATACATATGCCTAGAATTTTTACGTTGCTACAGTTGCGAGTAACAAATGATAAAATTTCTTTGGTAAGTTCACACAGGTTATTCCTTTGGCAGAAGACGACTTTCCAGAACATTACTTCATATTTGCGGCATTCAACGTACTGGCAGATTGAGCAGATAATAATTTCGTAGCACTGTAGTAGATTTACGTTCGGTATCTCTTTAAAGGTCTTTGGTGGCTCATATATGTGTACATGATTATTGATACTTGGCTTAAATTCAGTGAATCTGGAGTTTTCTCGGAATTCCAATCGAATTTCCTTTTATTAATGTTATTGTAGGATTCCGCGGCCATGAAAGGAAATTAGCTTAACGCCTACTTTCTCGCGCATGTAGCTGCTTATGGGGATACATGGTTGAAATTTTGTTATGTATACTTTACGAGTTTGGTTGTTACATGTTTTGGAATCAAGTGCTGGTCTTTTTTGGTTTTGTAATGGCTACATTTTCTTTTTTCAGGCCTGAAATAGGAAAGGGGAAGGTGGGACAACTTGGAGTAACCTCCGCCACTGAGTCGTAAGTGAAGGTAAGCTGTACGACAGTGATTTCGTTTACATTTATTGGTCTTATAACAATTGATGATAACAATTGATGATGTTTGTTGTATCTCTAACGAGTCAATGGGCCAAATTTAGAATTTTAACGCCAAAGTTTTTTGGGACCTACTGCTTTTCAAACCGTAATGCAAATTAACATTAGACTAAAAGGCATTCGGTCAGTAAGGGGTGTTTGGAATAGCTTAGTTTTTGGGCTTATCATTATTATATGGTCGCTTAAATTTGTGCAAGTCATTCTACTTAAGCTCATTTTCAACCCGCTTACTGAAAATGCTTATATTCTGTCCTAAAGAAAATGCAAATGAGGATGATTAGTTTGGACGCTCGATACACTCCAAACCAAGTTTTTTGTTTGTTTTTTTTTTTTTTTTTTTTGGTTTATTAAAGTAAGTATTTATATTCACCAACTTTTTAAACCGCTCAACGATCAACATTTCACTCATCGAAGTTACGTATAGATACTGTTGACTAACTTGGTCTATCTTATTCGTTATGGTATATCACTGTTGACTAACTTGCTCTATCTAAGTATTATGGTCAAATATTGCTGCATCACATGTTCACAGGTCCAGCAAAAATGAGAAGATTTAGAGGGTACTTTACTACTTTTAAGCTTCAGAAAGAACTAACACCCTCAAAAATGAGGGATCATGAGATTAACGGCTAAAAAAATTCATAATGTTGATGTCAGGTACAAAATGGCAATAGACCATTATTCTAATTGAAACCAGTAAACTGGTACTTCATTTCTACTGACGAAAAATAGAAAAAAAATATTTTCTATATTGTCTATTAATTTTCTATAAATTGATGTAGTATTGTTTATGGATTTAGTTTTCATTTAGATAAACTGGAATGCTAGGAGTAGATTATGCATGCTTTTAGATTACACACGCGTCCTATGCTGTGCCTACACGAACAAGTTTGGAGATTAAAGTGAGAGGGTAAGCCTAAATTTTTGGGTCGCCATATATGCCTTTAATCACACGAAAATGTAATCATAATTGTTTATGACTTCAAATTTTGAACTTGCAGTTTTCATGGTATACAAGTATTTCCAGTCTCAAAGTAGCAGATGTCACAAACTGGAGCGAATGCCACGTTCGGGAGTAAAACACTTTAACATAGAGCGATGCGCAAAACATGTTGCGGTAATTTAGCCTCATCTTCTTTTAATTACGTGATGGATCAAGTATTTCATTGGCTCATTTTCATATGAATAATACAATGTTGGTAATTTATCTTGGCTAAGATAAGTACTTTGAAATTGTATACGGTGCTAACATAAGTATTTTAAGTAACCTTACTTAGGGGTGTTTGGATTTTGGAATTCATGATAAGAAGGTAAAATAACCGGTTTGAAATACACTGATAACAATAGAATCTGTGAACTGTATGGATTCTCATTAATCCTGTTATGTTATTGTCACTATAGGCATATCGGCATCACGAACTGAAGTTACAATAACAACTTCTATACTGAACAGCAGCTACGTGGCAAGTCTCAGCTACAGAAAGAAGCAATGCTCGAGGATCTGCAGCAGCAGCTGAGTGTGCAGGTTGACACAACATCTACCATCCATCTAATTTAGTTTGTAAGGCGCTTCAGTAATTAGTATGTAAGATGCCTCAATAATTAGCTTTTATAAGGCTTGCAATAAAGTCGTTTCTAACACACTGGGCTGAGTTTGATTAGTTATGTCTAATTTAAGGATGTACATAATATTACTGAACTTGCAGAAATGTTAGTATATAATGTATTATTCGCTTTTCTTTATTAAACTATGTTTTCTTTAAACACTTCCCTGATACTATACATTTTTATTTAACTTGATTTATTCATTTAATTGAATTTACATTTTAGGATACATCCCTTTCCTTAGACTAATATACCACAAACATTATAATGGCCGCTGCAACAAGTATCTTTCTGGGCAAAATAATATCGCGTAAACATAAAGTTAGAAAAAAATATATATATATAATACCCGCTGCAACGCAGCGGGCTATTATCCTTGTTATACTTACATATTTATACCACATACAAATTTGTCTTTTGCTAGCCAAAAATGCCGCCCCACCTATTTTAAGCATATTGGACAACATCGATCTTTGTTATGTCCATTTTGGTGATAAGTTCATTCTCCTAAGTTCTCATGTGCTAAGCTCAATGCTAATGGTAATCACAAATATTGTGGTCAACTCTTGTCACATTAGCGTCACATCAACTTTCTCTCACTAAGAGTACACTCAACCACAATTTGCTAATAAGGCGACTGCAACGACAACAATATATATACCCCATCAAAACTAATAAAAACAAAATACACAAACAAAAGAAAATGAAAGTTGTGATTGGCTGACAAACCAAAACAATTGAAAGGTTGGGTGTTTGATCGGTTGCATTCGGTTGGGCTAGTGGGAATAACTCGGTCACCTACTCGGTTGGAGGGCAACCAACCATACCATTAGCATTAGCCTAATTTGTAAACCAAGACCAACTTTTGACTCCCCTGGGTTCTTACAACACGGCACACCACAAATTCCCATATATCCTATTAGTTTTGGTTACTTTGGTACTATTGAGATAAAAAACACTTTCAAAACTTACCCTAAAAGTGCACTATTTAAACTTGCTACCTAACTAAGCCTTGCACGCACATTTCATACACAATATACATTTTCTTTCTTGCTCTCTTGTTTGACCAGAATTATCACGAGTTTAGGGTTAAAAAAACTTGGGTCTTTGCCTATTGAAATTCTTATTAAGTGCTTATTTAGTTAAGGGTTTACTAGTGTGTTCTTTCTTGGGTTATTGTTGAGTACTTGGTTTTTTCTTGATCATTCATCCACCAATCTTGCACAGCCTCTATTGTAAGCTTCAATTACCTTTTTCCATACTTATAAGTACTTATTTATGCACGCCATGGCTAGTTTAGCGCTTGATTATACTTGTAATGCTGCAAAACTTTAGAATAAGTTAGTTGTTTTTACTCAATTTTCTGTCCCAATTATATCAGTCCCTAACTTGACATAAAAATCATATCTAGACACTTTTATAGGAGAAATGATAGGATCACTAAAAAATATTCACAAAAAGTCTCCACAAAAGGATGTGTCAGTGTTTGATTGGTTGAAGATAAAAGAAGAGAGAGAACATAACCAATCAAACATTTTTTGTGGGGGCTTTTTGTGGACATTTTTTAGTGATCCTATCACTTCTCCTTTTATAGACCTTTCCAATTTTTGTGGACCTATGTTCTGTTGGGGGTAGAGTAGGGTGAAAATAATTAATAACATAACTAATTACCAACGAATGGTTACCGAATATCACTTGGGATCGTGTTATCACTTTTCAAAGTAAACTATTCGACCCTAATGTCTGGGTATCACGAATATCTACTTGGGATAAGGCCAAATGTATGTTAATGATTTAGGCACAAATCAATAACCCTTTTGCATCCAAGTGTTTATGTTTTATGTATATGACTTTCATGCATAAACTGATTTCCTATTTATAGGAAAATACTCATAGCTAGTCAAATAGAATTATGAATATTAATCGTCCCATTAATCACCTCATAATTATCACCACTATAGCTAGTAGTAGTTAATTAAACGTGGTAATTAAGCAGTTGTAACTGCCAACAGTAGTAATGTTAATACGGATAAAGATCAAATAAAAAGACAAATATCCGTAAAAAGATAAAAAGATTTTTTTTCAAAAAGAGTTCCCGAAAAATTCTCAAAAATTCCACAAGATGGGTATGATGGTGCATGAAAACTTGTGAAAAACTTTTCTAAAAGTGGATATTTTTCCGAAAAAACTTATGAAAAATACGTTTTGCATCGTTTTTGTGCATCAAAATTGGTTTTGCACCCAACTTCTTTTGACTTTTTCATCAAAATAACATTCAGCATCTAACTAAAACAAGTTGAAATTTTTGTGCATCAAAATTTTTTGCACATCAAAATTAGTTTTTGTGCATTAAAAAAAAACGTATCAAAACTCAAAATTATAAAAAATATTTTCACAAAAGTTTTATGCACCAACGTACCCGATCTTGTGAAATGTTTTTGGAATTTTTGGAGAATTTAAAAAAAAAATCTTTTTATTCTTTTTACGGACATTTGTCTTTTTATTTTAACTTTACCCATGTTAATACTAGCAATATTAACTCTGTCTAACGGTATTAACATTAGTACTAGCAGTATTAACTCTGCCAACAGTAGTAATGTTAGTACTAGCAGTATTAACATTGCCTAACAGTAGTAACATTAGTACTAGCAGTATTAACTCTGCCAACAGTAGCAATGTTAGTACTAACAGTATTAAGTCTGCCTAACATTATTAACATTAGTACTATCAGTATTAACTATGCCAAAAGAAGTCATATTTTAAACCTTACCACTATAGAGTCAGGGTGTTCACGGACCTTATGGGTGTACACTCCGTTTCTCCTGACCCATTACCATGTGTGAACTAATCCCACAAGTGCACTAAATTTTCCAACATATTCATGTCTTAATTTCCTCCTTTGCCAAATTTTGTGGTCATTGGAATGCTCAGCATATCCAACAAAGATGCATTCAATGCCCTACAACCCCAAGCCCTGAGAAAGTTCAGGTTGGGTTTCCTTTTAGTCTATAGTTCATAAGGGGTAATCTTGTTCCTTTTATTGGAAACCATATTAATAGCAAGCTGTTAACATAGGTTCACCCCATAACCCTTGACTTAGTTCTGAATAGGACACCATGGAATTAACCATCTCCTTCAGTACCCTGTTTTTCCTTTCAGAATTATGATTTTGTTGAGGAGTATAGGGAGCAGTCGTTTCATAGATAATACTAACATACTGAAAATACAGAGTATCCATGTACTCACCTCCCCTATCAGTCCTTAATATTTTGATCAAGGACCCAAGTTACAATTCAACTTTAGTGTTAAACACTTTAAATTTATCTAATGCTTCATCCGCGATCTTTAGTATGTAACAGATAGACATAACAGAACCTAGAAGCATCATCAATAAATGTCACAAAGTACTTCTTATTCCCCAAAAAGGGAGTGGCATGCAAATCACACAGTCATCGCGCGTATCACTCAAGAGCTTAGTTTCACGATTAACACCCTAAAAAGGTTTCTTAGTTATTTTGGCCAACATGCAAGTTTTACACTTTTAGTTGTCCATGTCAAATCTTTGGGATTAACCCATCTTTTGACATATCTTGCATCCTTTTATAGTGTACATGGCCAAGTCTAGCATGCCATAGGGTAGAGTCAGTTAGGTCAGAGGTGGTCATAAAGGCTGAATTATCACAATCATTAACAATGTTCAACCTGAACATTTGATTACACAAATATCCAAAAGCAATAAATACACCACTTTTAGACAAAATAAATTTATCAGATAAAATAACTTGTTTAAAACCACGATTATTCAAAATACTACTTAAAACCAAGTTTTTCCTTATATCAGGAAAATGAATAACATTAAACAAAGTTACAATCTTACCAGAACTAAACCTAAGATCTACACAACCACGTCCATGCACCAGGGCTGTTGACTTATTTCCCATGTGAAGAATAGAACCATTATTCAGTGACTCATAAGTCTTGAACCAACTTCTATCTTTGCACACATGAACAGTTGCTCCAGAGTCAACCCACCACACGACATCATCATCCTGCACATAGTTAGATTTAGATACATATGTAACATAATAAACCTGACGAGATTTATTAAACCTATTCTGACCTTTCAGAGGAACTGAACTATTCCTTGATCCACTAGTGCCTGATCCATTGGTTTAACCACCAATCTTAACACCTTTGCAATCCCTTTTAATGTGACCAGATTTCCCACATTTCCAACAAGTAGGGGTTTCCTTCTTGTTAGGGTATGCCCTTGTGTTATCTTGATGTTTACGTTTACCCTTGTTGTCATTGTACCTAGTGGAGTTGTTATGCTCCACCATGTTGACAACAGATGCACCAGCAACATTGTTGCTCTTTGTCTTGTCATTATCCTGCACCCTGAGTGATTCTTCAATGCGCAGATAACTACCTAACTCAACAAGAGTTAACTTCTCCTTATTATGTTTCAAGGTATGCTTGAAATATTTCCAAAAAGGAGGGAGTTTGTCAATGATACAAGAGACTGAAAGAGCCTCATCCATGTTCATTTTATGTGGTGTAAACCTTCCAAGTATACCAAGAAGTTCGCTGTATTATTCCATAACTGGTCTTGAATAAGTCATTTTTTAATTTTTGAAATTACTTACAAGGAACTTCTTACTTGATGCATCCTCATCCATTTATTTCGCATCCAAGGAATCCCATAGTTCTTTGGAAGATTCAACATTTTGATAAATATCAAAGAGAGAATCGGACATACCATTGAGGATTAAACCTCTGCAAATGTAATCATCATTCTCTTAGTTGCTCCTCTTCCTGATCTGTTTCACAGTAGCATCATCCCCGTCACGTAGAATTGGTGTGCTCAGAACATACACCACACTCATGTTTGACAAAAGGAAATGCATCTTCTTTTGCCATCATCTGAAATCCACCCCTTCAAACCTATCCATATTAGAGAAGTTAGCAGCCATATGCTTCATAGCAGCAGCCATTGATTACACAAAATAGTTTACTTTGATTGTAGGGGGTTATTAGCCCATAGCAGGGTGAAGATAATCAATAACCTAGCTAATTACCAATGAATAATTACTGGATATCGCTTGGAATCGTGTTATCACTTTCCAAAGTAAACTATTTGACCCTAAGGCCTAGGATTCACAAATATCTATTTGAGATAAGACCAAATGTATGTTAATGATTTAGGCACAAATCAATAACCCTTTTGCATCCAAGTGTTTATGTTTTCTGTATATGACTTTCATGCATAAACTCATTTCCTATTTATAGAAAAATACTCATAGCAAGTCAAATTGAATTATGAGTATTAATCGGCCCATTAATCACCTCATAATTATCCCCATTATAGCTAGTAGTAGTTACACGACCAATTAAATGCGGTCAATAAGTAGTTGTAACTGCCAACAATAGTAATGTTAATACGAGCAGTATTAACTCGGCCTAATAGTATTAACATTAGTACTAGCAGTATTAACTCTGCCAACAGTAGTAATGTTAGTATTAGCAGTATTAACTCGCTCAAGAGTAACATTAGTACTAGCAGTATTAACTCTGCCAACAGTATTAATGTTAGTACCAGCAATATTAACTCTGCCTAACAATAGTAACATTAGTACTAGCAGTATTAACTATGCCGATAGATGTAATATTTTGAACCTTACCACTATAGAGTCAGGGTGTTCAAGGACCTTATGGGTGTACACTCCGTACCTCCTGACCCATTACCAGGTGTGAACTAATCCCACAAGTGCACTAAATTTTCCAATATATTCATGTCTTAACTTCATCACTGTCAAATGTTGTGGTCATTGGAGTTGATTTGATTGTTTTTAAAAATCACACGAGAAAGTAACTCAAAACCGACTAGAATATGTGTAATCTGTATGTTTGTGTAAAAACACATAACCTAAGAGCATTATTGGTCTCTAATATAGTTGAGACATTTGTAGAGCACCCTTATACCTTTCTGGGTATAGTAAATTCGAGTTCTAACGATAAATAATGAAGGATAAGGCCCCACCACCATAGGTGTAGTTTCGTAATTTAAAATAGTTTTATAGGACAATTGGTGAAGAACCAAGCCGAGAGGATGCTAATTTTGGAAAATAGACTCGAAAATGATGAACCCATGCCCTTTTAAACAATCGTCTTCTTTAGAAAACAAGCGAGCAATAACCCACTTAAGAGGAAAGTTTTCTGAAAATAAGACCTTGCTGTCCAAACTTTTGTTTTAAGAAAAACCGTCACTTGGAACTTATTTTCTCTAACCAGAACTTTGAAATAACGAAAATAGACACGTTTCTCTAGCTTTAGAGAGTTTAACGAGGAAAAATGGACTTAAAACGAGCTAGATACACGCTTTCCAAGACGGGTTAAATATGACTGATTGGTGCTAAACAGTCAAGCTATATCACTCAAGCTAACCACTTGTGAATGGCTAACCGTAATAAACTTAAAACCGCCGTAAAACCAATACAATGAAGATCGAGGAATATAGGGATTCCCGGTCGTTAAGTCCCACTGAGGATGAATTGGTGTTTCACACTGACATGATGTCGAATAATCACTAAGGATAGTGATCAAGGGATATTGATGGAAAATTATACCTAAAGAAAAGATTTATAAATTACAAATGACTTAAATGCAAATTAAAGGAAATTAAAAAGTTAAAATGTATTAAATAAACGCTATCACTATTTTTACAATGATGTTTTTGTGATTTTATAAAACAAAATATCTTAAATAAACTATTTTAACTAAAACGTAAACTTAAATTATCTAAAAACGTGATTAAAAATGAAAACGTACGTTAAGTCTAAAAATTACGCGAATGCGCAAGCAAAAACGTAAAATTTATGAAATAAAAGTCCTACAAGTGTAAAAACAATTTTTTACGTACTATATGACAAAAGAAAATTTTAGAAAAAAGATTTATATTTTTAGACTTTTATATTTTTATTATGAATTAAATAAGATTTTACACTAATTAAATGTTTAAAAATACTAAAACTATTTGGAAAAATCAAACTTTTTATAAAATACTTAATACTAATACAAATTAAAGAAAAATACAAATGATGAAAAAGATGGTCTAAATAAGCTAGAAATAAGCGATTAAGCTCGAATAAGCTATATGAGACAAAAGGTGGTTATGTATTAAATTGTGTAGAAGATAACCACCAAAGACCCAAGGGCAACCGGGCTATACAGTACACACTATCACTCTCAAGGTTGGGAGGTCTCTGTGGTTCGAGCCCTGCCTCCCACCCTTTTGCAAAACATTTTATTTTTGATTTTTTTTTGCAACTTGTTAAAAACAATGAAATAAGCACTTTTTATAACTGTGACTTCTTACAAAAATGACTAATAAGCTCTGAATAAGCTTATGTTTCTCAACAAGGGCTTTAAAAGGTAATAAGCAAAAGATTAAGCCAAAATGGCTTTTAAGCTAAAAATAAGCAAAGGAAAATTTGGAAATAAGCTAAATAACTTGAAATAAGTTTAAATGACAACCTGAACAAGCTTAATAATTTGAAAATAAGCACCGATTAAGCGAAATAAGCAATCGATTAACCGATAAGCACAGGACACTTTTTGATTCACTAGGCACCTTTAGGCTTATTTTTAAGCACTTAAATAAGCTAGAAACTAAAAAAAAAACCTGGATTAACTAGATGACCGCTTGAGCTATCTAAAAAACTAATTTACAAAGTTTGGCTTTCACACATGAGCTTGTGAGAAGCTTTTGAAAAGCTAGAAAACTCCATCGAGTAAAACTCGTATATCGAGTTTAATGGACAAAACTAAAAAGCAATTGCGTGCTTATCTAATAAGTCGAAAATTGAAAAACTAGTTCTGGATTAAAGAGATAGCTAGGTGAGCTTCTCAAAAAGTTAATTTACACAAGCTTAAGGCCATTAATAAGCTCTCTAAGAGCTTGTGAAATGAGGTACCACAACCGCATGAGCACTTTTCTAAAGGGTATCTAAAATAAACTAATGAATAAGCACTATATAAGCTAATTAAGAGTAAACTAATATTTTTATAATTAAGTTAAGCAACTAAACTTTAATATACCGTAAGCTTATTAACTAAATTTTAATATTAAGTACACATTGAAATTCTAAGTTTTATTCAAAACGTATTAGAAAATTTTGACTTTTAATTTATACTAAGATGTTGACTTATATGAACTTTAAATTGATACTAAGCACTGATTATGATGTATTAAGGTGGATTAAGACTGGATTGGGCAATACTAACAACTTCTTAACACAAAACCATGATCATAAAACTTAAAATTCCAACAAAGGAACAAGACATATATGATCAAATGGTGTTTTGACTTTTACTTTAATAAGGACTGACTTATATGGTTTGTTTGAACTAATTGGACCAAGTGTGACACTGAACAAGTAATAACACTGACTTGACCACCTTTTAACTTGGTTAACAAAGCAAAACCAAACACACCTTAACTAAACTGATTTGGAACTTTTCAAAGCAAATCAAAGATTAAGATTATGCCAATGAATTGCACCTAAAATTATCACTAAATAAGGCTAAAAGAACACTAAACAACAGCAATAACAACATACAACTAAGAAATTATGATTATGCTATTAAAAACTGTTAAAATAAATTTTTTGATAACTACAATTTTAAAAGAACAAACAACTAGTTTTATTGTTTAATTATGATTAATTATAACTAATAAACACAAGCATACCAAAATTTTAAGCTAAATAACACCTTAACAAAGGAAATGAATAAAAATGGAACTAGGCTTACAAGATTGGATCCAAGTGAACAATGAGAACTGAGGCACACAAACATACCCTATAGCTTCCCAAGAAGCATCTAACCGTGGCAATCCATGAGCAACCCTGCTCCAAGCCTTCATCACCATGAACACTCATTTTTATTTTATTCTTATTTAATGTGTATTTTTGATGATTTTTCTGTTTTTGCTTCTATACTGATTTTTAAGGTTTCTAAAAGCTTGAATAAGCTTTCTAGGAGCTTATGTGACTTATTCAATCTTTACTAACAATCTGAAAACAACATTTGAGCACTCATGAGATTTGTGAAATTTGAAAATATGCATAAACTGGAAACTTGAATTGCAAATAAATTGATGACTTTAAAAGATTTATTACACACTAAATACTTGAAATACAGAGTTCAAAAGTTAAGAAATACACTGGAATTGAAATTTAAGCTAAAACGACTTAAGAAAATGAAAATTACTCTAGATTATTCTTCACATAGCTTCCCACTTGTATTTATTGACCTCATATGACCTTGTCGACATCTATGAGCTAATCCCACCACTTTCTAGCCATTGGATTAAACCAGATCATCAAAATTGCCAAATGGCAATTTTGGCGCCAAATTTCTCTTGGAAAGGTTTTTCCAATTAATGAAGTTTGGATTGATGTGGAGGTGTAAGGGACACAAAAGAAAAGGTTTGGTAGGTTTAGAGGTCAAGTTGGAAGGGTTAGTAGCAAAAACAGAGGTTTGTGAGTTAAACAGTAAACTGCTATGGTGGGGATGCATTAATTGGTTGTGGGCTGGTGTATAGGTGGAAAGGGGATGGTATACAGGTGTTAGGGGTGAAGTGGAAAGGTGAAAACAAGTGGTGAAAACCACTGGTATTGGGATAACAGGTGTGTAGGAGAAGGGTGAACAGTGGACGCGGTAATAGTGGCGGTTTTATTTAAACGGGGGAGTTGGGCTTGGGTAGGTTGTTGGGCCAAGGCTGGGTTTGGACTGGATTTGGATTTGGATATTAATACTAGAAAGGGTCCGTTTGTTTTAGTTAATTACACAAGGACCAAAACTGTAATTCCCCAATTCTTCAAGGACTGCTCTTGAAACTTTTCCAATCTTATCATAAGGACTAAACCTGTAAATCTTGAATAGTACAAGGACCAATTGCATAAAATTCCATTTATTAAATGTCCAAGGACCATTTTTGACAATTTTCAAACTCCAGGGACCAAACTTATAATTTTTTCTCTAAACTTATCATAGAGGACCAATTATGTCATTTATTAATAATACAAGGGTGTTGTTTGAATAATTTCTATTTTTGAACACCCAGGGACTATTTTTGACATTTTTGTAAAGTTGAGGGACTAAAGTTGTAAATTGTGATTTTTGAACTTTAAAGGGTTTGTTTTGACAACTTATGAATCCCAAGGGTCTTTTGTGATATTTTACAAGTTTTGGAATGACCAGGGACTGATTTTGACAACTTTTGTAACTTGGGGGACTAAAACTGCCAATTATGCAAACTTGATACGTTTTTCATCAGATTTTGATATTTTTGCATTTAAAACACATAAAACACTTGCTTGTGATATTTTTATCATTTTGATGTGTTTCTGAGTGTTTTCAGATGTTTTTGTAGTCTAGACAGTATAAAAATGATGAGTATTTAGACACTCATCAATCCCCACACTAAGATATTGCTAGTCCCTAGCAATGATTTGAGAAAATTTAATGGATTTCATCTCTTTACCAAAAGCCATTACTTCTGGAGTAGCCAATTGTTTTAGTTCAAGTAAGAACTTTGGCACAATGATAACCAAATGATTTTGAGCAAATCATAAGTCACAACGGATTTGATTTGTCTTTACCGTAAGCCGCTTGCTATCGGACTAGCCAACTCTTAGATAAATTATCAATATTATCTTTGGTGAGCCGAATACCAATTATGGCTTTTCAACTGCCTTTACCACAAGCCATAAACTTGCGGGCTAGCCAACTTTTCACTAGTTTAAAGATATGGTGAGTTGAACACCATACAATTTTGGGCAAATTGCAAGCCATAAACGGATTTGAGATATCTTTACCAAGAGCCGTTTGCTCTTGGATTAGCCAATCCTTATGTGGGTTAGACATGGCGACGATTACCATTTCGAGTAAGTGTAAAACACTTACTCTAAAAAATTTTGGCCAAAAACAGGGGAATTGGGTGGTATAATTACATGATAAAATTCGTGAGAATTCCCCACACTTAGAGATGAATATTGCCCTCAATATTCAAAGTACCTACGGTTATGCGAAACATAGAATATAAAAGGGAAATACTACGGCCATTATTTTGTTTTTGATATATACACATTTTTTTTTTTGAAAGATTGATATATACAACAATGGGCAACTCCCCACACTAGGGTGGTTGAAAGGGGTAAGAAGACAGAAACATGGGTGAAAACCCATATGGTGTGTGCTATTATTTTTTATTCCCGAGTCACTAGCTTGACTCGATCCCCGCATTCATTGATTCATGGGGAAAGTTTGTAGATCCGGGACAATCACGGGTGGAATGTCCTCTCCAAAGTAGTGCTTTAATCGATGAACATTTACTTTAAAATTTGGACCATCAGGCTGAGATAACTCAATGGTACCATAAGGATAAACCTTAGTGATAGTAAATGGACCGCACCAACGGGACTTGAGCTTTCTCGAGAAAATCTTCAATCTAGAATTGAAAAGAAGGACTCGATCACCAACGCTGAAAACGCGGTTCTTGATTTTGGAGTCATGAATCTTCTTTGTCTTTTGTTTATAGATCAAAGAGTTCTCGTATGCTTGATCACGGAGTTCATTTAGTTCATTCATTTGAACTTTTCTCGTGATCACCACCGCTCAGTATATCGAAGTTTGCATGTTTTAAGGCCCGAAGCCTTGTGCTCTAGTTCAATCGGAAGATGACATGCCTTTCCTTACACTAGCTTGTATGGAGTACACCCAATTGGTGTTTTGTAAGTCTGCACGAAGGCCCATAGTGCGTCATCCAGTTTATCCGACCGTGATGCACGCGATTTTCGCCATCTTGCCTTTCCAAAATTCTTTTAATACCACGATTGGAGACTTCCACTTGCCCACTTGTTTGGGGGTGGTATGCGAGATAGACGGTGGGTAAAACCATACTTTTGCATGACACGATCAAATTGGTCATTACAAAAATGTGTACCACGATCACTGATTATGGCTCGTGGAGTTCCAAACCTAGCAAAAAGAGATTTTAAGAATTTCACAACAACTTGGGCATCGTTGGTAGGCAAAGCCTTAGCTTCAACCCATTTTGACAAATAGTCAACGGCCACGCGTATGTATTTATTACCGCGAGATGAAGGAAATGGCCCCATAAAGTCAATGCCCCAGATGTCAAAAAATCTCACAAACTTGAATGGCGTTTTGCGGCATTTCATTTCTTTGTGAGATATTCCCGTGACGCGTTGACAAGCGTCCACGCTTTGACAAATTGGGCATCCTTGTAAATTGTGGGCCAATAAAACCCAGAATCAAACACCTTCTTGGCGGTGTAGTTTGGACTATGATGGCCCCCGGTGGGTCGGCAAAGATGGCAAGCTTTGAGACTGTCAAGAGCTTCTTGTCCATAAACACACCGTCGGATGACTTGATCCGCACGCATTTTGAATAAGAAGGGTCGCCCCAAGTAATGTTTAACAGCTTTGAAGAATTTGTTCTTCTGTTGGGTCGACATCCCTTTCACAATGAAGTTACCCGCATGGTAATTTGCTAAATCAACAAACCATGGGGTAGTAGAGTTTCCACGAAAAGAAACCGCATTGAGTGTCTCGAGGAAATGTTTCATTTATTTCCTTTTTCTCGAACACATCCTGGTGAGGGTTTTCTAATCGGACAGATGATCGCTACCAGGTTCTCGGCTCCTTTTATCACGTATGATGATATCAAATTCACGGAGGAGGAGAACCCAATGGAGCAATCTCAGCTTTGCATCTTGTTTTGCAAAGAGATATTTGAGAGCCGAGTGATCCGTATACACCACGCATTTGGTCAAGATGAGGTATGGCTGAAATTTCTCAAACGCATACACCACAGCTAATAATTCTTTTACGTGGTGGTGTAATGGGTTTGAGCTTCATCATAGTCTTACTTGCGTAGTGGATAGGTGAAAAAGCTTGGTTTTTCGTTGCCCCAGGACCGCACCGATAGCAAAATCACTTGCATCGCACATGAGTTCAAAGGGTAAATCCCATTCGGGGGCAACTAGAATGGGTGCTTCAGTAAGCTTTTTCTTTAGTGTTTCAAAAGCTTTGATGCACTCAGGTGAGAAGATAAAAGGAGTATCCTTTTCAAGAAGATGGGTCATTGGCCGGGCGATTTTGGAAAAATCTTGTATGAATCTACGATAGAAACCGGCATGACCTAAAAAACTCCTAATACCTTTGACGGTAGTAGGATGAGGTAATTTAGCAATAACATCGACTTTTGCTCTATCTACCTCAATCCCATTTTTGAAATCTTATGGCCAAGGACTATGCCTTCTTTGACCATAAAGTGGCTTTTCTCCCAGTTTAGACAAAGATTGGTGTCTTCACATCGTTTAAGCATTTTATCTAGATGGGAGAGACATGTTTGAAACGAATCCCCAATGACCGAAAAGTCATCCATAAACACCTCCATTGTTTCCCCGATCATGTCGTGGAAAATGGCCATCATACATCGTTGGAACGTGCGAGGAGCATTACATAAGCCAAAAGGCATACGTCAGTAGGCAAAAGTTCCGTATGGGCAGGTGAATGTAGTTTTATCTTGATCCTTTGGATCAATGGGGATCTGAAAGTACCCTGAGAAACCATCAAGGAAACAATAGTATTCATTCCCTGCTAATCTCTCAAGCATTTGGTCCATAAAGGGTAGAGGAAAATGGTCTTTACGGGTAGCGTCATTCAACTTACGATAGTCAATGCAAACACGCCATCCGTAACTGCACGAGTTGGAATTAACTCGTTATCTTCATTTGTGACAACAGTTATGCCACCTTTTTAGGAACACAATGAATTGGGCTAACCCAAGGACTATCTGAGATCGGGTAAATCAATCCGGCATCAAGAAGTTTGATAACCTCTTGTTTGATAACATCATGGATTTTTGGATTTACTCTTCTCGGATGTTGAACTGCTGGTTTGAAGTCATCCTCCATCAAGATTTTGTGAGTACAAAATTCGGGGTTGATACCCTTAATGTCGGAGAGTTTCCAAGCAATTGCTTGCTTGTGTGACTTCAAGACCTTTATGAGAGCAGACTTTTCATCTTTACTCAAATCTCGAGCAATAATGACTGGTAATTTATCATCACCTTCAAGAAATGCATACTCGAGATGAGGAGGTAAGTCCTTAAGTTCGACCAGAAATTCTTCGCTTTCTCAACTGACTTGACTTCCTTGTTATGAAGTTTGACGGGAGGGAGTGGAGGAGAAATGTCATGATTTAACAATTTCTCAAGAAGAATATCTCCTCCATTAATCTCATTTTGATTAATCTCATCGAGAATTGAATCACTAGTGTGAGGGCTGATGGATCATCATTAAGCAACTTCTCAATAAGAAGTATGTCCCCTCAATGTCAATTGGAGCGTGATCAATTTCCCATGGAACAGAATCACTAGTCAAGTATGCTTCAATCTCTTCCAAGATGAAGTTGCTTCCCTCAAACGGAGTGAGAGAAGGAGTAGAATTGGCTATGATAGGTTGGGAAGATGTGGTGGGATCCCCACTCACAGAATTATGAGAATAACCAAGAACTTCTTGAGAGTACTCTTGAAGCAAGATCAATGATATCTATTCGGTTAACCGACTTCGGAATCATAATTTGCAGAGTACCTCGAAGTTTGATCAAGGTTAAAGGTGGCAGCTTCATTACCAACACGTAATGTGATTTCTTGCTCAAATACATCAATGAGAGCACGGCCCGTTCTCGGGAATCCTCGACCAACAATGAGAGGAACCCGATGATCGGCATCAAAATCAACAACCACGGTCACTGGAAAATGGAACTTACCTACTTTCACAAATACGTCCTCGGCAATGCCAAGAGGACGGGATATTGTACGATCCGCAAGCTCGAGAGTCATGCATGTAGGAGTAAGTTCCGGAAGAGAAAGTTTCTTCCATCCTGAATAAGGCATCAGGTTGATGCTTGCACCAAGATCGGCTAAGGCAAAGCATTCAACCATTCCGGGAAATACACAAGGTAAGAGAAATTTTCCAGATCTCCAAGCTTCTGGGAAGCTTCTTCAAGATAACCGCAGAGCAGCTTCTCGTTAAGAGGAGATTTAGCCATTTCAAACAGCTTTTCCTTGTTGCTTAACATGTGTTTGAGAGTTGAAGCAAATTTGGGCATCAAGATGATAGCATCCGCAAATCTTATGTCAAAATGTAACTCTTGGAAAATTTGGAAAAATTTGTCCATTTGATGACTGGCTTTCTCGCGAGCTTTTGCTCATTCAAACGTGATGGGTAAGGAATAGAAGATTTGGATTTCGGTTTTCAACGGGAGCTTTGGAGGTTCAAAAACAACTCCGGATTTGACTTGGGTTTCGGACAACTTGAGGTTGGACTACCGAAGGTAGGACGTGTGCTTACCGTGGGCTTGAATAATTCACCTTGTCCGTTGTATCCTTGGTAACTTGACTCATTTCTCCTAGTGGAGGAGGCATTGGAGTCGTAGGTCCATTGTGTGTCTTAGGTTCACTTTCCACTACCTTCGGGAGAGAAGAAGAAGAGGTAGTAGGAATAGCGGGTCCATTGTATGAAACACCACTTCTAGTTGTGATCGCCTTTGCATCGCCCCTCGGGTTAGCGATCGTGTTGCTCGGAAGTTTTCCCGAGCCCGAGGGTTGATCATTTAAAGACTTTTGAGATCGGCAATCTGGTGACCAACAACCTGTTCATTTCATCTTGGGATTTCATGAACTGCTTTAATAACTCATCAGATGATGGTACTGGAGGATGTGGAGGGAAATTCTAAGGTCGGATGTTTTGATTATGACCTTGTTGTTGAAAATTCCCTTGATTAGGATTCACATTCCCCTGAAACTGATTCCCTCGATTGAAATTGTTTTGATTAAGGTTCCCTTGATGTTGGAAACCTTGATTGGGTCCATGATGAGTGTGTAAATACTCATCATTTTTGGGTCTATCTGAACTGCAAAACGTCTAAAAATGCTCAGAAACACATCAAAATGATCAAAATATCACAAATCAGTGTTTTATGTGTTTTAAATGCAAAACTATCAAAATCTGATGAAAAATGAGCAAAGTTTGCAAAATTGGCGCTTTAGTCCCCAAGTTTCTAAAATTGTCAAAAATAGTCCCTGAGTCAAAATTTCATAAGAAAAGTCACCAAAGGCCCTTTTAAAATCATAGCTTGTCAAATTTAGTCCTTTGGTGAAAAATATAAAAAGTTTGAGAAAATTACAAGTTTGGTCCTCCAACTTTGAAATTTGGCAATTTTGGCCCCTGGAAAATTGGAAAATGGCAAGTTGGTCCTTGTACTTTTTGAGATTGTCACTTTTATCCTTGGAGCAACTTTTCAGAATTGGCAGCCTAGGTCCTTGAGTTTTCAGAAATTACAAAAAGAGTCCTTGTTGATTTAAACCCTTTTAAACCTTTGGACCCTATCACAAACCCAAGTGACCCCTGTCATTAACCCATTTTGGACCCCCCTTGATATTATACCCCAGTTAAACTTGGCCCTTGGCCCATTTTCTTCCCCTTCCACTTGCTCACCTGCTCTCTGCATACACTCCACACAACCATCCCCCCTCCTCAACATATTACTCCCCTTGTCCCCTCCACCTCCACACAACTACAAAAACATTAAATGTAACCCCCTCCCCCTCACTCAACCTCTCCAGCTGTTAAACCAATTTTGGCGCCAAATTGATCAAACGGCCAATATCGACTTTAAGACATCCAATGGACCAAAGTGATGGTGGGATCAAGTCAGAGACAAGTGGGGAGATGTTTGGAATATATAAGGAGCAGAGAGAAGCAAGAAAGAGTAGTAGATAGTAGTTTTAAATTTTCTTAAATGTCGTTTTTTATTCAATGTATTAATATAGCTTAAATTATGTAATCTTTTTGCTTCTATGATCAAAACTCAAGTGAATTTATCATTTTAATCTGTTTTCAAGTCCTTAATTAAAGTTTCATTTCAGTTGCATGCTTTAATGCTCACTGTTGAAAAATTGAGTTTTCAAATCCTATGTTAAAGCTTCTAATAGCTTATATCTTGTTCACTCAAGTTTATTTCAGCTTGTTAAAGCTTTTGTTAAGCCTATTGATCATTTTTAAGCAAGTTTCATCCATGGTCAACAAAAGTCAAAAATTGGCCAAGAATGGAAATGGTGATGGTATGTGGGTGATGCAGTGGTGATATGGGTTTAAATAGACTAGTGTAGATTGGTTTTGGGTCGGTTTCACCGCACAACATCTTGACAGTTGTGAGTACCTGTTTCATTTTCAAGTTTCAAGTCAAAATTTGCATATTTTGCTTATAGTGTATCTGTGGTCATCTTTAATGTAAACCTGCTTAAATAGTTGCAATTAGGTCATGTGATATCAGTTTGATCCATAAAATTAGCTAGTGTAATGTTTAGTTTCATTTTAAAGTTCAAGACAGTTTTAAAGGTGTGTTTGGATTTGCGCATTCTAAATCTGTTTTAGAGGAGTATGTAGTGGTTAATACCTGTTGTGTCATGTTTGTTTAGTCATTTGGAACCCATTCCAGTCTTAATCTTGTGCCTGCAAGCTTATAAGTCAACTTTCACAGTTAAACTGTTTTGGCAGTTAACTGTTGAGTTATTGCAAATTCAAAAACTTGTTTTATGTTTAAAAATCTTAGACCTTGCTTGCTTCAGTTTCATTTTATCTTTTAACATCAATCTAAGTCCTTTAAATCAGGTTCTAACTTCATAAAAGTCAACTTTTCAGTTTTGCTTAAAAAGTCAAAATGCACAAAACCAGTTTTCACCAAACTTTGTGGATTTTTCTTGGATTCATTTCTGAGCCAATCTTAGTGAAAATTATGGGTGTATAAACTTCAACTGGTCTTGTTTCTTATTATCATTTTTGTGGAATTTTGGCAATTTTTTAGAAGTCTCAAAATGGCTTGTCAATATGGGATCACTTCCCCTGTGCACTGATTCAGTTGATACTGAGTCTGCACAGGGGTTTGGCAAGGTTTGCATTAGGCTCATTTGAGCTTATCTAGGTCTCAGCTTAGGTTTATAGATAGTCACCCAGGTCTAGTGCAGGGTCCCACTTCCATTTTGTAGTTTCCAGCTTATTCAAGTGCTTATTTTCTTGTTGCAAGTAGGGACCTAAAACTGCTTTTTAGCTTTTATCTCATATCATCAATCTGATCAAGCTTGCCATCCAGTGGTTAGAGCTTGTTGATTTCAGTTGCATTTGGTCCATTTTAGCTTATTGTAGCTTCCATATCAGTTTGGTAGCTTTTGGTGTCCATTTGCTTATTCTAGTGCTTATTTCACAAGCACTTTGCACATCAGTTGCATATTCCTCCACACAACCCCTATTTTTTATATTTTTCTTAGATTCCTAATATTATTTTAAGCTTTTCTTGAATTTTTCAGATTTTTCCTAGCTTGTTTGCTATTTTTCTTAATTTAAATTAGTTTTTAAGCATTTTTAATTAACTTTGAATACAAAAAATTAAGAAAAGTTTGAAAAAAATAATTTTTCATTTTTCTTAAGTTAAGATAAATATAAAAAGCCTAAAAAGTATTTTTACATAATTTTCTTAGTTTAAATAGTAATTTCTAGCATTTTAATTAGTTTTAAATAGTTTTAAATTAATAATAAATACATAAAAAGTCTAAAAAATATATTTTCAGTTTTAAAATTAGTTTTATGATATTTTAGATTTTTCTAAGTCTTAATTTTATTTTTCTAGCTTAATTTCATATTTTCTTGTATTATAAGCTAATATTTAATAGTTAAAAATAGTTTTTAATTAATAATAATTAATTAAATAGTTGTAAAAATAATTTTATTTTTCTAATAATTTTCTTATATAATTAGGATTGTAAAAATGTATTTTTCATATTTGTAAGTCTTTTATCTCTTTTATCTCACGTTTTATTTTGTACGTTTACGTAGTTTTTTATTTAAACGTAAGTTTTCAGTTTTAAACGTTCATCATTGTAAAAATAGTGATAGCGTTTATTTAATATCTTTTATCTTTTTAATTTTCTTAATTTGTATTTAAGTCGCTTTAATGTATAAACTTTTTCAGTAGTGTAATTATCCATCAAAATCCTTTCCGATCACTATCCTTAGTGATCATTCTATCCTCTGAATTTGTTTTGACACACCATTGAGTCTCCGTGGGACATAAAGACCCGGGAATTCACTATATTCTCCTGGACTTCATTGCATTTGTGTTTTAAGCAGTTTTAAGCTTCTACGATTGGTCACCATTCACAAGTGGCCGGCTTGTGAGGTAGCTTGACTGCTTTCAAACGGATCAAATTTTGGCCGCTGGGAGGCTTTAGCGTGTTAAGCCTTTTCGAACCCATTCTTGCACATATCCCATCCTTTTGTAAAAGTTTTTGTAAAGTTATCAAAAAATCCAAAAATATCCATCTTTTATCCTCTAATCTGTTTAAGTCTCCAATCCTTTATCCTCTAATCTGTTTAATTCTCATTTCCTTATCCTCTGTAACCATTTAATTCTTCATCTCTTATCCCTCTTATCCGTTTAATTCTTCATGTCATGGTTTTCGACATGTTCCTGGTGTGGAGGTCCATTTAACGGTGGAAATTGTCAGCGATGTACCAATGTGAGTTTCGGAGACAAATTTGTCGGTAATCCCGATCCCATTTCAAATGAAACACCTGATTTTTCCTACCTACCTCCACGTACCCCAATACTAATCCTACTCATGCGAGTTTTGTGGGAATGATTCTCATTACGGTTTTGATTGTCCACCACGGGTTCCGCTTGTCTATGAGCCGGAACCATGTTACAATCAGAACTTTGGTGAAAGTTATTTTCCCAATTATCTGTGTTGTGAGAATTGCGGGGGTCCTCATGCGACTTTTGAATGTCAACCGATGAATCAAAATTGTCACAATTCCAATTCTCCCGGTTTTGACAATTCTCAACCCCCACAGTATTCCATCGGTCATCGACTTCCGAGCCTTCACATCATCTCAATGATTACGAGGAGTGTAATCTTCCTCAAAGTTCTGAAGAAATACGCATTCGAAAGAAACGCAAATGAAAAGAATGGTGTGTAAGCTTCAGCAGATGAACATAAGAATCAGATTTGATGACGATGATGATGAGGATAGTATTCAAATGAGGGAATATTATGAGGACGGCGAGGAGAGTGTTATTCAATTGAACGATATTATTTCTCAACTCCCTCGGTCTATTGCTATCACACCTATCTTACCTATTATTGCTTCCAAAGACTCTCTCATAATGGAGGATGATCATCTCAAAGACTATTTCGAAACGAAATCATCAAGTGTTGAGGATCTTGTCCCAATCCCAAGTGAGTCTGAGGATATATCCGATAGTGATTGTGATTTGCCTTTTTGTGATTCTCTTGACATTTCTGAGGTTACTTCCGGGATTTTCTCAAATCCTCTTTTTGAATTTAATAATGACTACACTTTTGGGAAAGTAAATCCTCTTTTCGATGAAATGTCCGATTCCGATACTGAGACCATAACGGAAGTGGTGGAAATTGCTAGCTCTCAGAGCACACCACTTGTCCCACCTCAGTATTCTAACTTATCTCTTCCATCATGTGATGACGATTCTATCCTCATTGATGAGATTCATGATCCAAAAATCATGAATTCCCCTTCTGATAATGAGGAGTTAGTCATGATTTTTATCATGATTTTCTTTCCTTTCTTCACATATGGTGTGACTTCTTGTTCCCTTTTCTCCTTCGGGAATGAGGACACTATCTTTGACCCCGGCATTTTCATTTATCATCTGTGAGCCGGGTCTTTCTCTGTATATCTCGTCGGTGTGGAACTTTCGCGTGCTTCAATGTTTATCCAAACATCTTGAATGAAAGTCCGATGGAGATTGTTTCTTCCACTTTGCTTCCCCATGAACCAATTAATGCGGGGTCGAGTCAAGCTAGCGACTCGGTAATCAAAAACATTAGCACACACACGATATGGGTTTTCACCCATATTTCTGACTTCTTTCTATTTTCTACCACCCTAGTGTGGGGGGGGGTTGCCCCACATGTTGTATATATGCAAGTTTCAAAAAAAAAAAAAAAAAATTCAAATAATGGCCGTAGTATTTCCCTTTTACGTTCTCAGTTTCGGCATAACCGCCGGTATTTTGAATATTGAGGGCAATATTCATTTCTAAGTGTGGGGGGGAATTCTCACGAATTTCATATATTATCTACCCAATTCCCCCATTTTTGGCCAAAATTTTTTTTTTGGAGTAAGTGTTCTACACTTACTCATTTGGTTATCAGTCCGCCATGTCTAATAGACTAAAGGATTGGCTAATCCAGGAGCAAACGGCTCTTGGTAAAGATTTCTCAAATCCGTTTATATGGCTTGCAATTTGCCCAAAATTGTATGGTTCTCAACTCACCATGTCCTAGCCCGCAAGGTTATGGCTTGTGGTAAAGGCAGTGGAAAATCCATAATTGGTATTCAGCTCACCAAAGATAATTCTGATAATTTATCTAAGAGTTGGCTAGTCCGTAAGGGCGGCTTCGGTAAAGACACATCAAATCCGTTATACAATGGTGGTTTGCTCAAAATCATATGGTTATCAGTGTACCATGGTTCTTGCTTGAACTGAAACATTTGGCTACTCCAGAAGTGATGGCTTTTGGTAAAGAGATGAAATCCATTAAGTTTTCTCAAAAGATTGCTAGGGACTAGCAATAGTTTAGTGTGAGGAATTGATGAGTGTGTAAATACTCATCATTTTGGGTCTATCTGAACGCAAAACGCCTAAAATGCTCGAAACACATCAAAATCATCAAAATATCACAAATCAGTGTTTTATGTGTTTTAAATGCAAAACTATCAAAATCTGATGAAAAATGAGCAAAGTTTGCAAAATTGGCGAGTTCAGTCCCCAAGTTTCTAAAATTGTCAAAATAGTCCCCGAGTCAAAATTTCATAAGAAAAGTCACCAAAGGCCCTTTTAAAATCATAGCTTGTCAAATTTAGTCCTTTGGTGAAAAATATAAAAGTTTGAGAAAATTACAAGTTTGGTCCTCCAACTTTGAAATTTGGCAATTTTGGCCCCTGGAAAATTGGAAAATGGCAAGTTGGTCCTTGTACTTTTTGAGATTGTCACTTTTATCCTTGGAGCAACTTTTTAGAATTGGCAGCCTAGGTCCTTGAGTTTTCAGAAATTACAAAAAGAGTCCTTGTTGATTTAAACCCTTTTAAACCTTTGGACCCTATCACAAACCCAAGTGACCCCTGTCATTAACCCATTTTGGACCCCCCTTGATATTATACCCCAGTTAAACTTGGCCCTTGGCGCCATTTTTCTTCCCCTTCCACTTGCTCACCTGCTCTCTTTACCGAACCCTTTACCTAACCCCTGAGGTGAGTTTACCGAACCCCTGATATTAGGATTTCCCGGTTATTGTTCTACGTTACACTTTACCGAACCCCTGAGGTGAGTTTCATAGCCCCATTTTTTCACTTGATTTCACTTGTTTTGGGGTGAGAATACATGCTTGTTTTTACGTTTGAACACAAGAACTATTACCCGTTTACGTACTAGCTTAAGTCCTGATAACCCATATTACATTATTTCCCGTTTGAAACCGCGAAGTAGTCGCGCGTTTCCTGATTTGTAGTCGTAGAATTCAAACTTTTAAGTTACTTAGCTTCTTAATTTACAACCACAATATCAACACGTCCTATCGTGCCAAACTAACTTGACTTATTGAGCAAGGTACGGTTCGTTTAATGATATTGTCATCCTCCTACTAAATCCTGCAATACTAGAAATTCTCCATAGTCGTGCCAGATCTATAATTCCTTTCATGCTTTATAATCTTTAGTTAAACAATATAAAATTATTTTACCACATGCTCTCGTTTTTGTTGCTTAACTCTGACTTGAAATCTTCCATTAAGCCCAATGAAGGACCTTTGGCTTGAGCACATTATATTTGATCATGTTTAACTTGTACTAACCTGGTTAGTTGTTCCGTCTATAAAGCATCTCCCAGCTTTACCTGAACATTTCAAAGTAGATACGAGATTTCATTCATGATCTGCAAACTCATGCCCTTTCGAGTTTGACTTACAGATCTAAAATACTACCCGGTAGTATATGAGCTTTACTTAATCTCTAGATTTTTGAAAATACTATCACTTAAGTATTTCTCTTTTATAAGAATTCTTCCCTTAAATATCCCATATATTTAATCGTATTGCACGTAGGGTGCATCCCTTGATTCCATCAAGACTCGAGAATTAGGAATCATTTTAAAGTATTAGGAATCTTATATTATTTAGATTCTGGTGGAAATGTTCATTACCTCATTCCATGACTTTTCATCCTTAATCAAATCTATCCTACATAGATTTACTAAACCAAAGATCTTTGTTATCTTTGAACCACCATCCCAAATGGATTGCATCAAAGCCTAATTTGAACTTCCATCCCAGATGGATTACATCAAAGTCTTATGATTATATTTGATCCTATATCCCAGATAGATTACGTCAAAGTATATCAGGTTAAGCTTAAAAGCTTCTTTTGAACATTTATTTTACCTCGCCGCTTCTTCTCAGAGAACCCATACAGTATGGTCACCACTTGATCAAACCAGATACATTATTTTTCCTTTAAAGAAATTAATTATTTGAGATAAATCTAAGTTTTCCAAAGCTTATTAGTTACAGGTTTTAAAACAAGAAATGCCAGATATATTAAATTTCAAATTAAGAATGTTTTAAACCTAAAACATAAAATAAAGAAAACTTTAATAAACAAGCCCAAAAGCGGGAAAAAACCGGTTTAAAATTTATATAAATTTAAATGTTTTAAAATCGTATATCCCAAAAAGATGCACGATCCCAGCCGTCATCTCGATAAACGATCCCATCTGTCATCTTCTGTAAATCCATCATGCCTCAGATGAAGACCCAGTTTCATCTACCTTTGCACGTGATGAAGCATCACATTTACCACAGTTGTAATACGTTCCTTCATTCTCTTGAAGCTCTACAATAAACATTGTAAGCATCAATTCACCTTTTTATGAACTTCAAGCCACAAAAATGAAGGAATAATAAACATTCTGTAAAATATAGATACCTCTTTCTCTTTTCGCGAACTTTAAGTCGCGAATGTACTATAAGAATTTTCCAATATTATGCCCATGCTTTTGGAAATAATAACACTTGGAAAATACTTTTCTCTTCCTGGTTACTGGTTCAAAGAATAACCCCTTAGTGTTTCCAGTTACCCGCACGTAATTTACCTCCTCAGCCTTTTGCTTTCTGACCCCGTCAGATTTGACCCTTTGGTCATCCTTAGCTTTACATACCATCTAGTAAAGTTTCATTAAAGTAGGATCCTTGCAGGTCTCCATAAAATCAAGTGGGTATGAACCATACTCAACTGGTAGAGACTGCATGATATGAAATGCCATAAATGTCTCACTTATAGGATTACCAATCTTTCAGAGACAATTGAGAAATCCTTCCATCATAGTGACGTGAAACAGCATAGATGTACCAACTCACATGTGATAACTTCTTAACACATACGTGAGGGCAAGCATCTCAACATTCCTTGATTCAGGATGAATATCCCAAGGGGCTCTAAGTTTCCAGCTATGTTGGAGGTGACCCAATCACTCTTTCACCACGATTCATTGAGTGATAAGGAATTTCATGTCTTATATTGGCTAAAACCTTTTTGATGAAATCATGTCATTCTAGCCTTGAGGGGTTAACCCAATCATGGGTGTCAGAAGTAGTGGAAAGTTTAATGTTTGCGACGATTTGTAAAAGATCAGACGACAATGCATATGTAGTGGGAGTAATGAGTCGGTACATGGCGAAACCTGATAGAGAGCATTGGTAAGTTTTGAAGAGGATCATTAGATATATGGGGGATCGGATTTAAATGTCAAGTGATATGTTGATTCTGGTTATGCAGGTGATCTTGATGGAAGTAAATCAACCACCGGGTATGTGTTTACACTTTATGGCAGAACAATAAGCTATGGGTTTCAAAATTGTAGTTAGTTGTCGCTATGTCAACAACAGAAGCATAACATATTGTAGCTGCTCAGGCAGAAAAGAAGTAATATGGTTGAATATGTTGGAAGAGCTCGGGCACGAACAAGAGAAGATTACTCTATTTTGTGACAACCAGAGTGCCTTGTATGTTGCAAGGAATCCATCATTTCATTCAAAGAAAAAGCATATACGAGTTCAATATCAATTCTGTGGAAAACTAGAAGGGGGGTTGAATAGTTTTTCCGATTAAAAATTCGTCTTAAAGTATTTAGATCGACTCATGTCAATCTATTTGGTATGTGTGTTGGATATTGATAGATAAGCATATAAGTAAGTAATGCAAAGATAAAGAGTAAATGAACACAAAACAACGATACGAGTATTTATAGTGGTTCGGCTACAAGGACACCTTCCTTGCCCTACTCCACTCCCCGAGTACCCCACTCGAGAGTTTGTAAGCACTACACAACACAAGCTCCTTAATGTGGCGGAGAAGCCTTCACAATGTCGCCTACTCTTTATCCGGTACAAGGCTAGACAACGAGTTCTTGCATGAGGTAGAACCAAACCTATCACAACGTCGCCTACACTTTATCCGGTACAAGGCTTGATACCGAGTTCCATTACAAAGGAGGAACTACTACCCAACACTACACCATAACACAACTACCCCAAAGGAGACACACTCCTTGTTAACACTAGAAGGATATCAACATCCCTTAACCCAAACTATCTAACTTGTACATCGATGCACCATATCGAATGTACACCCTTCGCACCATTCACTAATGCCTTCAACATGACCCTTTGGCACCTTTCACTAATGCCTTCAACACAACACTTCTATGAAAGGAGAAAAGAATGCACTTCAGTGGTCTTGATGATGACGAAGCTTAGCAACTCATGACTTGAGCTTGCACGTCTTCAAGAGGTGGTGATCTCGCCTTTAAGAGAAACCTAGTGAATCACACAAACATAAAAATACTTAGAATGATCCTTTGGATAAGTGGTTAGAGATGTTAGAATACTGGGAGAAAGTATATCTAAGTGTGGTAATGACAAAAGAGAAATGTCTCACTATTTATATACAAAACTTGTCTACTGTCCCACGGTTCCCACAGATCCCTCCCTAGAGGGATCCGACTAGTGCAAAACCTGGGATTCGGCTACTGGGTCAGTTTAGTCCGGATTTCGGATTGCAAACCGGGTTATGGGTTATGGGTAATGGATACTCAACAAGATGCAATGTACCTAGTCATTCGGTTTTGGATCTTGGGTCATGGGTCATGGACTTTGGGTCATGGATCATGGATAATCACTAGAACAAAAAGTGGATTTGGCTACACCGAATATGTGTGACGATATACATATAGTCACACATGATTTTTCGACCGTGTGTGACTAAAGGTCGCGAGACCATAGGTACCATATGGTCACGTGTTTGACTTTTTTTTAGTCTCTATTACAAAACAGTAACCAAAACCTTAACATGTGTGACTAATTAGGTACAAATTTTGTTGGATTAATCCGTATTAGTGACCATAAACATTGTATAGTCACACAAAGCATGTTTCTTTCGGGTATTTAGTCACATACAATTAAGCATAAAGTGGCCAAAAGTGTTAATAAGTGTGACCATATGGTGTTTAAGGTGAAGAAATATGTCTTTTGTGTGACTATTGATCATCCAATGACCACTTGAATTTTATGTTTGTGTGGCCTTTTGTAACATTTAGTCACACAAAGCATGTTTTTTTGTGTATTTAGTCACATACAATTAATCATAAAGTGGCCAAAAGTGTTAATAAGTGTGACCATATGGTGTTAAAGTGAAGAAATGTGTATTTTGTGTGACTATTGATCATCCAATGGCCACATTAAATTTATGTTTATGTGGCCTTTTCTAACATTTAGTCACACAAAGAATGTTTGTTTTGGGTATTTAGTCACATACAATTAATCATAAAGTGGCTAAAAGTGTTAATAAGTGTGACCATATGGTGTTTCAAGTGAAGAAACGTGTATTTTGAGTGACTATTGATCATCCAATGGCCACATGAATTTTATGTTTGTGTGGCCTTTTCTAACATTTAGTCACACAAAGCATGTTTGTTTTGGGTATTTAGTCACATACAATTAACCATAAAGTGGCTAAAAGTGTTCATAAGTGTGACCATATGGTGTTTTAAGTGAAAAAATGTGTGTTTTGTGTGACTATTGATCATCCAATGGCCACTTGAATTTTATCTTTGTGTGGCCTTTTCTAACATTTAGTCACACAAAGCATGTTTCTTTTGGGTATTTAGTCACATACAATTAATCATAAAGTGGCCAAAAGTGTTAATAAGTGTGACCATATGGTGTTTACAGTGAAGAAATGTGTGTTTTGTGTGACTATTGATCATCCAATGGCCACTTGAATTTTATGTTTGTGTGGCCTTTTCTAACATTTAGTCACACAAAGCATGTTTCTTTTGGGTATTTAGTCACATACAATTAAGCATAAAGTGGCCAAAAGTGTTAATAAGTGTGACCATATGGTGTTTAAGGTGAAGAAATATGTCTTTTGTGTGACTATTGATCATCCAATGGCCACATAAATTTTATGTTTGTGTGGCTTTTTCTAACATTTAGTCACACAAAGCATGTTTGTTTTGTGTATTTAGTCACATACAATTAAGCATAAAGTGGCCAAAAGTGTTAATAAGTGTGACCATATGGTGTTTTAAGTGAAGAAATGTGTGTTTTGTGTGACTATTGATCATCCAATGGCCACATTAATTTTATGTTTGTGTGGCCTTTTCTAACATTTAGTCACACAAAGAATGTTTCTTTTGGGTATTTAGTCACATACAATTAAGCATAAAGTGGCCAAAAGTGTTAATAAGTGTGACCATATTGTGTTTTAAGTGAAGAAATATGTCTTTTGTGTGATTATTGATCATCCAATGGCCACATTAATTTTATGTTTGTGTGGCCTTTTCTAACATTTAGTCACACAAAGCATGTTTGTTTTGTGTATTTAGTCACATACAATTAAGCATAAAGTGGCCAAAAGTGTTAATAAGTGTGACCATATGGTGTTTTAAGTGAAGAAATGTGTGTTTTGTGTGACTATTGCTCATCCAATGGCCACATTAATTTTATGTTTGTGTGGCCTTTTCAAACATTTAGTCACACAAAGCATGTTTCTTTTGGGTATTTAGTCTCATACAATTAACCATAAAGTGGCCAAAAGTGTTAATAAGTGTGACCATATGGTGTGTAAAGTGAAGAAATGTGTGTTTTGTGTGACTATTGATCATCCAATGGCCACTTGAATTTTATGTTTGTGTGGCCTTTTCTAACCTTTAGTCACACATCGAATTAAGCAAACTGTGACCAAAAAGTGTTAATAATTGTGACTATATGAATCTTTTAGTCACATATAAGAAATCAATATATATCAAAACAAATTCAAATATATATATATATATATATATATATATATATATATATATATATATACAAAATATATTCAAATACAATAAAATTGGAATGTATATAAAATTGTAATGTCGTACATAATAAAATTCTCAATAATTTAACGACTTTTGACTCTTGATCTTCTTAGCTTCCTTTTGCATGGCATCACTAGAGACGTAACGCTTCGTTTGTAATTTAGGTGCAGTTCTGTTCTCACCAATCAGTTTTATGGTACTTGGTGGTGTTACCTGTAGGAAACAAAAGCTGGGTGTATCAAACACTGAATTAAATATGAAGAATGATATATGTAGGTTTATAAAACACATGCATGTATGTACCTTTTCATCGAAAACCACTTGATCCTTTGGCCATGCATAAAAACCACCTACTGCATCCTTAACTGTTTTGAAACCATTACTTCCTGCATCCGGTATGCATGCTGCATCCACTAAAGATTTATCAATATACACTCTGTAGCAATCCTTTGGGAGTGGTTTGTTATGAAGCATTTGTTTTCCATCAGTTTTGTACACGGTACCCTCCGCAATAATACTTGATTTCTTTAAGTGCCACAGTATGCACTTAATTACCTAAAAAAATAATTTGTTGCATGTATATATGTATCAGTAATTAATTAAACTAAAGAACATATGAAAATGTTTAAATACATACTTGTGGTAGTACTGTTAATGGAGACTCATGTTCTTGTGATTCAAAAAGTTGACATGAAGATTCCTTTCGTTTTGATCTAGTCGGTTTCTTAGATGCGACAGATTTAACAGTTTCCTATATATATAATACACGGTAAATAATACATGTATGTAGAATTCAAAAATCCAAGGGGGATGATTTATTACTTACACTTATTTCCATTTCCTTTTCCAAAGTTGCAAGTCCATTAGACTTCTCAATGCTTGCAATTTTCTCACGTCCACAAACACGTGTTCGGCATCCTCATCAAGACTGCTATTTATAAGATTAATTTTCACCGGAGACACCAGCAATATAAATTGTTTAAGAAGACTGCATCAGTATTTAAAAGGGTAAAAAAAAGAAGGAATGTTACTTTCTTATGTCTTACTTCCGTTTGTGTCAATGGAGTTGAAGTTGACTGCAATGACCCCTTTGTGCACCAATTGTTTCATCAAATACTGTATTACCGCCTCTTTTTCTTGACGTTGGCGCCTCTCATTATCAAGTTCACTTTGAAGTAACACCACTCTTTCATCGATGCTTGTCCGATTCGAGGCGCATCAAAATACCTCTTTTAGGTTACTCCACCTCCCACTCCTCTCGCATATCCTCCCTTTTCCTTACCTAATACAACTGTCATGGCATCGGTGCCATGATCAAGCTTCAAGATTCCTTGTTTGATCATGTCGTCCGTTTCTTTCTGCACACACAATATGGGAAATAGGTTATTTAATTCTACCAATATTAACTTGTAACTAACAATATTAACTAAAACAATACCTGTATTAACTTATAACTAACAGTTTTAACTAATACAGATAGATTAAATTATAACTAAACAAACATAATAATAAAATTTGCAGTCAAACTTACAAATTTTTCTCCCACTGATTTGATATCATCATCGTGATATTCTCTGTCTTTTTTCACCCTTCCTTTCAACCACAGCGTACCACGTGGTGGTTCTTCATCTGGTTCAATTTCTTTACTCTCGATCTTATAAACATCAAATACATACAAATGTAAGATAAATGAATATAAACGAAAGTATGATGCTATTAAATGCAAATGTGCAAATGTTTACTATTACCATTTTTTCTATCACACGGGCGTATCCACCTCGTCCCATTGTATGATCATAAACAGACTTGGAACGCGACACTTTAGCTTTTACTGATCTCACCTTGCAACACAAAATCATACGGCGTTTAGATGTAGTAATGCTTGTAGTATACAACTAATATATATGGAAACATATGAAAAGGTGAAAGATATTTGAACTTCAATAAAAATGACTAATTAACACCTTGTATTCCTCGCTGGCTGTGTATTTTACAAAATTAACCCAATCTTCGGCTTTTATAATTGCACTATACTTCGCCGGGACTTCATTTAGTTTTGAAATGGTATTTTGGTTTGGCAATATGTAGTTTTGTGCCAATTTCATTATGAAATTCCTTAGAAGTTGACCAAGACGATTCATTATCAGCTTTCTGACCGTCAAGTCAACATCAAAATATCGCTGCAAAGATTAACAAATTGTTGTTAATTAGTTACACATACTGTAAATGCAGAGATAAACTTATTAACACCTTGTACCTACGACAGCCAAGCCACTACTAGTTAAAAAAAAGTATATATGTACCATGATTTCGTCCCACATTTTATCTCTTGCTTCTGAATCAACCTTCCTCCAGGATAGAATCCTGAAACCTATATGCTCACGAACCAAATCACCCAAAAAACTCGAAAACAATGCTCTGTTTTTCCTGATAACCTATCCAGTGCATCGAAGGTTACACTGACCTTTATTCCGTCTGTTTTTCCATATTCCTTGCGAAACTTAGCTAACCTAGTTATGCCCCTCTTAACAACATTCGCATTTGAATGGTTGTTTCAGCATCCTCACCCTCATCTGAATACGTCTCTAATTCATATCCTAAAGGGTTTTCATTTTCACGATCAGAATAAACCAAATCATCCGGATAGTTGGTTTGCGTTGCCATGATTCGTCAGAAGTAATGTGTTAAAAAAAATTAGTAAACTTAATTGGTGAATAATGGTGTAAAAATTGAAGTTCTGGTTGTTTTGCTTGAAGCCTGATTTATTGGAGTAAAATTAGGGCTAATGATGGGGCAGTTTTTCAATTAAGGAAACCATAATTTCCAAAGTAATTTTAAAAATTTTGGCTAAAATTTGGCTCCAAATTTGATAATTTTAAAATGTGGCTCCAAATTGATAATATAGCATTTAAATATTTAATTTTTGGCTGCAATTTAAATATGAATTAGAAAATCTAATTTTTGAAAAATCAAACAATTTTTGAAACCAAAAACACCCCCGACAGAAATGGTGCTTACCCACAGTCCCAAACACCCATATAACTTCAAACCAGCAGTGTCAAAGACACATATAACTGCAGATACACTAAAATCACCACATGGCGCATACAAATGAACAAACAAAAGCTAAAAATGGACTTAAAGCAACTAATTAAGCAACTGTAACTAATAAGCAGTTCCGGATAAACAATTAAGCACAAAAATAGGCAAATCAAACCAAGAACTGTTGATACAACAAACAGCCCTCAGACCTTACTTTTAGCCTATAAATAAGCTATTTATAAGCACTTAAATAAGCTCTAACATCCTCAAGCAGTAAAAAAAATCAAGAAATCATGTAAATGCAATTAACTTAAAGCAAAAACAACAACAAAAACACCCTAAATCTAGTGGTTCAATAAAAAATAATTGACATGAACAAACGATCCACTTCTAAACTTCATAATCAGTCATAAAAAAATTGACAACAATCTAAAAATTGAACATCCTAATCCTACAATAATACATTCTACCAGTGCGAATATGAACTTAAACACCACAACCAATTCCTAAATTCAAAACAACATTAAAAAAAAGATGAAACAAACTAGCGAACACATTAGTTATATTAACAAACATATTTAGCATTCGTATGGATAAACCATCAAAATATCCATACATATTCCATTGTTAATATATCTACATACCATCCCATTAAACCAAAATGTTAGACATTAGACATTAGACATAAACAGATGACACTAGAGCAAAAGAAAATATCCCATTCCATAGCGAGAAACCCTTCAACCATTCATCGCCTGAATTTGTTCTTCCTTGGTATCGATTTCCTCCTAAGATTGAGTAATGAGATCATTCAACCCCTGCAGCTTAGACCTCGCAGCCTCCCTGTCATCCCTAAGATTCATCAAAGTGTAAAGACCTAATGTTTAAAAACGGCAAACTAAGTCCTCCTTCTTTTAAACTATGACTATAAATTAGGGGTGTTGATCAGTTCGGTTATCGGGTTTTGTTTCGTTAAATCGTTTATATTTTTATTTTGGTCAACACGAAAACCGAAACGAACCGAACTATAATTAAACCAAAGCGAACCGAAAACCGAATATGAATTAAGTTATCTTCTTGGGTTGACCCGAATATGAATTAAGCTCGATTCATGGGTTGACACATATGGTTTTAAACCGAAAATGGATTAAGTTCGTTTCTCGGGTTGACACAAAATTATTTACATTTTAAGCCATGGCTTCCATAATTAGCAACCTACAAACATAATGTTTGAGTAAATCGGATGAAAACGTGCAAAACAGCTGGAAACGGATGAAAACGTACAAAAACTTATACAAACGGACTAAAAGATGAAAAAACCAGCGAAAACGTGCAAACACGGACGAAAACCTGTAAACAAAAACGGAAACATATAAAAACAGATTAAAAAGGACAATGACGTATGAAAATGGACAAAAACGTATTAAAATAGATGAAAACGTGAAAAACGTACGAGTGTGTGTAAAAGTGAAAGAAAACCTATGAAAACGGTTGAAAAATTCTTAAAAACATACGAAAATGGGTAAAAACGGATGAAAACGGAGTAAATCGGACGAAAACGTGCAAAACAGCTGGAAACGTGCAAACACAGACGATAACCTGTAAACAAAAACAGATAACCTGTAAACAAAAACGGAAACGTATAAAAACAGATTAAAAGGGACAAAGACGTAAGAAAACGGACCAAAACATATTAAAACAGACGAAAACATGTATAAACGTACGAATGTGTGTAAAAGTGTAAGAAAACCTATGAAAACGGTTGAAAAATTCTTATAAACATATGAAAATGGGTAAAAACTTATACAAATGGACTAAAAGATGAAAAAAATAGCGAAAACGTGCAAACACGGACGAAAACCTGTAAACAAAAACGGAAACGTATAAAAACAGATTAAAAGGGACAAAGACGTAAGAAAACGGACCAAAACGTATTAAAACAAACGAAAACGTGTATAAATGTACGAATCTGTGTAAAAGCGTATGAAAACGGGCGAAAAATTCGTATAAACATATGAAAATGGGTAAACACGGAGTAAATTGGACGAAACGTGCAAAATAGCACAATTATTCCAATTTCTATTGGAACGAGATTTACATTTTGGTTTTCATAAGGATAGTACAATAACAAACAATTTTCAATATTTGGGGTCTAATACATCGTAGCCCACACAGTAACTGTTTTTCAACGATTTGGGTGTATAATAACGTAACCCATACACAAAAAAACACATTTGGTGGCCCTCTACCAGGGTAGATGTACCAAAAATGAGATGATTTCATGTACGTGGTACAAAATATGTGATCTAATGGACTGGGTGTAATCTCGAACTAATAGAATTGTTATAATAACAAACCAACAGACTTGGTATGATTGTGAACAAACTAGAAACACAAACTTAAGGTTTCAATGTCAAGAACTTAGTGCAACGGAAACACTACCTATATGTGATATTGTATTTAGTACAATAGTCATACACTCAGAATATTTGAAGTTTACTTTTAACAGTATTTATTTGAAAAGTTTTACACATTATTTACTTATAAACCTATGAACTCACTCAACCTTTGTGTTGACACTTTTAGCATGTTTATCTTAGGTCCATAATGAATGAGGCTAGCACGGATACTCAAGAAGGCTATAAATTTTATTATCATTCAAAAACCCATTTAATGTAATTTATAAACCTTGAAACTACTGGGACTTCATTTTGTAAACTCTGATATTTGTATAATTAGAATGATATATCTTTTAAAACGACTCTATTAGAGTTCATTTTCTATTGTTATAACTGTTGTGGCATGAAGTAACACCCAGTTTGAATTCCGCTGTGTATCATGAAATTGGGGGTGTTACATGTACTAGAAGATTACCTGTTTGACCCGTTACTCGACCCACCCATCTTACAAACTTCAATTCCATGGATTTTAGCACACATTACTCTATCGGATTGATTGTGAAAAACAAGTCCATTTTACATTTGGCCCTTGCGTCTATCTGTTTCTTGCTATTGCATGTTTAATATATATTTTTTGTATGCTTAAACCGTAAATTGATGTATGCTGTTTCTTAGCCACATTATAATATTTGTCAAAGATGACTGATAAGTAATTTCTAATGTATATAGGTTGATTGCCACCCATTAGAAAAAGTTGGAGGTTTCCTTTATATGGATAGCTTAAAGGTCCCTTTAAGATCATGTTAATGCTGACATTTAGTGTGTTAGCCACCAGATATAATATCTTTTTATGTATTTTCATGCACACAAAGAGCTGACTTTTTTGAAAACCCTAATTTTTCTGATTTGGGGGTTCTTGTTACTGGTGTTTTCTGGTGATTATTGGGACCTTATTCTTTCACAATATCTCCTGATAAGAGTGTTGTGATTTCTTTCCGCTGGTTCTTCTCATTATAGCTGTTTAAGTATTATCTTCTCTCTTAAAAATTACTTAGTTTTAGTTAAGGGGGTGCAAACGGTGTGATTAACTCCTTGATCTGCCTCTTTGAGAGGTGTGAATACCTGCTCTGGTCACACCCAGTCTCCTTGGCTGGACTTTGTAATTTTTGGGTGTGAGTTTTATCTTCTTGCAAAGTTATTTGTCAGTATTATTACTCTGCTGGTTCTTTTATGTTTTATCTGATAGTTGCTTATCTAGTTTTTTAGTATGGCTCCTGGTACTAGTGATGTTGATCTGATTAGTAATCTTGACTTGGGTAATCCTTTGCATCTTCATTCTAATGATATTAGTACATCATCTATTGTGTCTATTAAACTTACTGGTACTGAAAATTATAGAGTTTGGTCTACAGCTATGACATTGGCTATTAATACTAGGAATAAAGCTGGTTTTATTAATGGTAAATGTGTTAAGGCTACTTATGCTTCTAGTGATGTTCTCTCTAATCAATGGGAGAGATGCAATTCTATTGTGTTGTCTTGGATCTTGAATTCTGTGTCTGAAGATTTATATCTTGGTCAAATCTTTTCGAAAATGTCTGAGGTCCTGAACTTAAAGAGACTTATGATAAACTTGATGGTTCTATTATTTTGAGTCTTATGCAAAAAATTAATAATTTTAGACAAGGAGAATTAACTGTGTCTGAATATTATCATAAGCTTAACTCATTATGGAGAGAATTTGATATTATGACCAAATTGCCTATGTGTACTTGTGCTGCTAGAGAAGATGTGTTAAAACATAATCAACTTATGAAACTTATGCAATTTCTTATGGGTCTTAATGAAATTTATCAGCCTATCAGAAGCAGTATTCTCTCTAGAGAGACTCTTCCTGATGTTAAGGATGCTTTTGTTACTATTTCCAGAGAAGAGTGTCATAGAGGCATTGCCTCTTCTTCTACTGGTTCTGATTCTAAATCTCAAATTGCTGGATTTGTTTCAAAAACAAATTGGACTAATAATGGAAATAAGAGATTTGAAAATAAGAAGAGTTTTGTTAATGATAATAAAAAGTTTGTTAATACCGGGAATAATAACAATAATAGGGGTCCTAATCCAAACTTACTTTGTACTAATTGTGGTAAAATTGGTCACACTGTTGATAGATGTTTTGAAATAATTGGATTTCCTCCTGGGTATAATAAAAATCCGGTAAAAACAAACTAACTTCAAAACTTCTTATAATGCTAATGCTTCATCTATGGAAAATGGTTCCTCTATGTCTATCACTAATGAACAGATGATGAAATTAATGAATCTTATCAAAGACATGCCTTCTAGCAGTATGCAAGCCAATATGGCAGGTATACCCAACTTTATGAACAATAATGTTTTCTTTAACATAAATTTTCATAAATTTTATAACCACAATACGGCTTTGTGTAAAGATAGTATTGGGTGGATTATTGATTCAGGGGCAAACCAACACATGACTATTAATACTTTTAATATGTTTAGCATTGTTGATATTTCTGAATTAAACCTTACTGTGGGACATCCCAATGGTACTCTTGCCAAAATCAAGCATATTGGTAACTTAAAACTCTCTGATAAAGTTACTTTATATGATGTGTTGGTAGTTCCTGAATATTGTGTTAGTCTATTATCTGTGCATAAACTAATTAAAGACAGTAGAATGTTTGTTGGATTTGATGAATCTAAATGTTACATTCAGGATTTGACTCAAAACAAAATCATGGGGACTGGTAGTGAAAATGGTGGTCTTTATCTGTTTGATACTCCCTCTCCTATTTCTTCTAAACATCAAACAATAGGTAATATGTCTGTTACTTGTTATGTTTCTAAATCCTTATGGCATAACAGACTTGGTCATCCATCTGACCAAGCTGTGAACATGCTTCAATCTGATCTTAAGTTCACTAAAGATTCTCATGTGTCTCCTTGTGACATCTGTCACAAAGCCAAACAGACCAGGGAATCCTTTCCTATTAGTGATCATAAGAGTTCCTCTATTGGTGATCTTGTGCATATAGACCTTTGGGGTCCTTACAAGGTCACTAGTAGAGAAGGATTTAGATACTTTATGACCATTGTTGATGACTTTACCAGGTCTGTTTGGATCTATCTTCTAAAATCTAAAGATGAGGTTTATAACTTATTTGTTAGCTATGTTAATCTAATTCTAAATCAATTTAAGTGTGGTATTAAAACTGTGAGATCAGACAATGGTACTGAATTTATTTACAATAAAATGAGTAATTTGTTCAGCAGTCTGGGTATTACTCATCAAACTACTTGTGCTTATACTCCTCAGCAAAATGGGATTGCTGAGAGAAAGCACAGGCACTTATTAAATGTTGCTAGAAGCTTGTTATTTCAAAGTGGTATTCCTTTAAGTATGTGGCCTGAATGCATTTTAACTGCTGCCTATCTAATTAACAGGTTACCATCTTCAGTTCTGAGTGGAAAGTCTCCTTTTGAGCTGGTATATGGTCAAAAACCAAAACTTTCTCATCTGAGATGTTTTGGTTGTCTGTGTTTCTCTTCTATTCTTAATAATTCTGATAAATTTGCTTCTAAATCTGAAAAATGTATCCTCATTGGTTTTTCTACAACAAAAAAGGCTTATAAGGTTTACAGTCTTGAGTCTAAACTGATTTCTTACTCTAGAGATGTTCAATTTTATGAATCTGTCTTTCCATTTAAAATGAACACTCAACTACAAACTGATAAGGCTTCTGAAACTACACTCAATGATCTAAATTTTTTCAATGAGAAACACATTGATCTAAATCCCAATGATGAAAGGAGAGGTTCTAATACATCCAATGATGATGGTTGTGCCTATTCATGCCCTAGAAGTACACATACTTCTAATGTAGGTGAGAATACTGGTATGGCAACATCTATAGATGACAACAATCTCCCTGAGGGAAGTACCCCCACTAATGAGAACACCACTCAATCTATCCCTACTCAGAACATTAGTCATGAGCAGCCTGTTCTTAGAAGGTCTAGTAGGGACTCTAGAATGCCTGCTAAGTTTAATGATTATGTTGTGAGTAGTAATGTAAAGTATGGGCTTGAAAAATATGTATGTTACTCTAATCTAAATTCTGCAAATTATTGTTTCTCAACCACTTTAAACAAATCTGTTGAGCCTTCCTCTTATGAGGAGGCTGCCAAAGATATTAATTGGGTTCAGGCTATGAATAATGAGATAACTGCTTTAAAAAGAAATAACACTTGGACTGAGTGTGAACTTCCTAAAGGAAGGAAAACTGTCAGTAGTAAGTGGTTATGGAAAATTAAATACAAATCCTCAGGTGAAATTGACAAATATAAAGCAAGGGTTGTTGCCAGAGGCTTTAGCCAGAGGGAGGGATTTGATTATAGAGAAACCTTCAGTCCTGTTGTTAAAATGTCCACTGTGAGATGTATGCTTAATATTGCTGTTTGTCATAATTGGAGTATTTTTCAATTAGATGTTAATAATGCATTTCTATATGGTGATTTAACTGAGGAGGTCTATATGACTCTTCCTCCTGGCTTTGATGATCATAAGTCTAAAATTGTGATTTAATATTGTTGTTTGTCATAATTGGAGTATTTTTCAATTAGATGTTAATAATGCATTTCTATATGGTGATTTAACTGAGGAGGTCTATATGACTCTTCCTCCTGGCTTTGATGATCATAAGTCTAAAATTGTGAAGCTCAATAAATCTCTATATGGCCTTAAACAGGCTCCTAGACAATGGAATGCCAAACTTACTTTAATTCTTAGTGAAAATGGGTTTGTGCAGTCTAAATTTGATTACTCTCTATTCACTAAGAGGTCTGGTAATGTGTGTTTGATTATGCTTGTGTATGTTGATGACATTATCATCACTGGAAATGATGTTAGTGAAATTGAGAAGTTTAAAGTGTTCTTAAAAACCAAATTTCAAATCAAAGATCTAGGAAAGATGAAATACTTTCTTGGAATTGAAGTTTTAGAAAATGATAATGGTGTGTGTCTCAGTCAAAGGAAGTACTGTCTTGAGCTTTTGCATGAATATGGCTTACTTGCTGCCAAACCTGTTGATTCCCCTTTGCCTGAGAACACCACTCTAAATCATATTGAATCTGATGATGATAAAGCTTTATCTAATATAGGTAATTATCAGAAGCTTGTTGGGAAATTAATCTATCTAACTAATACAAGACCTGATATTGCCTACTCTTCCTTTAAGCCAATTTATGCATGCTCCCTTACAATCTCACTTGAATGCTGCCCTTAGAGTTTTGAGATACTTAAAAGGATCTCCTGGTAATGGCATTCAGATTAATGCAAATGGGAATCTTAAGCTCACAGCTTATGCTGATTCTGATTGGGCTAGATGTCCAGTCACTAGAAAATCTGTTTCTGGTAATTGTGTGTTTTTGGGTGATTCTTTGGTGACTTGGAAAAGTAAAAAACAATCTACCTTGTCTAGATCATCCTCTGAAGCTGAGTATAGATGCATGGCTTCTGCTACTTGTGAAATTATTTGGCTTGCTAATGTGCTTGGTGACATGGGTGTTAAAAACCTTTTACCTGTGGTTTTGCATTGTGACAATAGCTCTGCTCTGCAGATTGCTGGTAATCCAGTTTTCCATGAGAAAACTAAGCACTTTGAAATTGATGTTCACTTGGTTAGAGAAAAAGTTTCTGCTAGGGTTATTAGAACTGAGAAAATTCACACTTCTCAGCAAATTGCTGATATCCTGACTATAGCCTTGGATATTAAGCAACATAAGTGGCTTTGTGATAAGCTTGGTATGATGGACATGTTTCAGGTTGAAGGTTTGAGGGAGGGTGTTGAATAACCTGCTCAAACCTTCCCTCTATATGTACAGGGACTTGTTCTGTCACTCACAAAACCTTTCTAACTCTAACATATTTAGTTTGTGCTGTGTTTGTCTCTTTATATTTGTGCAGGGGCCAAAGATGATCAAGAGCAAACTTGCTGCCTATAAATACTCCCCTCCTCCACTGCATACTCACTCACTCAAGTCGTCTTCTCCAATACGACTCTCCTGACCTCTTCTCTGATCCTTACTCATTGTATAGTTAGGCTGATCTATCATCTTGATCAAGCCTAGATCATAGTTTGGTTGATTGCTCACACCTGGTGACAATCTTGTTATATCTCACACGTATTGTAAACTGATACTATCTAATTTGAATCAAGGGGTGGTTGGTTGGATTCTATCTTGGTGTTGTTATAATTTCTACATGTACACTGCCCGTTAGTGCATAAGGGTAGACCATAGGTATAACGAGACATTTATAAATATTAAAACATGGTCAGTAAAACCTGCGTCAAAAGGACATGATAACAACGGATCATGATTTGTTTAGTGTATAAGACTTGGTCATAAACAAATTTAATCAGGAGGCATCTAATCTGAGGCACACACGTTCACACTGTGGGTTGACTTTTGGGCTTCTGATCCCAGCTTCTTTAGATACATTGGTACCTCCTTTTTTAAGTTCAGCACATGCGATTGCTTGTGACTTCAGTTAAAAGTGTAGATTTGATGTTTAGTTCAAGTTTCAGTGTTAGTTTAAGGTTTGAGATAGTTTCATAGCTTAGTCAACTATAGTCAAAGTTTATTTTTTTAATAATTAACTTTCCCGCCTTAATTTCGGTTTGATAATTTCGGCTTCCCCTATTTCGACTTCCCCTATTTCGGCTTTGATGGATTTTGGCTTAGGTACTGATTTCGGTATTGAAAAATGGGTACCGATTTTGGGTTTAAACTTTGGTACCGATTTCGGGTTCAAACTTTATGACCGATTTTGGTGTGATTCTTAGACCCCGATTTTGGCTTCCTTTTTACTCGGAAAATTCCACGAAAATGCACTAAAATGCCGATTTCGGTTTGATTTATAAAGCCGATTTCCGTATGACGATTAAAGCCGATTTTGGTATGACAACCGAAGCCAATTTCAGTGAGACAAATGAAGCCGATTTTGGCTTGGATCTTGGTACCGATTTCGGTATGTGTTCTTGAGGCCGAAATCGCTTCCTGTCGAGAGAAAATCTTGAAAAACGCCTAAAAGACTAAAAAGTCGGTCATTGTAGCCCGTTCTTTTTGCAAAATCTTACTTAGAAACTACATCTTCAAGAAAAACGTCAACTTTAACATCAAAACACCATAAAACTCGAAGATTTGAATAAAAAGTGCACCCTTTTTTCTATGAACATTCGAACCAAATTTTAACACAATAAACAAGATTTTTTTTGACATATAAACCACGAATCACACCCTGGTTAGCTCTGATGCCACTTGTTAGCATCAAGAAACACCTTCGGGAGGTCTAGGTTGATAAAAAAACATGATGAATTCTAGAGAGAGAAAGTAGAGAGAGAAAGGTGAAAGAAAGATGTTTATTAGAATTAAATGATAATGAGTAAACTACAAACTTTCCCACACCCCTTATGGACAGTCATGAGGGGTATTTATAGGCTCCTAACCTTACTAGTTTTCCCCGTGAATATTATTAGTCCCTGCAGGTGCAAGTATATTACATATCTAGTCCAATTCACGTGTAAGACGTTATATTTACAAACTAGCGAGGCTAACAAAAACCAGAGGCGGATCTAAGGCATAACTAGGTGGTGCCCGGGAACCACCTTGGACACCAAACTTGTTTAGAAGCGATATATTGAATAATTTTGGGACCTACCTTTGAAACTAACAGGGAACCACCTTGGATCTAGAATGAAAAAGAAAGACAGAAGACTAAAGGAAAAGAAACCTAGATGGAGAAACAGCCAGACATTGTTTCCGGAAACGGTGATAAGAGTATGTAGTCTTTTTGGTTAGAGTGGACGGTGTGGGGGAGATCGTCGCTCGCCGTGGCCGACGTGGCGTCTCGCCGTGGCTCGCCGCCACACCGGCGTCGCCCGTCGTGGCTCGCCGTGAGATCCAAAATCGTCGGGACGACGAATGAAGCAACTGACATGCATTGATTAAATATTTCATATATCCGTTGCCTAACGTTTAAAAACGTTTTTTTTTTTTTTCCTAAAAAAACCCACCACCCACTCTATAAATTAACATAACATTTCATACAAGTTTTTCATATTCAATCAAAACATATCCATTCAAACTTGCTGAAAACATGAATTACGATAGTCAATCATCTTATTCCGGCGATAGTGAACTTGAAGAGTTAACGGAGTTAGAAATGTTTATTCAAGAGTTCGAGGCGGAGCAAACGTTGCAGGAACAAGCACCCGGTCCTTCAAAGCGTCGTCAATATGTCCCTCGTGAACGTGAAGTTGCTGAAGCACGTCTTGTTGCTGACTATTTTGGCGACAACCCAAAATATTCGGACGCTCAATTTAGACGTCGATTTCGTATGAGCCGTCGTCTATTTCTACAAATAGTGCAAGGTATTGAAACATATATTGAAACTCATCATCCTCTTCCTAGGCATTTTGATTTCTTTAGAATGCGACCCGATGGTAGGGGTGTAATGAGTTTTAGTGTGCTTATGAAATGCACATGTGCCCTACGCCAATTGGCTTACGGGATATCAGCTGATGCATTAGATGAGTATTTACAAATAGGTGAACACTGTGCACGCGATTGCCTAGATTTTTTTCTTATGTGCATAATCCAACTATTTATTAAGGAGTTTTTAAGAAAACCAGATGAGGATGACATTCGTAACTTATACTATGCACATAAAACTGTTCATGGGCTTCCGGGAATGTTGGGGAGCATCGATTGTATGCACTGGGAATGGAGAAACTGTCCTAAAGAATGGGAAGGCCAATTTCATAGAGGTGATAAAAAATATCCCACTATAATGCTTGAGGCTGTTGCTTCATACGATTTGTGGATTTGGCATGCTTTTTTTGGGGTAGCGGGTGCGAATAACTATCTAACGGCTTTAAATAATTCTCCGTTATTCGACGACTTGCTTGATGACATCGCCCCTGAGGTTGAGTTTGAAGTTTATGGGTGTAAATTTAAGCAAGGGTATTATCTAGCTGACGGAATCTACCCGGAGTGGGCATCTTTCGTCAAGTCATTTACAGTTGCAACTAATCCAAAAAATGCCGCATTCAAAGCGAAACAAGAAAGTGATCGAAAAGACATCGAAAGAGCTTTTGGTGTCCTCCAGGGACGTTGGCATATCATTGCCCAACCGGCGCGGCAATTTACTATTGGCAAGTTACGGAGAATCATGTACGCGTGCATCATAATGCATAACATGATTTTGAAAGATGAAAATTTTGCGATATCAGATATTGCTGAAACGTATATTTCTCCAACACCAAATTTACAGCAGACATGGATTGAACGTTGCGGTGCAAAGAAAAAGCCAAAGAACTACATGATAAACGCACACACGCTAAGCTTCAACGATGTCTCATCGACCATGTTTGGCAACAAGTTCAATGGGCACAATTTCAACAACATAATCCGGATAATTAGTTTCGTTATAATTTCATGTATTTCTTGCGTATGTTTTTTTTAGTATCTTTTTTATGTTTAGTACTTTTTTTATTAAGTTGTGTATTGTATTTTTAATTTGAATGAAATGAATTTATTTAGTTTTTATTTGGAAGTGAAAATTGAATAAAAAAAATAAAGTGTTAGTGGTGGGGCCCAAATGAAGAGGTTGAGGTTTGTTATGAGTGAGGAGGGAGTTTGTTGTGGTTAGTTGTGGGAAAATGAGATGATGATGTGGCGCTGAGAAGGCGCGACGACGAACTTAGTCCTTGTTATGACACCTAGCTCTGTTAGAAGATGACTAGAATGCCAGTCTTTTGTTTTTAGTGAAGTTTTATATGTGGTAAAGAAAGTGTCACGTGGGTTGATTTTCTTTTAATAGTTTATTTTTCTTATAGTAAAATTATTGTGAGAACAAAGATATTCTAATTTACTTTTTTTTATATCATGTATTATTTCTTTTTTTCACATCAAACTGTTCCATGAAATGCTCTTGCAATATGGTTTATATTCTGTTACACGTTAAAAATATGTTATTATTACCTTTATAACTTAACTATTGATTGATTTGTTTACTTACTAATTTAACACAAATATAAAGCATCTCCTTTGTTATGGACTTAATGTTTCAACAAAACGCTATTGGGATTTTCCTTGTTACAATTATTTGTGTATATTTACCCGGCTCGACCCGACCCATTTAGTGGTGGGCTCATTGAACTATCGATTTTATCGATTACTCGACTACATTTGGGAACCATCTTACATTTAGCTCTAGGTCCGCCACTGACAAAAACAATATATATGATATTTCAACATTTCATATGCACAACTAACAATATATGATATTTCAAGTTGAGTATTCACTCAGTGTGATGAAAAGGGTATGTAAATTCGGAACTTCCATATCATATCATGAGCACATGATATCACATTAAAACGGCTTAAATCTATTGCGTATAATATTAGGTTAAGAAAGAAATACTCCAGATTATTATGGAACATGGAGAAGGAGTTGTAACATACGTTGATAGCGCTACACTAAGCACAAATGATTTGATGCATTATAATATGATATTAAATATGTCAAGTTACTTTATTGCTTTGCCAATGGGTTCTCCCTGTTTAGTTTTTTCAGGCGTAACATGCCTTATGTTACTTAAATCATTTATAATTGATGTATGATTTTCACGATTTTTATATATTCTTTAATACATGTTAACAATTTTTTCTATAGTTTATTGCATGTTACAACCATTTGCAATTACATTTTGATCTATTCATGTTCTATTTTGAACGTTACACGAAACACTTACGACAATATCGCATATTGTTAATTGTATGTCGCTAAAAATTTCTGTTGCTATACACGGGTACTCGCCTGGTCTATTATAATTTGTGAATATATTTAATAAAAATTAAATACATTTTTTGATATAAAAGAAAAGTGCCTGTTTAATAAACATAGCTTATCTTTTATATAATAAAGGAATTACATCATTTCGGAATGATTTTGTCAATTCATTCTTAATGAAAAAACAATTGGGCCAATAGGAGAGCTCGATATCGTCACGTAAGCAAAATCATGTGATGTGATTGGTTAATAAAAGTCAAAATTAAATTGATTTTGATCAAACTTTAATAAATTTGGTGGAGAAATTTGGTTAATAAAAAAACACATAAAAATATATGTGTCAAATTTGTGAAAACAAAAACTTAAAAAAAGATGAGGTAACTAATAAAACTTTAGTTGTTGAATTTTTAAAAAATTATATAGTGTTAAGTGTAATATTATAAGCCTCCATGTTTTTAAATAACTTTGAATTTTAAACTAATACCCCCTTATACTTTATACCCTTTATACTTTATATCTTAAAAAATACAATGTATATTTTGTTTAAAATAATAACATATAAATTTGCATAAGATTATAAGTATCAATTTTTTACTATATACGTTCAAATTATTTATTTAATTTTTAAAAGTTTAACCTATGTGGACACGAGTTTACACTTTAAATACGGCTAAATTACTAAAAACGGGAATATAATTATCAAATTGTAAGCACGGGTTACTTTAATATAAAAATAAATATACGCAATTGTACTTATAACAATGACTCCTGTAATTCTTATTTATTTATATAAGGATATCTAGAAAAACATTTTTAAAAAACTTTAAGGAGTATAGTTTAACTTTATCAACGCTCATTGTGTGCTATTAAACTTGCATCATGTGTACAACATAATATCAGTAGTGAAATTTAAATAACAACATCTAACATTTTTGTCAGCTAAATAAAATTAAATATTGAGTTACCTAACATAAATTTTTACAAATATTTTACCAAATTCTAATGGATATTAATGCATAATGAAAAACTGGTGCATAAGTATTAGTTGTACTTATATAACAATTTTCATGGTCAAATTTTTATATGTGTCTGTACTAAACTAAAATGTTAAAATAAATTTGATTTATGTGTAAACTTGGTGCGTGCACGAAACTTATAACTATATAATTATATGCAATTACCTTTAAAGACACAATATTCAGTATTAATACAGAATAATTTTTTTATCAAAACCCCGTGCGTGCACGGGTATTATAACTAGTTTAATATAATGCGACTATCGGATAATTTTATGCTGTTAACACTCTATATTATTTGCTTATTAATTATCGATACATCGTTGTACTATGTCATGGCCTTTTATTGAATTGGAGAAAGAATCAAGGTGCGATAAATTCCCGAATCTTCAATTCCTTAGGCAAGTCTGGTTATTTCTGATTTTTTTTGGTTCTTAATTTACGTTTATAAGTAGGTTTCTTGGTTAGGTTAGCAACTTATTCACCTATATATTGTTGTTTTTTCTAAGCTAAATGCAAACTGAACTCATAGTCATAATTAAATTTCAAAACATAATAAGCTTAAGATTTTTTTTATTATTATTATTATTATTATTATTATTATTATTATTATTATTATTATTATTATTATTTTTTTATTTTTTTATTTTTTTTATAAAAACATCACTTTCATTAGAAACAGATTCAGTGGATTACAAGAAATTAGTGGGGAGCCTCGAAACAATCTGGGCTCCCACACCTTTAGCAATAGCAAAACTAATCATACTGAAGATATGAGCAGCCGCGCGCGCTCCAAAACATTATATACATGAATAAGTTGCAACTTTGGAACAAATTGCTTTCAAAGCATAACCAAAGTGAAATAAGGTATGGTTTTGCAAACTGAGATTGGGCTTATAACTCACTAGTAAGTAATGTTGATGTTTATTGGTTTAAAATCATTTGCCACAACTTAACATTTGTAGTCCGACACTTTTTGTGGCTCTGTTAAATGAGTACAAAAATACATGTTAGGGTTCTAACTTTTGCATGTTTTTATTCGCCCTTGTAAGCCGTTGAAGGCTTCTGGGTAAATGTTTCGCTTGATAATTGTATCTCAGTTAGTTGCAGCCATCTCAGGTTGAGGAAACATGAAGTTTAGTTATGAGTTTGGGAAAAAAATTAGGCGTAGAAACGTTTTGGCGATGTTGTGCATTTATGTTTTGAATTGGATCCTTTGAAAATGGAATTGTGATTTGCTTTTGAAGAAGCCTATGTGGATCATCTATACAAGTGTGTGTGTCACACCTCCAAAATATTGTAGCGGGATTATAATCGGGATATGACTTCATAACACTTAGAACAAGGTATAAGATAATAGAGAAGTCACTAAAAATTCACGCAACCAAAGTCATAAGTCATACAAATCCCACAACTCGGGATACAACAAATCAACATACAACATAAAACAACGAAGTCCAAAATAAAGCACTAATGTAAAGCTCCATGGAACACAACACAAGAGGGTCCTGGCTTAAGTCTCTCTAGGTAAGGCAGAAGCCCTATCGTCCCTAAACATGATTATCGTTATCACTTGAAAATGGATACTCGAAAACGTCAACATAAAGTTGGTGAGCTCGCAGGGGTATAGAATATAAACCGCGTTTGCTGTGCACATAAATTTGTAGGACAATAGTTAGTAAGATATGCAAATGCAAGCACTTAACGAAAATCGCAAGATAGCAACAACTGAACCTCATGACTGCATACATACGTAAATTATTCCAGATGAAATTCACCCTCCGTTAACTCATAATATGCAAAGGTGGGGGTGTCAACCCAAATAGTACTATCAATTCATCATTCGGCTCCAAACCGGAGTTAAATAGTTGTGCACGTTCACATCACAATCATATTTATAATATAAGGCACACATTGCAATTGAAACGCACATCTTGTCAAAAATAAAAAAATGTAACACAAGATAAAAGCATTTAAATTCTCATTTGATTATCATTTTCCCCCAAGGAAAATGCGAGTAAAAAGGGGCTACAAAAACTCACCTAAAAAAGTATTGAAATTGAGAAATATAGTAATGCTCGACGTGCAAAGAACCTTAACCGCGACCTACAAAATAAGTCGTCTTAGGAACGATTCAATATGTACCATATGCATATGAGTTTTATTAAGTTTTATCACTCTTGTATACTTGTGGTGAGGTTTTATAGAGTTTACATAAGTCGATCGTTTAAAAAATAGTCAAAAAATGGTTTTATCACTTTTAAAACCCTAATTACAAGTTATGTTATTTATTAAGTTAAACCCGACTTCATGTAAATGAATCTACTTCGTTTTAAGCTCGTTTTCTTCGTTAAAATCTTTAAATATAGGTGGACGTGTCTACTTTCATTATTTCCATGTCACGGACCGTGAAAATAAGTTTGGGCTTCGTTTATATTAAAACAATTTATGACATGCTATTACTCATTTTTAGAAAAGTTCCGTTGTAATAGGGTTATTTTTCACTCGTTTTCTAAAGAAGACACTTGTTTCAAAAGCCTAGTTTCATCATTTTCGAGTCTACGTTCAAAAAATGTAAGCCACTCGATCATCTCGGTTCCTCACCAATTATTTTATAAAGCAAAAAATGTACAATTGTATCAAAGCTGTTAAAGTTCAGAATGTATGACCTATCTTTCCGGGTCCGTATCTCTTTCGATATTTATCATCAGGACTCGATTCAACTCTCTAAGGTTAGGCCTAAGTTTCCTCTACAGTAGCTATTCACACCATTTTTACTCAACTAGAACTTAAGGTGGTCATTTTCTCAATTTACAAACGGTACTCAGATTCGGGTTGATATTGACTAACATTTTCGTATGATTTACTAAAAATACCAAATCAACTCCAAAAATTATAAAAAAATATCAAGGAACAACCTAAGACATATATATAAGTATACAATAATTTGCAAGGTCTAGAAAAATGTCTAAGACAGGTTTTTATGTCGAAACATACTACTGTAAATTTGGGACAGAAACTTGTGTTCGTAACTTAACTTTATTTCGATTTCTCAACACTACAAATATACATAAGTGATAATATGAATATGGTATGCAATATAACTGTAAAAATAAGTATGTAAATGAGTTTTATATGCTTACAATAGTTGGTGAGTGATTAGAGAACAAGAATCCCAAGAACTCTTATAAAGACACAAGATGTGAACTCTAAAACTTAACCCTTGTTAAAAACACTTAGTCCAAAGTATGAACCAAGACTAAAGAAAAACTTGAACACCCCTTTCCTTTTGTTGTTGCTTCCGTATGATGTGAAGGAGAGAAAAGGGAGATTGTTTGTGGTTTGTAAGTGTTGAAATGAGGAGTGGTAGGTGTATTTGGTATTTAGAGAAGCAATTATAATATAGGTTGAATCTCATTTTCATGTTAATAGTAGCTAGATAAACGAAAATGGACTTTGAGTGTTGTAGGGGTGTATGTTGCCGTGAGTTTATGAGTCCAAGGAAGGGATAGGGTGGCTTGTTTCATGTGGTACAATCACACAGTTTAGGATATCAAATGTGTTTGGGAGTATTAAGTGTTTATTATAAGTGTAAATAAGTGTAGAAAAGGTGGTGAAGTGTAATGCATGCATGCATGAACGTAAATATAACGTTTTAAGTAAAACTTATGAAATTAAATGTATAGACTAATAAAACATGCTTAAAAAATTATATAGTACATATCTAACGCAGACTAAGCTTAGTATAAGGCCGGTTTTCAAACGTTCAAAGTAAATAGTTTTGAGTTTATAGACAAGTAATGACCTGAAAAACGTGAGTTGCTACAGTATAATTTATATATAGGCTTCTTATTCTTCTTCTTTCTATTTTCTTTACATAATCCAAGCCATTGGTTACGACTCTTATATGATACGTATAATTTTCTAGACTATGATGCGTTACAAACCGTTTTTTTACAATAGCTTGTGTGTGCATGGTTTGAAACTTTTTTTTATAAGAAACCTTTTATATAATAAGAAAACTTTTTTTTTTCAAAATCGAGGGATTCGGTTTTTTGCTAATGTCCAACCACAATTGTGATGGCTTTACTCACAGATAAACTGTGTCATAATTACTTGCTTGCTGATATTCGGTTAGCAACCCAAAACTTCGATGATAAATTGGTTGTTGGTCGGGGTGGTTTCGGGAAGGTCTACAAAGGTGACATTAAGAGTCAAGAAAGTGGCAGTTCGATTGTTGCCATCAAACGTTTGGATACTACGTCTGATCAAGGAGCACCTGAGTTTGTAGCCGAAATTGAGACACTTTCTAGGTTGCGACATGCCCATCTTGTTTCTCTCCTTGGTTGCTGTGTTGATAACAAAGAAATGATCATTTTTTACGAGTACATGCCCAATGGAACTGTAGATCATCATTTGCACAAAGGTAATACCTCGTTATCTTGGTCGCAGAGACTCAGGATTAGCCTAGGGGCAGCACGTGGACTGGAGTATCTTCACACTGGTGCAGGAACCAGACAGGGAGTGGTACACCGTGATGTGAAGAGTTCAAACATTCTGCTGGATGTGGATTGGGAAGCCAAGATATCAGATTTTGGGCTGGCCAAAACATGTCCAATAAATCAATCCCGTACTTACGTTAACACTAGGATTAAAGGGACATTTGGATATCTAGATCCACAGATCTTTTTGACTGGAAATTTGACAAGGAAAACAGATGTTTTTGCCTTTGGAGTGGCATTGTTTGAACTGCTATCTGGAAGGCATGCAGTACTTCCTGATGGAGATGAGGATTTAAGTTTGGCAACATGGGCTCAAAGCTGTGTTAGAAAAAGAAAATTAGATAAACTTATTTCCGCTGAAATAAGAGGAAAACTATCTCCTAAATGTTTAAAGGAGTTTACGCAAATTGCATACCGTTGCTTGCATAGTGATCCAAAGGAACGACCTACAATGGCTGAGGTAGTGGTAGCACTTCAACTGTCAGAGAGATTACAGGAGAAGTTTGATAATTCTACACAAACAGCAGGCTTATTTGGATTCGTGTGGAAGCTGCCAAGTTATTTTTCTTCCCCAACCAGGGAGAACTCTGGTACAAACACTTTAAACAATTTTGTGCATATTTTAAAGAAGATAACTATCGGCACTACATATGATAGCTCAAGTGTTATTAGTAAATAATACAACGGCAGAAAAAAAAATGTGTAGCAAACTTTGTGTACAAACTTTAGCAGCTAGTCTTTTAAGTTGCATTGGAGCTGCTTAACTATGGTAACGAAAACATAAAAAAAATTGGGTCTAACGTATTTTGCCTGCTTTGTCATTTTCCTCATCTGGAGCTATGAACAAAGTTAGGATTCCATTCTACTATCTTCTGTCAATTAAACTACAACAGTAAAATGAATTTAATGAGATACTGACTTGTATTTTTCACAAGAGAACGTGGAGATGCTCTTCGTTCTTGTTGTCATCTGATACATAGCTAGTTTTATACTTTTATGTATAAATCTTATTGGTAATATCACAAATTTGTTTCTTTTGCTTTCCCCTTCCATTAGGTCATGATGACAAAAGTTCATCACGAAAGGGAAAGATCAACATTATTCGTAGCTCAGTGGCTAATGATGGTGATCTCAGTGATTTGCATACTGGTAACGAGCAAATACTATCCACCAATAGTTGAAACAATTCTTATTTTTGTTCGATTATAAGGCATCTTATGATTATCATTTTGGATTTGTTTCTCCTGTGTTTTACAGAGTCATCAGGGGCCAGCAAAATCAACAGTGACTCCAGCTCATTGCCGACCACAGAGGATGATGGCAATTACAAGGACGAAAATGCTAGTGCAAAAGTAACAAAAGCTATGCAAACTTTTATTGAAGAACATCGTTCAGCCACAGAGCTGATGTCCCTTAGGCATAAAGAGGAGTTAGAAGATGAGCGCCCTTCACGTAAAAATGTTCTCTTACACTCGAAAAAGACTGTGGCCAACAAACGTACTTCGAATATTGTATTATCTGATAATTTAGATGCCGCTACAACAAAAGATGAGCTATTTAAAGCCCAAGAAAGAGAACAGAAGTTGCTAGAGCAAGATAAAAAGGTGGAGCAAACTAAGGACCAAAGAAACACGCTCAAGCTTTTTGTCTATGACACTCGTAGCAAGGTACTGGTTTTATCAAAATAATTACACTAATGTTTGATTGCATTGCGTACAATGTGACATATTTTGTGTGATATAGCTTCAAAATGCCTACAAGAGGTTTGTCACAGAGTTAGAGAATGAGGGAATCCTTAAACGTCTACAAGAAACTGAAGACTGGCTATATGAAGACAGTGATGATGAATGTGATGAAAAAATCTATTCTGGAAGACTCGAGGATCTTAAAAAGGTGTGCAGAAAATGCTACTACTTTATTTTCATAACTTTTCTGGTATACACAAATCTAATTTTGCTTAATTATGTAGCTATTTGAACCAATTGAGAATAGATACAAGGATGAAAATAAAGTGCAAGCAACAAAACCTCTCCTAGCAATGATTGAAGAAAATCGTTTAGTTGCTGATTCACTTCCCCTCGAAAACAAAATGCAGGTAGAGTATATACCCTTTTCGCTCATTCTGTACCACTGTATGCATAAAAATGATTACTCCCTTCATTCGATATAAACCAAGTTGTAAGGTTTTGTTTATTAATATGTATACTGTATCATATTTATCACAACTATGTCTTGTCTTATTGGATACGATAAAAGGCGTCCAAAGACCATCCTTTGAGAACTTATAACAATAGAAATCAGCTTTTGAGAAGCTATATTCATTCTTTCTGGCAGCTTATAAATGCATGCACGGATGTTGAACAGTATTTGAGTCGCCACTCTCCCGAAAACTATGATCCGATAGGCTGGTCCAATTTCATTAAGAAAACCATGGATTTATTTCAGAGGTTAGTTTCAGCGAGTTATCTGATTGATATTGCTTTCACTTTTAGATTGATGGTAATTATCATAATTACATTGTGTCACTAATGTGAATTAAATCATAAGGTCTTTGCACGAAGTTGCACATGGGCGGGAGGCTGGGTCATAAGTCAAAACATGTTTGGGTCAAAACAGGAAACCTTGTTTTATTATAGTGGAATCCCTCCGCTTGACCCATTTGACCCATTAACAATGTTAAGCTTACCTGAACGGAAGAAAAATGGTTCAAACTTATTACCTCTATTTTTCATGGTACCTTCTACTTGTGCTGTCAATTTCTTCAGCATTTGTGAAGCAATCAAGTCCAAACTTTCAATCCCAGAGCACGTTGAACCAGTTCACAACAAAGTGCAAGCAGCAAAACCTCTACTGTCAATGATTGAAAAATATTGTTTGCATGCCGACTCACTTCCCAATGAAAACAAAATGAAGGTAGAATTTATACCCCTTTCGCTCATTTTTACTACTTTATGCATAGAAATGAATACTCCCATATTACAACTCTTTCTGAGATTGCTGTGACAAAACTTTCTATTTTGGGTTATGATGCAAGGCGTTCTAAGGTTATTCTTTGAGAACTTATGATAATATCAGTCAGCATTTAAGCAGTTATATTCATTCTTTCTGGCAGCTTATAATGGCATGCGAGGATGTTAAACAGTATTTGAGTCATCACTTTTCCAAAAACTACGATCCGATAGGCTGGTCCAACTTCATTGAGGAAGCCATGGGTATATTTATAAGGTTCGTTTCAATTAATTCTCTAATCGATAATGCTTTCTGATTTTAGATTGATAGTAATCAACTTATATAACTTGTATTAACGTGAATTATATCGTATGAAACTCACACAAATTAGCCTTCAACTGACCACATGTTTGATTTAAATTGAAAATCTTTATCTTTTTTCCCGAAGTTTCAAAACGGGTGGGAGGGGTATCAGGCTAAATTGGGTTCAGGTCAAAAATTGTTTGGGTCGGCAGAGAACGTTGTTTACATGTTTTTTATACAAAACACTTGGGATTTTCTATTCATTTGATCCATCCTCGACCTATAACCCATTTGACACATCAAGAAAAAAAAGCTTTGAACCATTTGCACATAAATGGGTCGAATTATATTATTATTACCTATACTTTTCACCTTACCTTCTACTTGTGCTGTCTATTTCGTCAGATGCTGTGAAGAAGCAATAGAGTACAATCCTTCATCACCAGAGCATCCTGAACCCGTGGAATTGGACCAAAGTTGCAACCATGTGGACTCGCAAACAGGAAACCCCATGGACGCGAAACAAACAGGAAAATCCATGGACAGGACGGGCAAACCCATAGAGAGGAACCAAATGGGCAAACCTGTGGAACCAAACGGGCAAACCCGTAGAAAGGAACCAAACAAGCAAACCCGTGAAACTGAACCAACCAAACAAACTTTTGGATGGGAACCAATTGCGCAAACCTGTGAAACCGGACCAAACAAGCAAACCCGTGAAACCGGACCAGTTAGGCAAACCCGTGGATGGGAACCAAACGTGCAAACCCGTGAAATTGGACCAAACGTGCAAACACGTGAAACCGGACCAAACGTGCAAACACGTGAAACCGGACCAAGCAAGCAAGGCCGTGAAACCGGACCAAGCAAGCAAGTCTGTGAAACCGGACGACGCAAGCAAGTCCGTGAAACCGGACCAAGCAAGCAAGTCTGTGAAACCGGACCTAACAATCAAGTTCATGAAACCGTACCAAGCAATCAAACCCATGAAAACGGATTAAACAAGCAAACTGTGAACATGGTTCAAACTGACAAACCTTTTGACTCGGAACAGATGGGCATACCTGATCACATGCAGGTCGATGGAGGATGCTTATCTCCATAAAATTGTGGTAACTTGACCTATATTGTCAACTTCCACCATTTTACCAAGAGAAACAAGAACAGTATTCTAGATTTTCAGAGGTGAAAATCAAACTCTTCTGCTAGTTTTTGCTTTCATGGTGTTTAATTTTTGTTTTTAAAACTTGAAGTTGCATCTGCTTTCTGCACTAATTACTTTACGTTCATATACACTACTTATTGATTTTGAATGATAAACTGTTTTTGAAATATAACTGTTGTGTTTCTTTTGTTACCTTCAAACTACTTACAATATACTGGAAACATGTTGGCATAAAATACAACATTTGATGAGGATGAATGAATCTTAATCCAAATGATTTGTTTACTAATTGAGCTAGTATTAACTTTGATTTATTCGAAATGATTTGCATGTCCCTTAACAGTGGTGCAATTGATATAATCAGTATTAGGAATCATTTTAAGAAATGAAATTCAGTTAGCCAAACAATTAGGCGAATTGGAAGATGAAGAACAATTCACGAAAATAGTTTGATATGAGTGGTGGAATTATACCCCGAGTTTGATTACAAGATTGAAAGAGAAGAAATTAAAAGCTAGAAAAGAATAAAACAGGCTAACGACTATTTAAAGATGGATTTGGTGTCAAAGTTTGTTATGGGCGTTGCGGGAATTTCACGTGCACCTCACGTATGTGATATAAAATCCCACACGTGCACCTCACGTGCCATCAGCACTCTCATAACATTTTGCCTTGTAAAAGTGTATTGAACTTTTCTTTATCATGACACTAGAATTGCCAATCAAAAAGTTCAACACACAATGTAAAGGACATTGACTCAAAATAGCAGAAAATATGGTTACAATGGGAAAAATTACACCGACCTAAATAACCGGTTTCAAGAGGTGGAAAATGAACTAAGTGAACATGAAATAGTATAATGACTAAGGCCAAGGATTTTGAATAGAAAAAGTACAATGACCACAAGTAACTTCGTGAGTTAGTATTAGATCAATATAAAAAATCGCATATGATGTTAATTGGTATCCTTTATACTTGAGTGCATACCTCTAGTCACTTGCTCGATCCATTGTATCCTTTTTACGCACCTCAGCTAATTCCAATTCACAAACTGTAGTATTAGGATACCTGTAATCAAAAATTGCAACGATGATACAAAGCAACAACACCATAAATCTGTAAACGAAAGTATGAACATACACAAAATAAAATAATGAGACAGAAATTTAGATGAAACCGTATGCAATAACGTGATCGAGACACATGTTTAACACGCTTCCCTTAAAACAGATTCGCCGTCCATTAGGCGTCTATTTCCCAGGGTACAACGATCGGAAACAGTATGTTGTACTGCCGGATATGACATCCATGCCTGAAATTTCCATTTGCATTTGTGTGTGATGTGTTTGAACACGGAATCGAGACTATATGCTCTTTCTCTCATCTTGAACATTAGAGAAGGTTACCATTTATATTGTATAATTTGTAACCGATGCAATGACCACCATTAAACTTATTAATTGTCATTAACATACTCATGAGAACCAAAAGTCTGTTACAACTAAAGATGTAACAACAGGCTTTTGTACAGGCTTTTGTATTCTTCCAAAATGTTCCATTCAAGTCCCTGTATTTCGAGGCTCGATATCTTATTCACAAGTTTTCCAACACAAACCACCACAAAGTGCCTAGTAAATGAATTTACATCAAGATAAGGTAGGCAAAAACATACAAATTGGCTGAAAGTATAACTTCATAACCCATGGTTACATTTCAAATCTAACACTGCACTGAGTGCTGACCACATAACTACTCATATGAACCATCCATGTTCCTAGGATATCTGTTGGAAAATTTAGTGCACTTGTGGGAATAGTTCACACCTTGTAATGGGTTAGGAGGTACGGAGTGTACACCCATAAGGTCCATGAACACCCTGACTCTTGTAGTGGTTTGTATTGGTAGTGCTTGGTGAAAGTCTTGTTGTGGTTACCATCGATTATCGCTGTTTCCACCCAAGCAAGATTTCCACCTGATCGATGTTTCCACTGACACTACAAAAAAAGTGCCATTTAATGACACATAGAAAGTGTCACAATAGGCCAAATAAGTGCCACTAAAAGTCCGTTAGACCTTTGGTGGTAGAAATAAAAAGTGTCACTAACGACGACGCTGCCACTAAAGGGTTTTAGTGACACTTTTATCTTGTGTTGCTGCAAACTTTATGGAAGTAGTGGCACTTAATAATCTGTCACAGTAGACTATAAACATTTTTGTGACACATGCGTCGTGCCATTAAATATGTGTTATGTTGAAACCCTCAAAAGGTTTTAATGGCATATATTATGTGCTACCTAAGCATATCTCGATAGTAATTTGTGTCGTCGTAACACTTTTCTATATCAACTAGAACTTGATCAAAACCGAATTTAATTCAACCATAACATATGAAACCAACAACTTAATGATTTATATAAAAATAAAATCTTCATTAATCAACAAATCTCTCCAATATACAAGAAAAACAAATCCAATATAATAACACAAGTCCAAAAATAAAATATATAAAACTAAACAATATGCCTAAAACTACCAAAAGAACAACATCATCATCTTTTGTAATGAACCCCTTGACATCTCTTAGAAGCGCAAATCTGTAGACAAATGAAAAAAAGTACTTATAAATTAAAATTACACATATTAAAGCGAATGTGAAAAGTGCATATACTGTTAACACATTAACAATTCATAACAAGATCACCTGGTGTTGATCCTTTTTTATTTCTTGCTGCATCAATATTCAAAACATCAATAAGAAATGATGTAAGATAAAGTATTATAAAAGATAACACGCAATAACTTTCAAGATCTCACCAATTTTGCACTGATCGGTTCATATATAATAATTTAATTTACCCTTTCCATCATAAAATTCCCTATAAATCAATTCACGTTTTTTAATACTCAAAAACATGATAAAAAAAAAGTTAAAATGAGGGTTGAGATTAGAAGAATCATAGGTTAGGACACTCAGTTGCTTGATGACGGCAGTGTAGCGTTTCTATATTAAATGAGATGGCTTAGATATAGCCTGAGGTGTAGCGTTTTTATATTGGAAATATAGATGAACATTTTGAAGGATTAGAGCCCACTCAATGTTTTTAAATTGGGTTTTTTTGTTTAAGCCCGCCCAAAATATAAACATTTGAGAACTATTTTTAGGCACTAGTGGCACAATTAGGAATATCCAAAAATATCGACGAAGTATTTAATGGTACTAGACGAGTACTCGTGAATAGTAATAGAGTAGTATAGCGGTTGATAGTTGTAGTGATAAAAAAAAGTTTATAGGTTATAAACTAATAATAACCCGGTTTGACCCGGCTGGTTCCACCGGTTGAACCGGTTCCGGTCGAAAAAACAGGCCAATTAAAGTGATTTTTATATTTATAAATCCGGCTAGACCCGCCGGGTATGAAGTGACCCAGATCAACCCGGTTTTCAAGATATGTATAGTTTTTTTGTATAATTTTTGTGGAAGACCAGGTTGACTCGGTGGTCGAACCGATTGAACTGATAACCCGGTGATCCAATGACTCGACCGAGTCGATTAGAGACCCGATTTTCAAAACATTGAGGGTTTTTTCTTTATATATAGTATAGATAGAGTATATACATGACGTTAATTCTAGTAATGTATTATGACATATTTAAGTTTGTGCCACTATTAAAAATGTACATTAATGACACAAAGGGTAAAGTGTCACTAAATCGTTAATATCTTTAATGACACATAATCATCTGCCATAAAAAACACACTATAGTGGCACATGTATAGTTTGCCACTAAATGGCTATTTTTTTGTAGTGTGAAGTGGTGTTTCCACTGAAGTGGTGTTTCACTGAAGTAGTATTTACACTGAAGCAGTGGTGTTCCACTGAAGCAGTGTAACCACTGATAGCACTATGAAAGTACTGAAACTTGTAACGGCTTTGACCTATTCAAGTGGCGTTCAACCGCTTAATGACCACGTTTAATTGGTCATGTAACCACTAACGGCTATAATGGGGATAATTATGAGGCTATTAATGGGTCGATTAATACTCATAATTCCATTGAATTAGCCAAGAGTATTATCCTATAAATAGGATATCCGATTATGCATGAAGGACAGACAGAAAACAAAAACACTTATTAGCGAAAGGGTTATAGAATTGTGCCTAATTCTCTAACCGCATTTGGTCTTATCCCAAGTAGATATTTGTGATACCCAGGCATTAGGGTCGAATAGTTTACTTTGGAAAGTGATCACACGATTCCAAGTGATATCCGTTAACCACCAAGTGGTATTTGTTTCTCTGAATTGTTGCTTGTTTCTCACAATTGATTATCTAACCCCTCTTTGGGATCATAACCGCCAACAATCAAAGTAAACTATTTGTGATAATCAATGGCTACCGCTGCAATGAAACACATGGCTTCAAACTTTGCCAAGCTTGACAAGTTTGAAGGGGTGGACTTTAGGAGGTGGCAGAAGAAGATGCACTTCACGTCAAGCATGAGTGTGGTGTATGTGCTAACCACACCTATTCCTCGATGATGGTGATGATGCTACCGTGGAGCGATCGGAGGAGGAGCAAATGGGAGAATGATGACTACATATGCAGAGGTCTTATTCGAATGGTATGTCTCGATTCTTTGTTTGATATTTATCGAACTTTGAATCTTCCAAAGAACTGTGGGATTCCTTGGATGCCAAATATAAGGCTGAGGATGCATCAAGTAAGAAGTTCCTTGTTAGTAATTTCACAAATTACAAAATGACCGATTCAAGACCAGTTATGGAACAATACAATGAACTTCTTGGAATACTTGGAAGGTTTACACAACACAATATGAACATGGATGAGGCCATTAAAGTCTCATGTGTCATTGACAAACTCCCTCCTTCTTGGAAAGATTTCAAGCATACCTTGAAACATATGAAGGAGGAGTTAACTCTTGTTGAGTTGGGCAGTCATCTGCACATTGAGGAATCTCTCAAGGTGCAGGATAATGACAAGCCAAAGAGTGGCAATGCTACTGGTGCATCTGTTGTCAATACGGTGGAGCATAACAACTCCACCAGGTACAATGACAACAAAGGCAAACGCAAATATCATGATAACACAAGGGCAGATCCAAACAAAAAGGCAACACCTACTTGTTGGAAATGTGGCAAAACATGTCACATTAAAGGGACCGCAAGGGTGTTAAAATTGGTGGTAAAGCCAATGGATCGGCACTAATGGTTCGGGAGTGGTGGTTCACCAACTCACCGAAAGGTCGAATATGTTTAATAAGTCTTTTCGATTTATTATGTTACATATATATCGAATCTTTTATGTACAGGATGATGATGTTGCGTGGTGGGTTGACTCTGGTGCAACAGTTCATGTGTGTATATATAGAAGTTGGTTCAAGACTTATGAGTCACTGAATGATGGTTCTATTCTTCACATGGGAAATGAGTCAACAACCTTGGTGCATGGTCGTGGTTGTGTAGATCTTAGGTTTAGTTCAAGAAAGATTGTAACTTTGTTTAATGTTATTCATGTTCCTGATATAAGGAAAAACTTGGTTTCAAGTAGTGTTTTGAATAATCATGGATATAAACAAGTTATTGAATCGGATAAATTTGTTCTTTCTAAATGTGGTGTTTTTATTGGTTTTGGTTATTTATGTAATCAAATGTTCAGCTTAATATTACCACTGCATGTGTTATTTCGCTTTTGTGACCACATATGACCGGACCGACTCTACCCTATGGCATGCTAGACTTGGTCATGTTCACTATAAAAGAATGCAAGATATTTCTAGGGATGGTTTAATCCTCGCTTTTGACATGGACACTAAAAAATGTAAAACTTGCATGTTGACCAAGATAACCAAGAAACCCTTTCGTGGTGTTAGTCGTAAGACTAAGATCTTGAGCTTATTCACAAAGTGACTGTGTGATTTGCATTCCACTCCTTCTTTGGGGAATAAGAAGTACTTTGTGACATTTATTGATGATGCTTCTAGGTTTTGTTGTGTTTATTTGTTACATACAAAGGATGAAGCATTAGATAAATTCAAAGTGTTTAAAATTGAAGTTGAATTACAACTTGGGTCTTTGATCAAAAGATTAAGGACTGATAGGGAGGTGAGTACATGGATACTCTGTATTTTCAGTCTGTTGGTATAATCCATGAAACGACGGCCCCTTATACTCCTCAAAGAAAATGGTATTTCGAAAGGAAAAACAGTGGTGTGAAGGAGATGGTTAATTCCATGTTGTCCTTTTCGGATCGAGTCAAGGGTTCGGGGTGAAGCTATGTTAACAGCTTGCTATTTATTAAATAGGGTTCCCAACAAAAGGAACAAGGTTACCCCTTATGAACTCGGGACTAAAAGGAAACCCAACCTGAACTATCTCGGGTCCGGGGTTGTAGGGTGTTGTAAGACTCCCTGTTCCAAAGCAAAAGACTTTGGGTGAAAGAGGCATTGATTGCATCTTTGTTGGATATGTTGAGCATTCCAAGGCTTTTAGGTTCTATGTTATTGAACCTAATGAACATGTTTCGGTTAACTCAATAATTGAATCAAGGGATGCAGACTTTGATGAGAATAGATTCTCATCAGCCCCTAGACGAAGTCAGAGGATTCCTAATGGAACTCATGACACCGGTGTATCGAGGTCCTCGATGGTGAACCATCGTGGTCCCCGATGAGGTTGTGGTTCAACAACCTGAACCTCGTGCTTAGAAAGAGCAAAAGGGTCGACTCCAAAGTCATTTGGACCTGAGTTTAAACTATACTTAGTTGAAGGAACAAGGGATGAGGTCTCAGACCAATATTCCTATTGCTTCATTGTTGAGGATGATCCCAATACATTTGAAGAAGCAATGAAGTCCCGTGATATTGCTTTCGGAAAGAAGCAATCAACGATGAGATGGATTCCATCATGGGGAACAACACTTGGGTGTTGGTTGATCTACCTCGGTTGCAAACCCTAGGTTGCAAATGGAGTTTCAAAAAGAAAATGAAGGTAGATGGAACTATTGAAAAGTTCAAGGCTAGATTACTTATTCAGGGCTTTAAACAAAAGTCAGGGATAGACTATTTTGATACTTATGCCCCTGTGGCTCGACAAGCATTACCATAAGACTGCTGATTGCTATGGCATCTATTCACAACTGATTATTCATCGATGGATGTGAAAACAGCTATCTTGAATGGTGAATTGGATGAGGAGGTTTATATGAACCAACCTCAGGGCTTCATCTTGCCGGGCAATGAAAACAAGGTGTGTAAACTGATTAAGTCTCTTTATGGACTTAAGCAGCCACCTAAGAAATGGCATCAAAAATTTGATGAAGTGGTTTTTTCTAGTGGTTATGTTCTTAACCAGCCGACAAATGTGTATATTGCAAATTTGATGAATCTGGTAAAGGAGTCATCATTTGTCTATATGTTGATGACATGTTGATCTTTGGCACTGACCAAAATCGGTTGACGACAAAGGAATTTTTGTCATCAAGGTTCTCCATGAAGGACATGGGTGAGGCCGATGTTATCCTTGGTATAAGGATTAAACATGAAAGTAATAAAATTTCTATCTCTCGGTCTCATTATATTGAGAAGGTACTGATGAAATTCAATTACTTTGATTGTACTCCAGTGAGTACACCTATGGATACTTGTGAGAAGTGATGCCTAATCATGGCAAGGTCAGATCTCAACTTGAGTATTCTAGGTAATTGGCTTCGATGTATGCCATGACTTGTACAAGACCGATATTGGTTTTGCGGGGAAAATTGAGCGTATACTAGTAATCCTAGTGCTCATCACCGCAAGCGTTCAAAGGGTACTTGAAGTATTTGAAGAGAACTATGGATTATAGTCTCTCATATCTTGGTTACCCATCGTGTTGGAAGGTTACACTCGATGCAAGTTGGATCGAACACAAGACAATTCGTCTACCGGGTCGGGTATTCCTACTTGGAGGAGGTGCAATTTCTTGGGCATCCAAGAAACAAACTTGCATCACCAGTTCAACAATGGAATCTGAATTTGTGGCTTTAGCATGGGTAAAGAAGTTGAATGATTGAAAAACTTGCTCCTTGAGATTCCATTGTGGCCTAAACCTATAGCACCTATTTCTATCCGGTGTGATAGTGCAGCTACATTGGCTAAGGCTTATAGCCAGATGTACAATGGTAAGTCTAGACACTTAGGTGTCGGACATAGCATGATTCGTGAGCTTATCATGAATGGGGTGGTATCTATAGAATTTGTGAGATCTCAACGTAACTTAGTGATCACTTGACGAAGAGTCTAGCTAGAGACTTGGTTATAAAGTCTGCTAAAGGGATGGGTTTAAGTCCAACTTAGTCACCGAATGCTAGGACACCCAACTCCCTCCTGAGGAAACTTAGGAGCTGAGTTCAATGTGGAAAGCTAAACATTCAGTGGACTGGAGCACATGTTTTATTTACATCCCAAGGTTGTGCTCGAACCTCACGAAAGGAGGATGAAGTCTTTACTTCTTAATGGTTATTTTTCTTTGAAAAAGTGCTTGGCGGGAGCATGAATAAAGAGGAACCACCTATGTAAATGTTGAAGTTTTGCCGCTGTGAAGCTTTGGACTTTAGCTTCTACAACATTTATGAATTTAGATATGGACACATGGCTTGTATAGTGTCGAGTCGATACGCCTTTGAAAACTTGTGTATATCTTATCTTCAGGTATTCAAATGGGTTGAAGGGTTCAATTCTTAGAACACCTTGATTCTCGAATATTTGAAACGTGTAATTTACTAAGATGGAAATTCAATCCTCGGGACATTTTCATTTATGCACATGTTTTGCTTGATGTTTATTTTTCATGCAAAGGAAGTGAACTAAATTTGGGGAGGATTGTTGGAAAATTTAGTGCACTTGTGGGAATAGTTCACACCTTGTAATGGGTTAGGAGGTACGGAGTGTACACCCATAAGGTCCATGAACACCGTGACTCTTGTAGTGGTTTGTATTGGTAGTGCTTGGTGAAAGTACCGCTGTGGTTACCATCGACATCGTGTTTCCACCGCGATCTTCCACTCGGATCGCTGTTTCCAATCGGTGGTGTTTCCAGCGGTGGTGTTTCATCAAGTAGTGTTTACACCGAAGCGTGGTGTTCCAAAGCGGTGTAACCACCGATAGCACTATGAAAGTACCGATGAAAGTACTTGAAACTTGTAACGCTTTGACCTATTCAAGTGGCGCTTCAACCGCTTAATGACCACGTTTAATTGGTCATGTAACCACTAACGGCTATAATGGGGATAATTATGAGGCTATTAATGGGCCAATTAATACTCATAATTCCATTGAATTAGCCAAGAGTATTATCCTATAAATAGGATATCGATTATGCATGAAGGACAATACGAAAACAAAACACTTATAAGCGAAAGGGTTATAGAATTGTGCCTAATTCTCTAACCGCATTTGGTCTTATCCCAAGTAGATATTCGTGATACCGTGCATTAGGGTCGAATAGTTTACTTTGGAAAGTGATCACACGATTCCAAGTGATATCCCAGTAACCACCAAGTGGTATTTGTTTCTGCTGAATTGTTGCTTGTTTCTGCTGAATTGATTATCTAACCCTGCTACTGGGCTCATAACCGCCAACAATATCGACACATATGAAATGTTGGGTGAAGTATTAAGTACAAACATTTCAACACATGCATCAGCAAAAAAATGCATGGGCTCGTTTTAGCTGGAGATAGACAGGCATATTACCTCTCAATACTGCATTGGTCGGTTCTCCCGTGTCCAAATCCTTGTTAAGCTCATCCATGTCGTGAACTGTCAAACCCTGAATAAATCAAGAGAGCATATTTATGAGAATTGAGAAACCACATGTATATTAAAAAGAGCACCTACAGCTTCTGAAATTAGAAAGATACTAGTTGTACTTGAGAAACCACATATTACCTCTCAATATTTATGAGAACTGTCAAACCCTGAATAAATCAAGAGAGCATATTCACGGCCACCAATAAAATAACAAAAACATTTACTCCTATAATGCTGAGAATGCTGTCAGTTGTACTTGGAAACTTAAGAAGAAAAGTTTATAATGCATATTTCGGGCAATGGGAAACGCTTCAATGTGGTATGACCAATGACACGAATATGAACCTGTGATGAACATTATTACTAGTAGAAGTTTATATGAGGCTAGGATAAGGGCAAATTGCTGTATTGCTGAGATGATTGGTTATAATGGATGGAAGCGGCCAATGGACTGGTATTTACTCAGATTTTTCTTCCAAAATTTCAAAATCATAGAAATGATAGTGTTAAATGGAACTTATCAACGCGGCTTCGAAATTTTTCTAATTCAATGCAACATGTTGCAAAAACTGAACATATAGTATAAAGAGAAAAATAGACTGCTAAAGAGTTATGTGTCCCCCACCCCTATGATTGAAAGTCTTATATGTGTATATTGATTTGATAATAGACTGCTAAAGAGTTATGTGTCCCCCACCCCTATGATTGAGCGGGAGGACACCGAACACTCAAGCTGTCACGAAACTCATGAAACAAAGCCGTAGGTAATCCTTTGATGAAAATATCAGCATACTTAAACCGAGAAGGAACATGTAGAACGCGAACCTGACCAGCAACAACCAAATCACGAAAAAAATGAATATCAATCTCAATGTGCTTAGTCCGCTGATGCTTAACCAGATTAGAAGACAAGTACACAGCACTCACATTATCACAATAAACAAGAGTAGCCGAAGATAAAGGAGTATGTAGCTCACGAAGCAAATTCCAGAGCCAACATGTCTCAACAACAGCATTGACAACACCACGATACTCAGCCTCTACACTAGAACGAGAAAGCGTCGGCTGACGCTTAGAGGACCATAAGAGTAAGTTGTTGCCAAGAAAAACACAATAACCTGAAGTAGACCGCCTAGTAGATGGACAACCAGCCCGATCAGCATCCGAATAAGCAACCAAGGACGCAATAGTAGATGAAAATAACTATAAGCCATAGTCTAATGTCCCCTGAACATAGCGTAAAATCCTCTTAAGAGCAAAAAAATGAGGTTCTCATGGATCATGCATATACAGACAAATCTACTGCACAACATAAGTAATATCAGGTCGAGTGAATGTAAGATAACGTAGAGAACCTGCAAGACTCCTGTATAATGTAGGATCAACAACCGAAGTACCACCATCACCTAACTTGGACTCCGTATCAACAGGAGTCCGAGAAGGGTTACAGCCAACCATATGTGCATGCTCAAAAATCTCCATAGCATACTTACGATGTGACAAGAACATCCCAGAAGAGTCACGAGTAACTGAAACACCCAAAAAATAATTAAGTGCACCCAGATCGGTCATAGAGAATTATGTATATAAATAAGCAATGATCCGCTGTAATAAACTATCAAAGGAAGCAGTGAGAACAATATCATCCACATAAAGTAACAAAAATGCAGTTTCATCACCATGTCGATAAATGAATAAAGATGAGTCACAACGACAAGGACTAAATCCAACAGTAGTAATGAAAGCATCAAAGCGCTGAAACCATGCCCTAGGAGCCTGCTTAAGACAATAAAGAGAGCAATAAAAAACATAATCCGGATACTCAGGATCTCGAAAACCGGGAGGCTGGTGCATATAAACAGTCTCAGCTAAATCAACATGTAAAAAAGCATTCTTGATATCAAGCTGGTGAACATGACAATGTCGAGAAATAGCTAAACTAAGTACAGTCCGAATGGTGCCCGGCTAAACAACCGGACTAAAAGTCTCATCAACATCAACTCCCTCAATATGTGTGCTACCATTGGCAACAAGACGTGTCTTATATCGACTAAGAGTGCCATCAGCCAAATACTTATGGCGAAATAACCACATACAACGAACTATATTAGTACCCTCAGGCCGAGGTACACTAGTCCAAGTTTTATTCATAATAAGTGCATTATACTCATCATACATAGCAGCACGCCAATTAGGATCATTAAAAGCATCCTTATAAGACTGAGGTAAAGGAGAAATAGTAGACACATGACGAGCATAACGCGGATTAGGACGAGTAGTCCCGACACGAGAACGTGTGACCATGGGATGAGTAGATATGGTAGGTAGGTTACTAGTGGGAACGGGTGTAGGTTCAGGAATATCAACAGTTGGAGAAACGGGCGGAGGCGTGGGGTGGTGGGGGAGATGGTATAGATTGTGTAGGTGGTATAGGTGATATAGAAGGTGTAGATGGTGTATGGGTCAATTGGTGTAGTAGTAGGAAGTGGGTTTGGAATTTGAGCAATGTGAGTGTTACGTATAATGGTAGAAATAACATCGGATGGTTCTCCTAAAAATCATAGGAAGGGTTAGGTGCGGGTGTGGTGGAACGAAACGGAAAAACTGTTTCATCAAATGTAACATGACGGGAAATGATAATTTTATAGGTGTTAAGATCAAGGCAACAATAACCAAAGTGATTGGCGGCATGACCCAGAAATATGGAAGGTGTGGCACGTGGTCCAAGTTTGTGGTTTATGTCGATATGAGGGTAACAAAGGCATCCAAACACTCGAAGTATACTATAATCAGGTTGAGCACCAAAAAGACGTGTAAATGGTAGTTCATTATCAATGGCACGGGAAGGTAATGTATTTAAGAAATAAATAGCCATATTAAGTGCCTTGTCCAATATTTATGAGGTAAATGTGCTTGAAACCATAAGGTGCGGATAAGGTTATTAATGGTACAAATCATGCGTTCAGATTTTCCATTTTGTTGGGAGGTGCGAGGGCAAGAGAATCTAAATTGAATTCCATTGTTGGAGAATAACTTATGAAAAGCAGTATTGTCAAACTCACCACCATGGTCACACTGAAACGACTTAATTTCATACTTAAACTGAGTACGAACATAGTTACGAAACAATTGAAATTTAGACAAAACATCAACTGATTAAGCAATGGGTAAACCCAAACATATTGAGAATAATAATCCAAAAATAAAACATAGTACCTGAAACCAGAAAGACTCAGAATTGGGGAGGTCCACAAATACCAGTGAATAATGTCAAAACAAGAAGAAACAGAACTAGACGAACTAACAAACGAAAGCTTCACGTATTTACCAAGCTGACAAGCATGGCAAAGAACGGGAAGTTTCTCTTTATTACAAGAAATAGAATTACTAGACATAAGATGACGCAACACTTCACTCCCTGGATGTCCAAGTCGTTGATGCCACGTATTATGACTGGTGAGATAAGCTTGAGGAATAGGAGAGGGATTCGTAACTGGATAGAGATCGCCCGTGCTATCACAACGGAGGAGCACCTTTCGAGTTAGGAAGTTCTTCACAGAAAAACCAAAGGGGTCAAATTCAACAGTGCAATAATTATCACTAACAAATTGACGCACATAGATAAGATTTTTGACAATGTTTGGAGTAATTAAAACATTATTTAAATGAAGTGGACGAAACAGAGTAGACAAAATACTATGGCCAGAGTTAGTGACATGAATAAAATGCCCATCACCAACCGTGACAGGAATAAAACGCCCGTCACCAACCGTGACAGAGGGGTAAATGCACATTGTTAATACAAATATCTTCATTAAACGTTATTTATATTTTTGATCTTTACCTAAGTTTTGTTAACGACAAAAGTAAATTTAATTTGTATAAAAGCTTAAAGCTTGTCAAGTTTAATAGATATTAAAACAAGCTTTTTCAAACAATATATTCATCATTCAAGCATTTACATTGTGATTAATAATATCTTGATATGACTCTTATCATTATGTATGATAGTAGTTTTTAGAATGTGTTAGGTTCTTAAAACCAAACACTACTTAAGTACTTGCATATTTCTAAAAATAGAAATACAACATATGACATCATGTGATGCATCATGGAAATCATTGAAGATTTCATTAGATATTTTGTGTGGATTTGTACTCTTCATATCTTACACAATCTTACATAGATATGGTTGACTTTGGCAAGATTTGATATCTTGGTCAGACTGGCGGCACCAAAATCCACAACGGGGAACCCTTTTAAGGGTCCGCGGTCCGTGATCTTCGATGGTTTTGGCTATACATAGCAAAGCCAAACCAAGTAGTTTTTCATCCCTTTCTATCATACTCTCTACATATCTTCTCTCTAACCTTTCTAACTCAGTTTCATATCATATTAGTGATCTCTTTTGTAGCAAAGAAGATCAAGTCACATTCAAGCTTCAAACGAAGTTGGAAGTCTTTTTTGTTTAGTGTTGTATGATCTTGTGTTGATTCATACTTCATTGTTGTATTAAACCATCATAATCTTGTGAGTGTGAGTGGTTAGTATTTTAGTCCTCAAAATACATTGTGTGTGGGAGTAGTTGTACCCTTGGAAAGAACTCGACATCTAGCTTAGTGTCGGAAATAGTGTGTAAGCGAAGTGTAAAGGTTTTCTCCGTCGGTGAAAGGAGCTTGTTGACTAGTGAAGTTAAACTCTCGAGTGTGAGACTCGGGAGTGGAGTAGGGCAAGGAAAAAGAGTCCTTGTAGACCGAACCACTATAAACAACTTGTTGTGGTTTGATCATTTCTTTCCTTATTTACTCTTTACATATTGCTTGCATATTTCATTAATATATCTAAGATCAATATCAATTGATCTTTCAATAAGTTTCAAAACAAAGTTTTTAATTGGTAAACTATTCAACCCCCCCTTCTAGTTTTCTACAATTGGTACCAGAGCCTCGTTGCTCAAGAATTTCTAAAATAACTTGTATTTTATAAACTTGAAACGATCCATGGATTCTGAAAACTTTAAAGAAGGGCAATCTATGCAAAGACCACCACTCTTTGAAACCAATGGATTTATCTATTGGAAAAACCGTTTTGAAACATATGTAAAATCAAAAGATATAGATCTTTGGTTTATTATTGTTAAAGGGGATTTTAGTTCTACAACAAAGGATATTTATGTTGATGAACAAAAGAAATTAGTTGCTAAAAATAATGAAGCTAAAATGATGCTTTATAATGCTTTACCTAGAAAAGAATATGAAAGAATTTTTATGTGTGAAACCGCCAAAGATATTTGGGAATCTTTAATTGTTACACATCAAGGTAATTCACAAGTCAAGGATAACAAAATTGATCTTCTTGTTCAACAATATGAACAATTTGTTATCCTGAAGATGAAACCATTGATTGTGGCTTTGCTCGCTTTAATACTATTATTACATCACTTAAAGCACTTGATGAATCTTTTCGTAGTAAGAACTTTGTCGGGAAATTTCTTAGAGCACTCCATCCCAAATGGAGAGCTAAAGTGACCGCTATTGAAGAATCAAAAGATCTCTCAAAAATGTCACTAGACGAGCTAATTGGCAACCTCAAAGTTCACGAAATGGTAATGGAGAAAGATTCGAGATCATCAAAGGAAGAAGGAGAAGATCAAATCCGTTGCTCTAAAAGCAAAGGCGGAATCAAGTGATGATGACGAATCTTGCTCAGGTAGTGAAGATGAGGAGTATGCCATGGCCGTTAGAGATTTTAAGAAGTTCTTTAGAAGAAGAGGAAAGTTTGTAAGACAACCTCGAGAAGAAAAGAAGCCATTCAGAAAAGATCGGGATGACAAAAAGGGTAAAGGTGAAAGAAAGTGTTTTAGATGTGGTGATGCAAGTCATCTCATAGAGAATGTCCCAAGCTCCCTAAAAGCAAAACTCAACGAGCTTTTGTAAGTGGTGCTTGGAGTGATAGTGAAGACGATGAAGAATCAAGCAAGGAAGAGATCGCCCTAATGGCACATGAGTCAAATGAGGTACTTTCCGACTCTTCTTATTCTTCTATTGATGATGACACTTTGCAAAAACAATATAATCAATTGTGTGAGCTAAGTCTAAAAATCATAACTAAAAATAAATTTTAAAAACCAAAAAGGAATTTTTGGAAAATGAAGTTTATGAGTTAAAAGAAAAAGCAAAACGACTTGAAAAAGGAAAAGCAAATGACGATGGTTGTAAATCATGTCAAGAGCTTAATCTTGAAATAGAAAAACTAAAGCTCACACAAGATGTTCTAATCGAAAATAATTCTAAATTTAAAAGGTTTAACAAAAACATCGCACTTGCCGATGAAATAGTTAAAATACATAAAACACCAGGGAGACATGAATGGGCTACGTTTTAATGAAGTATTAATTCCAAAGAGTCAAAACAAAACGGCCGAAAAGGACGAACAAATCGTCAAAATTGCTGCAAAGAGCAAAGACGGACGACGGACCCAAAATAAGGGTTCCGTCCGTTGAACAAAATGGTGCCGTGGGTACTTCAAATAGACATAATGTTCGCGATACGGACCGTATGAATTTGTCAAAATAACAAAGAAAACCAAGGATAATGTTAAACTAAAACCACCGTTACATCGAGTAGGACTTGCAAAAATGAATTTAGATCAAAAACTACTCAACAACGATATAAAACACCTTTTGCCAAACGCCCTTTCCTAAGAGCAACCACAACGCACAACCCAACTACCAACACAACGGTTGGAATCAAAACTTCCCTAGACCATATCAAACTCCAGATTACATGTCATGGAACTCTTACCCATCGTTTCCATACATGAATCAAATAAATGGTATGTTTAACCCAAACGGACCCATGAGATATTGGGGACCAAATGCTTGAGTTATTTGCTTCTTAGGTATGCTTGAAAGTTGGATTGGAACCGGATGAATGGATAAAAGATAGTGGATGCTCACGACACATGACGGGCAACAAAGTCTCTTCTCATCATACCAAGAGTATGACGGAGGTAATGTCACTTTTGGTAGCAATCTCAAAAGCAAAATCATTGGCAAAGGTACGATTGCTCATAACTCCCTAACTATTGAAAATGTTGCTCATGTGGATAGGTTAGGATTTAATCTACTTAGTATTAGCCAATTATGTGATAAAAAGTATAAAGTACTATTTGATGAAAATGGTAGTAAAATACTAAAAGATGGTATCACCATAGCTAAAGGAGTTAGGAAAAATAACATATACGTCATGAAAATAGATAAAACATCTAATGACAAACTTTGCCTAACAACATTAGACGATAGCTCATCTCTTTGGCATAGACGCTTAGGTCACGCTAATATGAGACTTATACAAAACCTATCTTCAAAAGAGCTAGTTAGGAATCTACCAAAACTAAAATATGACCAACACTTTTGCGACGCTTGCAAAATTGGTAAACAAACCCATAGTAGTCACAAATCTAAAAATATGGTGTCCACATCTAAGTGTCTAGAATTATTACATATGGACTTGTTTGGACCATCCGCTATAAGAAGCTATGGAGGCAACTTATACACTTTGGTCATAGTAGATGATTACTCAAGGTTTACTTGGACGTTGTTTTTGAAAACCAAAAATGAAGCTTTTGATAAATTTGAAATTCTTAGCAAGAAAATTCAAAATCTTCTAGGTGTCAAAATTGTGTCGATCCAAACGGATCATGGTCGTGAATTTGACAACGAAACTCAATTTGGAAACTTTTGTGATACAAATGGTATAACACATAACTTTTCCGCCCACCTAACACCTCAATCAAATAAAGTAGTAGAACGTAAAAATAGAACAATTCAAGAAATGAGTAGAACAATGCTTAATGAACAAAACATTCCTCAAAAGTTTTGGTGTAACGCTGACACTTCTACATATCTTTTGAATAGAGTCTTAATACGTCCTTTCTTAAACAAAACACCATATGAACTCTATAAAGGTAAAAAGCCAACGTTAGGATATTTTAGAGTCTTTGGTTGTAAATGCTTTATTCTTAATACTAAAGATTATCTCACCAAGTTTGACCCAAAGTCTTATGAAGGTGTATTTCTTGGTTACTCTCAAACTAGTAAAGCTTACATTGTCCTAAACAAAGAAACAATGATAGTCGAGGAATCGTTAAACATAACATTTGACGAAAGTCCACCTCCCTCTAAGACATCACCTTTGGTATATGATGACTTAGTTGAAAGTCAAATAATAGAAAGTCAAATTAATGATAACAAGGAAGATGAACCATTAAATAAGGAAATTGTAAACATCAAAGAATCTAAAAGTCATCCTTTAGACAAACTCATAGGACAACTTAATCAAAGAACCTTAAGGTCACAAGCCCAAAATCAAAGTAATTATTTTTGTTTTGTATCCACCATTGAACCAAAAAACATAAATGAAGCAATAAAAGATGAATCATGGGTAATTGCCATGCAAGAAGAATTAAACCAATTCATTAGAAATGATGTTTGGAAACTAGTTCCAAAACCCAAAGATCAAACTATAATTGGAACAAAATGGGTCTTTCAAAATAAAATGGACGAAAATGGTGTAGTATCTAGAAACAAAGCTAGGCTTGTTGCACAAGGTTATAATCAACAAGAGGGATTGATTATGATGAAACTTATGCACCGGTAGCTAGACTTGAATCTATTAGAATATTACTTGCTTATGCATGTGCTTATGACTTTAAATTATTTCAAATGGATGTTAAAAGTGCTTTTCTTAATGGGTTTATTAACGAAGAAGTGTATGTTGCTCAACCTCCGGGTTTCACCGACTTTGAGAAACCACATCATGTCTTCAAACTCAAGAAAGCATTATATGGCTCTAAGCAAGCACCAAAAGCTTGGTACGAATCGACTTAAGACCTTTCTTATTGATAACAAATACACTATGAGATTAGTAGATAATACTCCTTTTACCAAGAAAAAGGAATCACAAATTATCATTGTTCAAATATACGTTGATGACATTATATTCGGATCAACTTGTCAAGAGCTATGTGATGATTTCTCTAAAATCATGCACGACGAGTTTGAAATGAGTATGATGGGTGAGTTAAACTTCTTTCTAGGACTTCAAATTAAACAACTAGAAGATGGCATATTTTTTAACCAATCTAAATATATAAAAGACATGCTTAAGAAATTTGGTCTTGAAGATTCCAAACCAACTAAAACACCCATGTCCTCGGACACTAAACTCACCAAGGACGAAGAAGGTGAATCCGTAGATAACACTAAATATAGAGGAATGATTGGTAGCCTACTCTATCTTACGGCTAGTAGACCCGACATTATGTTTAGTGTTTGTCTATGTGCTCGCTTTCAAGAAAACCCAAAGGCATCACACTTAGAAGCCTTAAAAAGGATTTTTAGATACATTAAGGGAACAACGTGTTTAGGATTATGGTATCCCAAAGGAACGGGTATAGAAACCATAGTGTATGCCGACTGGATCATGCGGTGACTATGTCGATTGAAAAAGTACAAGTGGTATTTGCACTTTTGTTGGACATTGTCTCACCTCATGGTTTGCAAAGAAGCAAACGCCTTAGCCATCTCAACTCATGAAGCCGACGTCTCACCGAAAAGCATGTCAACAAGATCTTTGGATGAAGCAAGATCTCGTAGATTACGGAATTCATCTCAACGACATTGTGATACTTTGCGACAACAAAGGAGCCATCGATCTCACCAAGAATCCCGTTCAACATGCTCGCATACAAGCATATTGAAATCTGTCATCACTTTCTTCGCGACAATGTTCAAAAAGGAAACATTTCAATCGAGAAAGTATCCTCCGAAGACAACATTGCCGACATCTTAACTAAGCCTCTAAAACGAGAACCTTTTAATCTTCTTAGACTTGGTTTAGGGTTAATGGAACCAAACATGTAGGATAAACATAGCCCAAAACATTAGAATAGTCAAAACAAAACAATTTTGTCTTGTATGCACATCAGTAGCCACGCACCAAACGACAACACGGACGGAACAAAATTTTGGTACCGTGGTCCGTGGTGTCTACGTACAAAACGCTACCTACAAAACATCTTCTTCCTCCCACTTTACCAAAACGTGTAAACATTAAACCAAGCTCATTATTGACACCTTCCCACTCACTAATCATTGAAGATAACATCATTGTAAGTATCCTAACTACATTTTATCTCTTAATTCTGAGTCTAGGATTCTTATTTATACACAAATCATTACATGGGGTTTTATGTATGCTTTTATACCAAATATGAATTCAATTGGCAAAATGCATAACTAGTCATTGAAATTAGGTACTACATTATCATATTGCATAAACAAATCATGCTTCCCACTAATTAATAGATAATGAATATAAGACCTTATTCAAATAACCAAACACCCCATGTCAAAAAATTTGAAAAGCTTCTCACTTGTAGGAAAATAATTTTTTCATTGTTAATACAAATAGAAACGTTAGATTTTCATCACTTGCATGCTCTTGAATACTAAAGGTATTGCATAACTAATATGCATTCCCGGTATATTCAAATGAAGCCACATTGAATTAGGAGCATTTGGGTTATCTCATGGTATTTGCCAAACACCCCACTAAAACCATTTTGTGCATAAAATGAGTCGAGATAACCGCAACTCCAAATTGTTTTCATATAGGCACACACTAGAACCAAAACGTTAAAGTTTATTCTCATTTTAACATATTAATTCTTGTCCTTAGGAATAACCATGGTAGCCGCAAGATTCTATGATCACAAAGACACCCTTAACTACATTCCCAAACATCACAAAACCAAAGGACTTTCCAAGGAACAAGTAGAAATATTTAGGGGTCTAGAATCAAGGTATTTCCATGAGGGTAGAACCATTCACTCATCCTTCCTTGAAAATACCAATCTCCGTGAAGAACTAGCCGCCATTCAATTCGATTGTCTTCTTGACATCGATGAACCAATTTGTCCTAGGTTTGTGTTAGAAATCTATGCTAGTGTGACCGGCTTTAGTGATGAAGACGATGATGAATTTTGTCTTAGGTTTAGAATCAATCAAAATGACTACACCATCACCTTAGCCAACTTTGCTCAAGTGCTAGGAATTCCCAACCGAGGACTTGTGTCTACTCGGATAAATGGTCACTCACCGTTCTTGATGCAATCAATGACCGCTCTCCTCCCTACCAAACCCGTTTGGCCGATAAGGATGTTATCCGTGAACACCTATTTAACCCAAGGGGTGATACAACCCAAGTTACCCGAAAGGGAAAGGAGGTAAACCGAGATCCATATGGAATGGAGCTAAATGAACTTAAGCCCGAATTTAAGAAATGGGAGGAGCTACTTAGAGCCAACGTCATTAGCACCATAGGAAATAGGGATCACATCAACGCTTGCCTTTGTCACATGCTCTACAACTTGTCCACCAGTCAACCATTCAATTTAGCTTACTACATCGCTAGGAGAATGATTGATATTCCAACTCAAGGATCGGTTGCTCTTCCATACGGGATGCTTCTCACCCGTCTCTATAGAAACTTTGCACCAATTCCACCAAGCCCAAATAGGATGCACCTTCACTATGAGCTCATCCCTCACATCTTTGTACCTTTGAGTGATGCACGAGTTGCTAAGACAAAAGGCAAAAGAGCAAAACCTCCAACTCCATCATCATCATCATCTAATAGCTCCGAGGATGATCTTTCAAGCTCTCATCTTCAACCTCATGAGTATTATGCATCTCTTCCCGAGATTGAGAATGAATCAGCAGAGTTCAAGCAAACCAAGGGGATGTTCAAGTGCCTTGGTAGGATGATGAACAAGATCTACAAGAAGTTGGACAAGTAAAATTTTTTAAGGAGTGTTTGGAACAATACATTATCTTAATGTTTGATACTATTTAGTTGTTTTATTTGTAGGATGATAATATAACTTCAAAAATGATGTATGCTAACAATCTTATGCAGGGGATAGCACAAGTATGCTATCAAATTTTACCCATTTTCACTATAACGTGAAAATTACTTAGCCTTGTTCAAAATCGATGCTCCATTATGTTTGTGCTTGTGTTATTTACTTTTCCTAACTAGAAATGTTTAGTGTCACAAGTTTTGAGAAAATTTCGTGTTTCGGAAAAGTCCCCGACACCTAAAATCAACTCGTGAAGTTTTCTCATTCACGGATGACGGCACCAACGATTTGGTTCCGTCTGTTATGAGAATTGGTACCACCGCACTGCAGGCGGGTAGGACCAGCAAGACCCTTTTAAGGGTTCCGTCGTGTAAATTTTGGTGCGTGGATCCTCCGGTAACTTTTCTCAATTTCGACTCTTTCGTGATTCCAAATTACCATCCATTGCTTATAAGTCAATCTTAACTAGTTTATACACTTATTAGAACTAGTATAATTCACTTAGGTATATAAGAAATCCATTTCCCACCAAAATTCAAAAATTTGAAAAATCCACCCAATGAGCCCTTTATATAAAGGAAGGAACCAAAATTTTGGTACCTTCAAATCCATGGGTAATCTGATTGTTAGGAAATTCCACTCATTAGAACACATTTATTGCAAATCTTTTCTTCTTCACTCCATCTCTTTTGTATGGATTGACTTGGGTGATATGACTAGCATTCAACCCACTTCCAAATCATTAGAACCTCATCTCTTCAATGGTTTAACATCAAATCAAACACATTTCTCCATAATTTTTCACTTCTATAAATTGAGAGGTTTTACCATGATCATCCTCACACCTTCTTCATTCTTACCATTATCTAGCAAAGAAAAACACAAGTCAAAAATGACAAAATCCTCTCCAAAACCTTGCAAGAAAACCGCTAGAATTAGCGTGAGGCCCTGTTGCTTCGTTAACCTAAGCTCCTCATCCGAGTCTTCTCCACTCACAATCTCATCTCCCATCCGAGATGATACAAGCCTTACCTTGGCTACACCTACTCAATCACGCATTGTGATCACCACTCCACCACCTACAAAAACACCAACTTCACCTCCACCGGCACCCATCCAAACATCCAAAACACTAATGGTGTTTTTTTATATTGTTGGTGCTTTTACATGATGTTTGGAAATGCTTGTGAATGATCATTATTACTAACATTTTTTTTGTAGCTTTATTTTCACAATCCATGTATCTTCCCATTAAGCACCCAATTTAGGGGGAGCTTTGATCAAGGGTGAGATAATGGCTCGCTTATTACATTCAAGACGCTTCTTCTTTTTGTTGAGACAAAAGGGGGAGAAAAATATAGAACTTGTTTATATCTGACTTTTCCGAAAAGTCAACCTGCATACATTGACTTTCTCAAAAGTCAAACATGATACTTCATTGATAATACTTGACTTCTCTTAAAAAGTCAACTGCATACTTTGACTTTCTGAAAAAGTCAAACATCATACACTTGCATTATCATTTCCTTTTCAAGTTCTAAAACTAATATTTTTATAACTCTTGCTCAAACTTTGCATCTTTTATAAAAATAAATTTTATATTTTGTCCTCAACAAAAAGGGGGAGATTGTTAATACAAATATCGTCATTAAACGTTATTTATATTTTTGATCTTTACCTAAGTTTTGTTAACGACAAAAGTAAATTTAATTTGTATAAAAGCTTAAAGCTTGTCAAGTTTAATAGATATTAAAACAAGCTTTTTAAACAATATTCCATCATTTAAGCATTTACATTGTGACTAATCATATCTCATATGACTCTAAGCATAATGTATGATAGTAGTTTTTAGAATGTTTTAGTTTCTTAAAAACTAAACATTACTTATGCATTTGCATATTTCTAAAAATAGAAAGACAACACATGACATCATGTAATGCATCATGGAAATCAATGAAAGATTTCATTAGATATTTTGTGTGGATTTGTACTCTTCATATCTTACACAATCTTACATAGATATGGTTGACTTTGGCAAGATTTGATATCTTGGTCGACTGGCGCACCAAAATTCACAACGGAACCCTTTAAGGAGTCCGCGGTCCGTGGATGCTGCTGATGGTTTTGGCTATAAATAGCAAAGCCAAACCAAGTAGTTTTTCATCCCTTTCTATCATACTCTTACATATCTTCTCTCTAACCTTTCTAACTCAGTTTCATATCATATTAGTGGTCTCTTTTGTAGCAAAGAAGATCAAGTCACATTCAAGCTTCAAACGAGAAGTTGGAAGTCTTGTTTGTTTAGTGTTGTATGATCTTGTGTTGATTCATACTTCATTGTTGTATTAAACCATCATAATCTTGTGAGTGTGAGTGGTTAGTATTTTAGTCCTCAAAATACATTGTGTGTGGGAGTAGTTGTACCCTTGGAAAGAACTCGACATCTAGCTTAGTGTCGGAAATAGTGTAAGTTTAAGTGTAAAGGTTTCACCACCGGTGAAAGGAGCTTGTTGACTAGTGAAGTTAAACTCTCGAGTGTGAGACTCGGGGAGTGGAGTAGGGCAAGGAAAAAGAGTCCTTGTAGACCGAACCACTATAAACAACTTGTTGTGGTTTGATCATTTCTTTCCTTATTTACTCTTTACATATTGCTTGCATATTTCATTAACATATCTAAGATCAATATCAATTGATCTTTCAATAAGTTTCAAAACAAAGTTTTTAATTGGTAAACTATTCAACCCCCCTTCTAGTTTTCTACACACATATTAAGAATATCACTAAGACTATGTACAAAATCACTGAGATGAGAACTCGCACCTGTGTCCATATTCCAATTGCCAGGTGACGGATCATGAAGAGTACCAGTAGTGAATGCAATCGGAAAAAGAGTCTCTTGACCCGTCAACCCCATGCAGCTTGACCCAGTTGAACCCCTTGAACTTGTGGAACCCCTGGTTGAACCCCCTGACCATTCATTGAACCGGCTGGAAGACCCGAGCCAAGTAGTTGACTCGGGTGAAAGGGTGACCCATACCTACGGCTTAATCTCCGACCCGCCACGCCGTGTTGAACTCGGTGTGGTAAACCCCTGGTTGACCCATGTGACCTGCCACAGTTGCTTGTTGAACCCCGAGAATGTGTTGAATCCCCTGCTGACCCAGACTGTGTTGCGTGTAGAACCCTAGTGGCCCAATGGCCATAGTGGGCTAGACTAAAGGTGTATGAAAGCCTGGTGGGATATTCACATTAGCAAACGAATAAAAGGCAAGAGGAGCATTCTCTTTGGTCGAACATTATTCAGTGTTAGTATTCTGATTATTTATCATTCTAGCTATATATATATGTTTTTTTGCTACTGGGTGATATAACTTTTGTGTATGTTTATGTCTACTTGAACAATCTGCATTTTTTACTTGAATAAATTAGGTTTTCACCTTTTTAGGTTTTGTATGCATGAGCATGGGTATCTATATTTTTAAATGTTATTCAAGGGTCGGAACATCTAAGGGGGTATTTGTTTTGGCTTATATAGCGGGATTATGGCTTATTTGGTTTTCGGCTTATGTTTTATAAGCTCACTTTTTGTGGCTTATTTTGAAACTTTTTGGCTTATGTAAAGATATTATGATATGATAAGCTTATATAAAGTGGTGTTTGTTTCGGCTTATATAACGGGCTTATGGCTTATTTGATTTTCGGCTTATGTTTCATATAAGCTCACTTTTTGTGGCTTACTTTGAAACTTTTTGGCTTATATAAACTTATTATGGAATGATAAGCTTATATAAGCCGAAAATTTTCAAAAACAATAAGCCATAAGACTCCTATATAAGCCGAAACAAACACCCCCTAAGTCAAAGACTTGCCTTCAGAGGTGGGGTGGACATACTTGAGGCTGTCCCAGTGAGAACCATCTATAGAGTGAAAACGTTTTGTTTTAATGGGTGTTGAGATTGCTTAGTTTTTCTGCTTAAAAATATGTACTTAAAAATAAGTATTTTTGGAACAAGTGTTTGGATTTGCTTATTTTATAAAAACGCAATATATTCGTAAAAATTTCAATCAATTTCATTTATAAAAGTTTTTAGGTTAAATATGAGGGTAAAAAATCATTTGAATTCTATATAAAAAAAACTACCACCAAATAAGCAACTACATATGAAAAGCTGCCTTTTTGTGTTTGGATGAAAAAATTGTTTTTTGCTTAAAAGTAAAGCAGAAAAGTAGAAATATAAGCAATCCCAAACACCCTCTTAATTTTTATTTTAAGGTTTAACATTCAATGCATGCCCTTTGCCGTTTCTAAAAAATAAAAAGTGCACACCCTTCATTTGTTTCTTCGCTGATTTACTATCGGATTTGTTTATTATTTCGGCTTATCTACTTGAATTGTTTGAATCATCCAAACTCCCATTTATCTGTTTATTTTGGGGCACTATAATTAATTCTTGATAAACATGCCGAGGCATGGTTATTTAACTGTACTTGTATGCTATGAAACTAATATTTACTTTTTACTATCACATCTTACCTAAAACCCAATTTAAAGGTATTGGATTTGAATATATTCGAAGGAATTACTTATTTTTTTGGTCTTACATTTTACACGAAATAAGGAAATTTAAAAACAAATTCCAAAAAGTGCTTATTTTTAAGCAGCATATAAGTGCTAATTAATAAGTGAAAGCATATGCAGAAAAAATATATATCCCAAACACCCTCTATGACCTAGTTCTCTTTGTTTGTAACAAATATATTTTCATCATCCTATATTTGTTATGTGTATTAGGTATTATTTAGTTTAGTAGTCGTAATTTATGAATTTACTTTGGTTGTTGTTTGATCACTTTGCTTGTTTGAATTAATTAGCACTACAAGAAAAAGTGCTTTTAGTGACGAACAATTTTTGATCTAACTCATATTCTCGTCACTAATTGAACCATTTAGTGACGAAATAAATACTCGTCATAATTTTTCGTCAAAAGCTAAAATTTTGTGACGAAACTCATAGTTCTTCATTAAACTTGTCACAAAATTGTGTGATAGATATTTTCAATTCAAATTAGTCACGCAAGTTGATGACGATATAAAAGTTGTCACGAAAATCTACTTATTAGTGACAAGAATATTCGTCATTAAGTATATAAATATTTTTAACATGTAGCAAAGCTTATACGATCATATTTAAATATTTCATTGAGCTAGTATTAAGTGTTTTTTTCTTCTTTTTTTTTGATAAAAAAAATAGTCAACAAAAAAAGGTCAACCACTCGATAATAATTTACAAGTCATTTTTATTTTTTTATTCTACCCTTCTCACACATTAAACCCACACACCTTTTTTAATCGAACATACCCCGTAAAATCATCATAACACCCATTCATTTTTTTAATAGAACAGTTGATATATTAGATAATGCTCTTCATTAATTAAAAATAATTTGACATTTTTAATCGAGCATATCAACAGTTTACGAGTGATAATAGATTTGACATTTTTCACTTTTTTAATAGATAATGCTACCATTTTTTTTTAACTAAATCCATTGTTAAAAAAACCCAAATCTTCCCCCTCCTTCCCAAAATCATCATAACATCCGTTCACTTTTTTCTCTCCATTTTTTACATAAAATCAACCCAAACATATAAACTCGACCAAAGTATTTCCTTTTCTTCAACTGTACAATCTCAATACAATAAAACCAAACCACTTTTTAATCGAACAGTTCATGATGTGATCGATTGCCTGTTAACCAGCTGAGGTCGATTCGTGGTGTGATCGATTTGAGGAGTTCAGTTGTTGCTGTTGCTGCGGTAGTAATTCTCAATGTGAGATCGATTGAGGAGTTCAGTTGTTTTGTTTGATTCGATTAGCGAAGTGAAGTGGAGGTGTTTAGCTTGATTTGCGCAGCTGCAATCGATTCGTGAAGTGAGATTGATTGAGGTGTTTAGTTGTTGTTGAGGTAGTGATTTCTTCACCTTTTGATTCTCATTGTTTAATTAAACATTATGTATAAGGATCAGTTGGCGTTTAGGAAAGCTTATTATTGATTATCAACTGTTTAGCTTATTTGTATTTGGTATAATTATGTTCTGATTGTATTGTTTGGCGTTTAACTGTCAGTTTACCATAAGCTATAGGTTACTAGTGAAGAAAGAGTTATGATGGCATAAGTCTGGAACTAGAAGCTAGATTTTAAGCTCACAAGCCCATGAAAAAAGAGATAAAACAAATACATATGGAATAGCTTACTTTTAGCTGTTTTTGATACCGCAACTAGCTTTTTGGCATATTTCGCAACTGTTTATGCATATCACTGTAATAACATTTCAAGCCAAATTTGTTTACCATTACTACATTTCGCCAGTAGGGTTGGATCAGTTGGAAAACCCTTGCCTCTCAACCGAGGTCGGGGTTCGATCCTCACTCCCTACAAAAGGCGGAGGTCCTTTCTACCTTTGGTAGAACTGGGCAAGCCTCTCTACCTTAGGTAGGGGTAAGGCTGTCTACATCTTAACCTCCCTCATACACCGGAAACGGTATTGGGTACCCATAACCCGTGGAAGACGGCATTGGGCGTTACTTTAATTTTTCTAATGAGCTAAGAAGCTATTCTGGAAAATTAGTTTGAGCTTAACACTCTTGATTATTTTTTTCGTTGATTATAGGCGGTAGTGAAAGAAAGAATTACGGCGGCATTAGTTAGAAACTAGAAGTTGCTGTTTGGTTCATAAAATAGTAGAATAACTTTTTTCAAAATCTGAACTATATGCTAAAATTGAACCTGTATGTTATGTGCCTAAATCTTCTCATATGTGACATGTATGTCAATGTCTATTTAGCTTAAGTATTCATAGTATACGATTTATTTGTTGAAGTAAGAGACCGATGAGCAATTTTAACGTATTTGTTGAAGTAAGAGACTGTTTTTGTCTAAATGTATGGTTATATAACTAGTTGAATTTGTATATAGTACTAGTTAGTCGTGTTTAATGGCTTAGCATAACTAGAAATTTTGAAAATATGAACATGTATGTAAGTAAGCACCATTTTTTTTCAGGTAAGTTGTGTTCTGTTCTACTAGAGCATATATGGACAAGTCTTGGATGAACATAGTTAATAGGTCGAGCGACCCTAGATATGAATTGGGTGTGATGAACAAGTTCTGGAATGTTTATCCACAAGAACAAGGTCCTCTATTACTTGTTTTTTTTTATGGTTCTGTACTTCTGTAGTTAGCTGCACTTTTCTTTAATCGAGTCCTTCGTTATCTACTGAGTTGTAGTTGTAAACTTTAAAGGGGTATAGCATCTTACATAGAACAATTAATGGCAACATCATCTAGTTATCATTAAAACATAAAACAATCATAAACTATAAATGAGTCAGATGGGTCGAAACTGAAAAAAGGTAGCATTATCTATTATCACTTGACTAGTTATATTAGTTAATTGAAAACTTACATTAAGTTAGGAAACTGATAACATTAAGTTGACCCAAAAACTTACAATACATGTTATGGCATGTTAAAAGATTCTACTTTAGCAAATGCAAGAACTAAATAACATACCAAAGGTACTTTGTCAATGGCTCCAACTATGGATACAGTTAACCACAATGCTGAAACACCGCTTACAGCAAGTAAAGCGATTGAAAAGGAATCTTGAAGATCCAACTACATAACAAACATAAGTTATCAGCAAACAATACTCCGTAGTACCTACTTATTTGTATATCTGATGGACACCTCAAAAATGCTGAAATATAAAGAAGAGAAATGAAACGAAATAACTAATGGTACTCTAAAATAATATCCACAGGCTGTTTTCATGACAACCTTGGAGACTCTAGTTAAGGATGTCATGAAAGTAGCAATTTCCGTTGTGTGATGAAATTTTAAGTTAAAATAACTTATCTACTCATTGTCGTTTTATCTATTTTGGCACATAAGTTAAATGCTATTTTGTCAATTTTGAAGTGCATTGTAGACATAAAGTAATAGTCAGATACTTAGGCTATGTTTATAGTTGACCACTACAATTTTCAATGAGGAGATGATGTTTATCTATATACGAAATAACTATATTAATATATATGCTCACATTTCAGGGGATGTTCAATATAAAGGTCCATGTGCTTGTACATAAATCTTTATATTTAAAGAGAAGTACAGAAAATTGTCAACATTAAAATGGTCAACTTTTGGCCAACAAAAGGGTACAGTCCGAAAGTTGCCATCCATGGTCTTGGTCTGAGAAAGTCTATGACCCTTTAGATATATGGCGGTACCAGTTAAACTTTTGCAATTACGGATGCTTGAATGCATAATATAGCATGTATTTTAGCAAAGAGATTGGTTGGAATTTGAAGAATTGATATAGAATAAGGAATGTTTTTTTGGTTTTCATTCTGAAAAGTCGTTTTTGGTTAGCAGATGCCCTTGTATCTGACTTAGGAAATGTGGTTTAAGGCAAATGCTTTGACATAGGTAGAGATGCATGGATATCTATTCATGCCAGATTATGAGTTTTTCTGTAGAGTAGTGGTGGTTGAATCACTATTGCTTAGTCAAATGTATGAGCATGTAGCTGCACAGGTTGGTTCGTTTTGTGTATTGGTATAGGTTAGGAAATGTAGCCTTGTATGGGTCAATACCAACAGGAGGTTTGGATGGATATGTGAACTAAAAATGATAGAGAATCAGATAGACGGATACTCTCACTGTCTCATTTTAACTTATGTGTAACAGGCTAAACCTGAACTGAAGAGATCTGAAGTTGCAGATGTTTCTGGTAAGAGTCAGCTTAATGAGGTTCAAACAAGTTCTGGAATGTTTTTCCACAAGAACAAGGTACACTCATTACTCGTTTTAGTCTACTAAAAGTTAAAGTTAATGTTATTATTTGTTCTGACTTCTGACACTCTAGTTTTTTATATGTGAGATTAAGATTGTTCCAACTGTTGATTTGACACGTTTATGGCCTATAACAGCTTAGAACATAGGTGTTTAGGATAGCTACTATCTAGTTGTATCTACATGCATACTTAGAATTATTCATTTATAGCTGGATTTTGTAGTTTTCATGTCAATGGTAGATGTGTAACACTGCCCATTTAGTAAGAGATGTGTTACCTCTTGATTCGATTTTATATGCTCACACCTTAGCAATCTGACATTCTGACCTGAAATTTTGTGCCACCTCGTATATTAATTCAACACTCTTTGTCAAGCTCTCAATTGGATACCTGTGAGACTTTCATGAAGTCATGTCCTTTCTTTAAGATTGGACCAATCTCATGAGTAAGATCAGTAGCTAATAGAGCTTGAATGGCAAGACTTGCATCCCATAGTTGACTGCCAAAACTCTGTTTTGGAACAGTACCGGTTAAACTTTTGCAATTACGGATGCTTGAATGCATAATATAGCATGTATTATGAACATGTTGGCTTTGTAATGACTGGATATTATTGTATTACCTGCATTTTCATTCCATCCTCAGAAACCCACAGATAGGGATAAGACTTTGTTAATCTTTGGATATTATTAGCTTACTGCATTCTCAGGGGTGTTTGGGTAAGCTTATTTTTGGGAATTACTGGCTTATTAGCTTACTGCGTTCTCAGGGGTGTTACTGCAAGCTAACTTTTTAGGCTTATTAGGTTATCGCATCTTGGTAAAGCTATCAAGCTCTTTTTGTGTAAAGTCAAAAATAGCAGCTTATATTACAAACTTTTGAGAAGCTCTTTTGGTGTGGCTTCTCGAGCTTATATTACAAATTTTGGATGACACTAGTGGTATCGAGAAGTTGGTTGAATTTGGTGAAACAGAAGTTAATCTTTTTTTTTGTTGCAGTGATGATTGACTTCGTGGCGTAAGGGGGGGCAACATGACTTTAAAACATTGAGTTGAGCATACTGGAAAGACACTCTTTTCTTTTCCCATAGATGTGTTTTGTTTACATTAGACGGTTTATACATGTAATGAAGATGTACCTTGTATGATTTATGATGTATACGTGAAATCATGCGGAATGATATTAATGCTATTGTTTACATATCTTGTTTGATACATTCATTTTGAAATAGCAAATTGAATTATTATGTGTGCGCAAACTATTGTCTCTACGGCAATGATTATTAGCCTCGTATATTTTCACAAAATAGTGACGACATATCTTGTCACTGTAATGTTACATTTGTGACGACCTTTTATGGTCAATCGGACCAAAATTATTGACGACTTATAGCTGTTAGTGACAAATTTTGTGACGAAAGATGTCGTCAAAATTTTTATTGACAACTCTGATTTTGTCACATATTAATGACTACTTTTTGCATTTTCGTCTCTAAAAAAAATTAGTGACGGACCTATTGTGACGACACGTGACGACCCCAGTTTTCGTCACTAAGTAGGATTTGTGACGACTTTCTGCTGTTAGTGATGAAGTACCATTTGTCACTAAAACCACTTTTTCTTGTAGTGTAGGTGTTGGTAGGATCGTGACCGGTTTGAATCACTGAAGAGTAAACTTGTGTTTTGGAGAATTTTAGGATGAGTGTGATTGGATTTGATATTGGGAATGAGAATTGTGTTGTTGCTGCTGCAAAGCGCGGCGGGATTGATGTGTTGTTAAATGATGAAGCAAAGCGTGAGACGCCTGGAGTGGTGTCGTTTGGTGATAAGCAAAGGTTTTTGGGATCCGCAGGGGCCGCGTATGCTACTACGAATCCAAAATCAACTATATCTCAAATTAAGAGGCTGATTGGAAGGCAGTATAAGGAACCAAGTGTGCAGGAAGAGCTCAAGCAGCTACCTTTTGTGACTAGTGAGGGTCCTCGTGGTGGTATTTTGATCGAGTTAGAGTTTTTGAAAATTAAATGGAAGCTTATGCCTGTTGAGATTTTGGGGATGTTGTTTACACATTTGAAGCAGATAGCTGAGAAAAATCTTGAATCCACTGTTGTAGACTGTGTGATTGGTATTCCCTCATATTTCACGGATTTGCAAAGGCGTGAATACCTTGATGCTGCAACTATTGCTGGTTTAAGACCTTTGAGGTTGATACATGATGGTACTGCCATTGCATTAGGTTATGGCATGTACAAGACTGATTTATTGGATTCAGGACCAACTAATGTTATATTTGTGGACATTGGGCACTGTGACACTCAAGTGACGGTTGCTGCATTTGAACAAGGGAAAATGGATATATTGTCCCATTCTTTTGATCCAAACTTGGGAGGTAGGGATTTTGATGAAGTTTTGTTTAAACATTTTGCTGCACAATTTTTAGAGCAATACAAGATTGATGTTTACTCCAATGCTCGTGCTTCTATAAGACTTAGGGCATCCTGTGAGAAGTTGAAGAAAGTTCTGAGTGCCAATACAGAAGCGCCAATTAGTATTGAGTGTTTAATTGAAGATACAGATGTTAGAGGAATAATAACAAGGGATGAATTTGAGAAACTATCATCCGAGTTATTAGAAAGTGTTACTGCCCCTTGCCGTAAGGCTTTAAAAGACTCTGGCATATGTGTTGATAAAATATATACTATCGAGCTTGTTGGATCTGGATCCCGCATACCAGCTATTACAAAATTATTAACTTCTCTTTTTCAGAAAGAACCAACAAGAACACTAAATGCTAGTGAATGTGTTGCTAGAGGATGTGCTCTTCGTTGTGCAATGCTTAGTCCAACTCTACAAGTTCGAGACTATGAGGTTTGTTAATATGCTTACACATTCTTTTGGAAATTCCTGGTGCATGACCATTATTGTTACTATATGTGTATTTGCAAGAACTGATTTGATAGGGATATTATTGAGCGGATTTGTCTGATATTTAGTTACCTTGTATGGTTTTATGAATGCATGTTATGTTTCCTTATCCTTTGCAGGTTAAGGATCTATTTCCATACTCAATAGCACTTCCTTTAGACCAACTTGAAAATGAAGAACACCAAGAAATTATGCTCTTTCCAAAAGGTAGTCTATTTCCAAACACTCATCTGATTACACATAATGGAGGCACTTCATTATATTTTCAAGTCTTATATACCAACATCAAAGATCTGCCAGCTGGAGTATCACCTTTAGTTGGTCATTTTAAGGTTAGAATCTCATTAGTATGTGCTGACACCAGAGGCGGAGATAAAGGGGGGTCCGGGGGTCATGTGACCCCCCGGCGAAAAAAATTGTGGTGTAAATTTTCAAAATTTTATGGTTATTTTTGTAATTTGCCCCCCTAACGAACCAATTTTTAGTGTAGTTTCTAAAAAATTTCATATTTTGCCCCCTCGACAAAAACTTTCTGGCTCCGCCTCTGGCTGACACATGTTATAATACACACTTGATACACTTTGGCCCATCATTACCTAGAGTTTATTGTTATTATTTTAGATCGGTCAGCATGAAACCTCTGATTCAGAAAAGGTGAAGGTCGAAATTGTGGTGATGCTTAATGACCACGGAATTTTTGAAATAAAATCTGCATCAGTAAGTTTTGCTCCTTACCCAGTAGTTAAACATGGATTAACTAATCATGTTCTGAGAATGACTTTTATCTTTAATTATGTTTATTCAGGTTTCTATAGATGAACACCCTTCACATAAGAATGCTTTTTGGAACTCACTAAGAATGGTGTCCAACAGTCGTATCTTGAATATTACATTTTTTGAGAATTTAGATGTGGCTACAACAAAAGATGAGCTTGGGGAAGCCCAAGGAAGAGAACAGATGTTTTCTGAGCAAGATAAAAAGGTTGAGCAAACTAAGGACCAAAGAAACACGCTCGAATCTTTTGTCTATGACACTCGTAGCAAGGTACTATTTTTATTAAGATAATTAGCCAGACGATTATTCTCATTGCATACAGATTGACATAATCTGTGTGATTTAGCTTACAAGTGCCTACAAGAGGTTTGTCACTGATGTAGAGAATGAGGAAATCACTAAACGTCTGCAAGAAACAGAGGAATGGCTATATGAAGACAGTGATGATGAATCTGATGAACAGGATTATGCTGGAAAACTTGATGGTCTTAAAAAGGTGTCTAGAAAATGCTACCGCTTTATATAGTAGCTGTTAATTTCTTTGAATACACACAACTAATCATTATTGTTTATATAGTTATTAGAACCAATTGAAAATAGATACAAGGACGAAATAAAAGAGCAAGCAAAGAAACCTCTGCTAGCTATGATTGCGGACTATCAATCGGTTGCTGATTCACTTCAGCCAATAAAGAAAAAGGAGGTAGAATCTATACCCCTTTCTTCATACTTTACAACTTCAATGCACAAAAATTGTTACTCCTCACATACCACTTAACTAATCCGTTATTTTATCTTGAATTTTAATTATAGTCGCATATTAAAAGTCGTAACTTCTTAGTCTTTATTTTGAGTTAAATACTTATCTCTATTATTTTTCATCAATTTTGAGTTAAAAACTTTCTATTATGAGGTATATAGTATGAGGCATCCCAAGGAGATTTTTTGAGAACTAGTTATGATATTGGTCTGTAACTGTCAAGTAATATTCATCCTTTCTGACAGCTTGTAAAAGCATGCAAAGAAGTTGAGCAGTATCTAGAAGCTCACCCTCCCAAGGACTACGACCAGATACGTTGGTCAAATTTCATTAAGAAAACCATGGATACATTTAAGAGGTTAGTTTCAACGAGTTATCTGATTGATATTGCTTTAACTTTTAGATTGATGGTAATCAATATAATTACCTTGTGTCACTAATGTGAATTAAATCATAAGCTTTTTGCACGAAGTTGCACATGGGCGGGAGGTTGGGTGATAAGTCAAAACATGTTTGGGCTGGCCTTTCAAGCTGTAGTAAAGCGATTATGAAAACTTGTTGTTAGAAGTAACCCTGTTTTTTATAGTGGAATCCCTTTGCTTGACCCATTTGACCCATTAACAATGTTAAGCTTACCTAAACGGAAGAAAAACGGTACAAACTTATTACCTCTACTTTTCACGGTACCTTCTACTTGTGCTGTCAATTTCTTCAGGATGTGTGAAGAAGCAATCAGGCCCAAACTTTCAATCCCAAAGCCCGTTGAACTAGTTGACGACAAAATAAAGGATGAAAATAAATTGCAGGCAACAAAACATCTCCTATCAATGATTAAAGAATATCGTTTGGTTGCTGATTCACTTCCCGATGAAAACAAAATGAAGGTAGAATCTATACCCCTTTCGCTCATTCTTACCACTTTATGCATATAAATGAATACTTTCTCATGTAACCAAGTTGTAAGATTTTGTTTATAAATATGTTTATCTGCATCATATCTTATCACAACTCTTTCTGAGATTGCTGTAGCAAAACTTTCTATTTTGGGATATGATAGGAGGCGCTCAAAGGCCATTCTTTGAGAACTTATGATAATATTAGTCAGCATTTGAGCAGTTATATTGATCCTTTCTGGCAGCTTATAAAAGAATGCACGGAAGTTGAGCAGCACTTGAGTGGTCAATCTCCCGAAAAGTGTGATCTGATAGACTGGTCCAATTTCATTCAGGAAACCATGGGTATATTTAAGAGGTTAGTTTCAAGTAATTCTCTGATTGATAATGCTTTCAGGTTTTAAATGATAGTAATCAACTTATATAACTTGTACTGATGTGAGTTATGTCATAAGAAATTATGCACATTTGCTTTTAACTGACCTCATGTATAATTTAAATTTGAAAATCTTTAGCTTTTTGCCAGAAGGGGTATCAGGCTAAATTGGTTTCGTAAAAATATGAAACATGTTTTGTATATTAAACACTTAGGATGTTCTAATCATTTGACCCATTCTAATCTATAACCCATTTGATACATCAAGAAAAGTTTTACTCTAAATCGTCTCATTTGCACATAAATG
>OU343223.1:6475012-6581648 GCA_910596185.1 Chrysanthemum makinoi | reverse complement strand
GGTAAGATATAACTTTTCACATACACATCAAACCATAACACAAAGTAGCATATAGATGGAATTCTAGATAGAGAAAGTTAGAGGTTTAGGGAACTTAGTGAGAGAAAGTGAAAGATATTATTATGAGCTCCAACTCTCTACCTTGGGAGGTAGAGAGTATTTATAGTCTTACATAAAACGCCACACAACGGCCGTGGATCGGGCATACAGTGGGTAAAGACCGTCCGTCCTCCACGGTGTTACTTAACTAAATACTACTTAACTAAATATTACTATGACTACGAGCTTTCTAACGATTACATATACTTGAGGTGACCGACTTTAATACCTAGAATTTCTAATTCCTAACAATCTCCCCTAAGGGAGGTCACCTCAAACATATACTAAAATGACATTGAATACAATCAGATATTACATTAACAATTGATCTTACATTTTTGATGTAGTACTTTTGTTCAAGCTCGAGTCATTGATTCCACTCATTGCATGTTTGGTTAATCCAAGTGGAGGTCTTTTATTGATCCACGTGATAATAATGTTGAGTCAGCTTTTGAGATCATCACTAATAGAAAATCTCTGATACATCCATTGTGGTGTTGGTATTATGTGATGTTGTGACTTTCGGAACGACATGCTCACATTCTGGATCATGATATATTCTTATCAGAGTAGCGGAAGCTTTAGTAGATTCATGATATTGGCAGCCAGAAAGGTAAGCTGGAGAGAAAATATCGAGTCATTGATGCACTAATCATGATTTCGAGATGAATGTGTGTGAGCATGCGGCTATGGATTGACCGCCATTCTGATCACCAAGAACGCCGGGTGTACTGCATAAGACAGTTAGCAATAAAGCAATTAAAGTGTCTTTGATCACTTTCGATGAATTGAACAGGCCCACACTTCCTCGCTGATCAAGCATAAGCACGTGATCGTATAATTCGAAGAATTTCCTTGTGGTTTCACCGCTTAGCCGTTCTCAAACCGAACGCCTCAAAGAAGACAACACGGAGTGAGTGAACCAAATAATTTACGCCCATCGATTGATGAAAAGAGATTTGAAAACAATCGTATTGCTCAATAGAAATTGTTTTTGCAATATAACGAAGGTTTTAATGAAAATCAATTATCAATCATAAAACACCTTTTGATATGAAAAATTAGTACACCGGGCCGACGCGCTAATGAAAAGAGTTTTAAAGCACAAAGACCGGTTTTTTTTTTTTCAAAGGTATCCGTCAATCCATAACTCGAACCGTGATTGATTCAAAAGAATGAATCGCCCATTGTTTCGTTCAGCTTGTCACATGGTTGATCCATATAATAGATCTCACATGCCACCTACCAAGAGCTTGTTAGATGTTGGCTCCAGAAGGCTTTCCATCTTCATTGTGAATATGTAAACACATCACTCGGATGTTCCGCAATACCACAAGGATAATGCGTAGGACTCAAGATATAATCTCTCTTTCCACATTGTGTGAAACAGAGAGTCTTCATTGAAAGTGTCCTAATGAGATTTATTGATGATCCCGTGGCTCTAGACTCAATTTGTGCATATTTGGATCCTATATCAGAGACTAGGAGAGGGTCTCCTTCTTCAATATCAACAATCTCTAAGAGAAAGTCGATAGATAATGTCGGTTCCTCGTGAGAATGAAACAAGTCCTTTCAAGAGGAACTTGAGTGGTTTGGAAAGTTGAAGTGCTCCATCGGGTCCATGACGCCTTGTCTTCAATACCGATGTTACCATCAAGCATATGAATTGAACCCTTACGCCTCTAAGGTTGAATAAATGGAGGCTATTTGTTTTCACCCTTTTCTCATTCAATTCTTTTTAATTCTTCAACCCCTTCGCTTAATACCGAGACTTCATAGCTAGAACCTTGTTGGGTTTATTCCAAAGACTTCAGCCTCACCGACTCTTCCCATATCTCATTTTTCTCTTTTATCATCATACCTAAGAACTCTACACTAACTAGTGGATAGTCCCTTGGTAGATCCCTCCGCTCTCGCGGATCATGGGAACACATACCTAACCTTATCATCCTTATATCACCATACATAATGTAAAGTTGGTCGGTCCTTTTGGTATTGTTCATCGCCATGGAACCAATTGAAAACCATTTGAAAATCAATCCGGATACTTATGATATTTTATCAAAGCATTTTGTACCTGAATTGTTTTTGATATTTTTAGAAGAAGAACTCCCCTCAACATGTGAATCAAGTATTTGAAATAGTTTTCCACACGGAGGCAGGAGAAAGAATTAACTTCTTTGATTACCATTTTCTAAAAAATATCAACATCACTTTCCTAATCGAATCAAGTAGATAAAGCATTTTGGGGAAGGATGAGGTTTTCATGATTTTGCTCCCCTCAATATGTGCCTCGAGATTTGAAAAGAGTTTTGCACATACTAGAGGAACCTCAGACATGAGATAAGTGATCACGTTTCAAATCATAGGTTTAAGATAGATGCTCCCTCAACGCATGCATGGAAAATTTGAAATCGCTTGTCACATGTGAAGGGAGAGCTTGTAATCCTTATAAAACCATTTACCGAATTATCAGCTTTAAATCCATTTAAATCACACATTCTCCCCGATCACAATTATCAAATCATTTGAGATTTGTGATCTCTTATAGATTTAAATTGATTTTGAAAGCTTTTAAGGAGAATTGTGACTTGATTATGAAAGCGTTTTAACCGATAATGATCGATTTAAGACTTTAAACTCCATTGATAAAACATGCATGTATATCTTTTGAAAACAATTGAATGCCAAATAACTTTTTAATTTAATTGAAATCATTCTCCCTCAATCAATGACATAGGTTGTTGATGAGAGATGATATTTTGACAAATAAGTCCAGATGATTATCAAAAATAGAGACCGAGTTATTTTTCAAAGCATTTAGTTTTCAACAGATAAATGTTTATAGAATCGAGCATGGAATTTGAAAACATGGTAAAACATGGCTCGTTCTTCTTTTTTAAAACCGGTTATCAAAATGACAATAAACCTTTTTTTTTTTTTCTTTCTCTCAAATATATTTTTTTTTTTTTTTGAATTCGAACAACATCTAAAGTCCCGTGTCATTCTTTGAATGACAACACAAAGACCGTAGATATTATCGAATCGAGAAAAACATGACAAAAAGACAATATTTTTTTTTGAAGATTTTTCAATTTTTCGTGATTTTTATGGATTTTGTAGGTTTTATAATTTTGTATTTTGATTTTTCGAATAGATATATACAAGAGATAGATGAAGATAGACCTTTACTCCTCGTCTTCCTCCTCAAGACGCTTTGAGTGTATCCGTTGAAGGCTTTTCAAGCCAAGACGTGGAAGAATAAACTCAAAACGTTCTCTTGGAAGAGCTTTGGTGAAGATGTCAGCTAACCGATATTCAACTCACACAAAATAGAGTTCCACCACACCTTTTTCCACTTGTTCCTTGATGAAATGATGTCGAATGTCGATATGCTTTGTTCTTGAGTGTTGAACGTTGTTGCATGAGAGAGCAATAGCACTTTTATTATCACAGTACAGAGGGATTTTGTTGAATTCAAAGCCATAGTCCGATAATTGAGATCTCATCCATAAGATTTGAGCACAACAAGATGACATGGCTATGTATTCACCCTCTGTAGAGGAAATAGAAGTACTCATTTGCTTCTTTGAAGACCAGCTCACCAGCTTATCACCCAAAACGAAAGCACCTGCATGTACTTCGACGTGTATCTTGACAACTCCGCATGATCAAGATCTCGCGATAGGCCGTTAGTGACATACCTGTCCTTCGTACCATAGTCCCATATTGATGGTTCCTTGGAGATACCGAAAGACCCGCTTAACCGCTTCAAGGTGCTTTTTAGTAGGCTTAGCCCGGTATCTAGCACACATGCAAACAAATAACAAGATGTCGGTCTACTAGTCGCGGAGGTACATCGTGGATCCAATCATACTACGATATTTCGTTTGGTCAATCATGATCCCCGAGTGGTCCTCATCTAGTTTGGTTCGATCAATCATGGGGTGTCAACAGGGTCACTTGAATCAAATCCAAATTTCTTTAAAATCTCAGTTGCATATTTAGATTGATTTATGAAAATGCCTCCTGGACTTTGTGAAATTTGTAATCCCAAGAAAATTTGTCCCATCATTGACATTTGAAACTTTGAACTCATTTCATTAGAAAAACGATCACATTCCATTGGGTCCGTCGAGGCAAAAATAATATCATCAACATAAATTTGAACATGAGTTAAATGTTTGCCCGACTTCCCGTGAACAATGTAGGATCAACTGCTCCTTTGCTAAATCCGGTTGATAGAAGAAACTTTGACAGTGTATCATACCATGCCCTGGAGCTTGCTTTAAACCGTAAAGAGCCTTCTTCAGACGATAAACGTGAGTAGGATGCTCTTGATTCACAAATCCTTCAGTTGGCTGACGTAGACGACTTCTTTAAGATCTCCGCTCGTAAATGCCGCCTTCACATCCATCCGATAGACTACCATGTTCTTACTAAAGATTAGCCAAAAGATTCTCGATTGCCTCATTCGAAAGCAACTGAGCAAAAGATTCTTCAAAGTCTATACCCTCCTCTTGACGGTATCCTTTAGCCATTAATCGAGCCTTGTTTTCAACACATCACCATGCTCATCAAGTTTCACTTTGAAGATCCATTTTAGTGCAATAATCATAGCACGCTCCGGAGTGTACTAACTCCCATACATCAAGTCGATCAAACTCATGAATTACTTCTTGCATGGCATTGAACCACCTTTCATTCATGGCGGTTTTAACATCTTTTGGTTCGATCTTAGAGAGTACGGAGTTGAAGAAACACCATAAGGCATCGGTTGCAAGTTGTTTCCGTGTTGATACAGGACGAGAGGGATTTCCAATGATGTTGTCTAATGGATGATCGTGAGTCCATTTTCTAAGGTGTTCATGTGGTAGTTGTTGAGGAACTGAGGTAGCTGAGTCGATGTCTCCTGAAGATGGTTCGATGATGATTCAGAGAGCAAATATGTTTTCAAATGGAACATCCTTAGGAGTAGCAAAGGGATTAACTTCATCATTGATGCGTAAACATTTCCATGATGTACATTTGAAGAATGATGATTTGTTGATGAGACTGAAAGGATCAGCAGCAGTGCTTTTGACTTAAAGATATTGAGATCAAGGATTGACTTCATTCACAGGAATATGAGCATCTTCTGTTGTAGGGATCAACACCTCATTAGTAATTGAATCATAAAGTTCATCAAACATAGGATCAAACAATTTCTTTAAATCATCTTCATATGGAGGTACATATGGAGTTTCTTGAGAAGAGTTTGGAACAAGGGATGAACCAATGGGACTCGTTTTAAGTCCCGAACCGGAGTTGTTCCAGAGCCATTTGACCGGTCAGCCCATCAAACGTAACGTGAATGGTTTCCATGATATTTCGGGTTCTTTTGTTATAGATTCGGTATCCCTTTTTGTTTGGTGCATATCCTACAAATACTCCAATGTCAGCTTTAGCCCTAAGTTTTCCTAAGTCTTGACCCTCATTAGTTGGATAACACAATGCACCAAACACACGAAGGAATAAGAGATTAGGTTTTCTCATGTGGACAAGTTCATATGGTGTCTTTCCATGAACAAGTGTGAATCGGGAACGATTTTGTGTGTAGCATGCAATGCAAAATTTTCACCCAGAGAAACATTGGAACTTTGAGTAAATCAAGATTGTTCTAGCGGCTTCTACAAGAGTTCGATTTCGCCTTTCAACTACACCGCTCTGTTGAGGAGTTCGTGGAACACTTCTTTGATGGCTGATTCCAATGCTTTCATATAGAATTCACTAAGTTGTTTGTTAACAAACTCGCCCATTGTCCGTCCGGATAATTCCGACGGTTTTGTTAAGTCGAACTCGCGACTGCTTGATGAGTTTGATGATGATATCAGGAGTTTCATCCTTTGTCCTTAAGAACTTGACCCATGTGAATCTAGAGTAATCATCAACTACAACTAACACATATTTCTTCCCAAAGATATTCTCAGACTCTCATTGGTCCACATAAATCCATATGAATTGTATGAAGAACTTTTGTGACAGAGTTAGTAGGTTTGGGTTTATGGGCATACTTCTTGCTTTTTCCCAATTGACATGCTCAACAAAGATGATCCTTTTCATACTTTAGTCGAGGTAAACCTACAACTAAGTCCTTTCTGGAGAGATCATTGATGGTGCCGAGGTTCAAGTGATTGAGACGTCGATGCCATAACCATGACTTTGTTTTAGAAGCCTTTGACAACAAGCAAATTGGAGAAGACTTCATCATATCTTCTATAGAGATGGTGTAAAGATTTGAACCACGAGTTCCTTTTAACAGTTCCTTACAATTAAGATCTCTAACAAAGGTGTATGTTTTCAAGGCTACTTCTATCGGAATCACAATTGACCAACAGAGAACAGATTATGACCCAAACCTTCCACATAGTATACTCTAGAGATAACACTATCACCAACAACATAATCACCATAACCCATAATAGCACCGAAATGATCATTACCAATCTAACAATCCGATGAATTTGCTCACGGTTCATGAGCCGCGACGGTCTCCGGTCATATGCTTGGAATGTACCGAGTCCGGTACCACGTAATCCATTTGAATGATCGCAGTTGAACACGCACAAGAATGGATAATCGGATAATTGGGATCCCCATGCAAGAATGGGTTCCATTTGGTTAGAAACAGTGATTGGAACACCCACATCTAAAATGAAACATCCATATCGTATAGAAGCAATGGAATCATTGGGAATAGATGCAATGTCGGTATCAGATTGACCTATTCAAAGTATGTTTACTTCTTAAGGGAATAGTTCTACCAATAGGCATCCATTTTCTAGTGGGCATAATCTTAGTTTGAGAACAAACGATTATTCTTATGGCCAAAAGGTATCCAATAATAACCTATCTTTATAAAAGTTCTTCCCGTGGTTTCAATCGCTTTCTAAATCTTCGCTTTTGCCTTTTGCCTTATTTGCACGATTATTAGCATTAACAATTTTAACTGGGCATTTGACAGAATTAGACAAAGCATTCACACCACATTCATGATTAGCAAATGTATTCAAGCATATCATTACAAGGTTTGCAGATAGTATCGAATTCAATTAATTACAAGACGCCTAAGGCTAATACTAGAATCAACACGATTCGCTTTATTCAACTCAAGCTTAAAGTTCCTAGATTGGTCTTCTACTCTCTTCCAATGCACATTCTTAGCTTGCAAGGTCCTATCATTCCTTGTATATTCTTGAGACTTTGACCGCCGCTTTAAAGTCACCGACATTCCCTAGAGGGAATGGGAACATTAGTTGGTTGATCTAATTTTTGCATTCTAACTTGATGCAAGGATCCAAGTACTAGAAGGCACATTAGTGTATACTTTAAGATCGTGATTTGAGCTTTTTGCAGCACACTAAAGTTCACTTTCTTAGCACTAACATATCCGAATCAACTACTTGAAGGCACATTAGTGTTTCCTTTCTTAAGACTGGGCATAGAACGGATTTCCCGCTTGGCACTAGGCATAGAACAAGGCATCACAGCTTTGCCTTTTGCACCTAAGGTTAAGGATTTGGGACATGTGGCAATTACACATTCTAACAACTCTTGAGATCGCTTTGGCCGGAGGCAAGCAAACCTAATTTCACTATCAAGAGGTTTGTTAATGAAATCCTCTTCGACAATCTCACGAGACATTCTAGACTATCCTTAAGGTGAGCATAGATTCATGAAAAGCATGTTCATTATTCCTAAGATGAGGAGGAATATATTTAACTGTCCAAGTGTATTTGCAGTCTAAGGGTGACTTTGAGACAACATTCTTATTGAAAACAAGGTGGCTTTCCCATTTCCTCGACTTCTCGATTCTCAATTTCCTTTTGTAAAGACGCTATTTTTTCGTTGTTTTGGTCACGGGTGACTTTTATTGAATCATATAACTCTTTAAAATGTCGCTTAACTTTTTCATTTTCTTCTAGAAAACTCTCGCTTTCCTTTTGTAAGGCATCAACTAAGTTTTGAAGATGAAAAGTTTGAGAATACTGAGAATCTAAAGGAGAGGAGGATTTGGGAGCCCGCCATATTGTTCGCTTGACCCTTTAATTGAGAGATTTGGGCTTTCAACTTCTCGATCGTGTTGCAATGAGCTTGAATTGCTCATCACGCTTGTTAATTTGAAAATCGATCAAACTCGAGCATCTCGACGATGTCTTGATATTTGAAGTTTTAACATTTTCTTTAAGATGTTGATATTTTAGTTGTAAATTAAAATGCTCAACTTCCAGTTTAGAAAAATGTTTAACCAAGATGTCGTGATCATCCAGCTTCAATTTTCGCTTAGTTTAGAATTAGTTTTTTCAAGCTCAATGACACGATCATGGGAGACTTTCATGGCCACAGATAGTTCATGAAATTTGGAAGCATTAATAGAGCAATTTGAAGCAGTTAAAAAGATATCTTGAGCAACACATTCAGGAATAAGAGTCTCATTTAATGTATGCAAGTTCTTCCTCTCAATCTCATTATATTTTAGTGGACGCTCATAATCACTAACTTCAACTACCATTGCATCAAATTCCTTTTCCATTCCTTGATATCGTTTCTATCCCCTTTTAAGACTCTCAAAGTGATCTTTTAGAAGTTTAAAGAAAGGCATGACCTCAGCTAAATAACATTCTTTCATTTGCTCAAAACCCCTTTCTCCTTCCGCTATACCAGCTGGTGTGATCCTTTTCTTGCAAGTTTTCTCAAAATCAACAAATAGTTGAAATATAACATATTGGCTAATTAAGGTCTTGCTTTTAGTGGCAATTTTTCTAGGAACAAGATGCATTGGTGTGTTAGGAGGATACACAGCTTCTAGGCATTTTCCATAGGGGAGGTTTGTTTCAACAATATTTATCGCTTTCGCTTATCTAAATCCTTTTTCCGTAAAACTTGTTCGAGTCAACAATGTCTCGAGGTTTAAACATGTTCAAGGAAATCCAGCCTCCTTTTGTAGTCATGGGAGTGATAATTATTTTTTCTTTGCATTTAGGATCATCTAATTTTTTGTTCATCCTTTCCCTAGTGACTTCATCCGATTTCTTATCCTCCTCAGTGCACTCAACGCAACTAGGTTTCTCGCTAGGTTTAATCTCATTGCCATCATAGATCACACTTTGAGTCACGCTATCTTTAATCGCATCAGTGGTTGGGTTTATCTATAATGGGAACACTATGCTTATCGCTTAGGACTCTATGTTGAGTGACCATGTGAGCACCTAATGGTGTTTTGTATGTACAACTTGTTTTCAAGTTTGTTTTTCAAAGTTTTCAGATTAGAAAAATCTCTCAAGAGTTTTGATTCCTTTGCATTAAATTCTTGCTTAAGCATTTTCACATTTTCTTGAAGTTCTTGTTTTTGCTTAGTTGTTTTAGAAAGTTTTTCTTGCAAGGAATTTAATTCTTGTTTCAATACTTCTTCTCTAAAATTACTTTTTCTAATGATTGCACGACTTGGTCATCCATTTCCCCGCCACGAGTGGTCAACTCAAATTTAGCACGTTGTTCATAAATGGCAACTTGTTCTTTATAGGCATTTAGTCTTAAATTACAGAATCATCGGGGCACATGCAAGGTATTCATCAAAAACATAGTCATTGTTGATTGCAGAAGATGCATCACTTGGTACACCTTCACTTTCACTTTGTTTCACGGATTGATCATATGGGATAATATCGATATTACCCATATTTTCAACATTTGATTCAATAGTTTCAGCTGAATGTACTTTGTCATGCATCTTTTGCACATCAAAGATCATCGTGATAGTTTTAATACCTCTGAGATGAGTTTGTCTGGATGGACCTAGTGGTGTGAAGAGACCTTGGGAGAACCATTGGAGAAATGCTAGCCATAAAATTGTGTGTGCTGAGGTCCATCATCCACATCGAAGTCGTATGCATCACAATCACGACGAAAGGCATTCCGATGATTGTGACCTATCTCCTAATAGGCCGCCATCCACATCTCGCATCATAGGTCTTGGCATTGCCCTCAGCTAGAAACAACAATTCCTCTTCATCCAAAGCAGCACCATTGTCCCGAGCTTGTACAACAAAGATCTTATCTCCGGTAATCAAGATTTTTGTGGACGCTTTGGAGATGCAGCCTTGCAATGTGTCCTCACCACCACGCTTATAACATTTGATGGCTTAGCTTGACCTTGGTTACCATTCCTTCCTCGACATCGTTACCAACATAACCTCTACCGACTCCACCTCTTCCCATCATATCATCTTTCCCGAATCGTTGCACCACGATCCTTCCATCTTTAATAAAGGGCTTGATTGTGTGGGTTAGATGTCGCTCGAGGTTGTTGTTGGTTTGTGGGAGAGAATTCATGTTTTGACTAATCGGAAGAGCTAGTTGATTAATGAAGTTACCCATGTGTGGATCAAGATTTTGTTTGAACATAGGATCAGGAATGAGTTTGTGATTACCATTACCCAAGGGTATAACTTGTGAAGCTTTGGTTTTGATTCCGATGTTTGAAAAGGCGCTGAGTCATTAGACGAGCTTGTCTCTCCCTGGTTGGTTTTGAACCGATTGAGAATCAATTTTTCAAACATAGCATGTCTCTCATTCTGAGGAAGGCATAGAGTTGCTCATAGTTTGTATTCTTCAATCCTTTAGTGAGCTTCACAAAAGTGACAAACTTGTGCCATTCGGGATTCATGTTGTTCACAAATTTTGAGTTCACTATAATGTTAGGCATAGTCATTCCGATGTTCCTCATGTCATTCACTAACTTATGAAATCTCACATAGTACTCATAGACACTCTCATCCGGTTTCATCTTGAAGTGTTCAAATTGGCCATAGAGTTGGGATTCTCTGCCTTCCATAGTTAATTTCAACCTCGAGAGAAGCATCTTAACATTATCCCATACCGCCTTTGCATCGTGTTATGATTGATCGCCTTGTAGATGTCTTTAGGAAGACCTGAAGAACAATGTTGAAGCCCGATACAAGATCGAATCTCTTTTTCTCCTTATCCTCAAGCTCATCATACATTTTAGGTCCATCCATCCGTAAAACAGAGTACCATCTTCATTAGTATCAAGTATGTCTCTAGTCGCCTCAACTCGATATGGTCCTTCATCAATGGATTTGAGAATGTTGACACCATTTTCTTCCAAGGCAAGATAATCTGATTCGCTGAGCCCAAGAATCGTAGTCGGCCTCGCCAAGCATGGGGGATCTAGTATCTCGAGCCACCGCTGAACATCCTCTAAATGCGGGAGATGACAAGAGGACGTTGGTAGACATGTTTACAGCTTATACGGATTTTATAACTCTATGATTAAACCGGGAAATAGATTCTTTCACGGGATTTTACTAAATCAAGAGAAAACCGTGAACAATCACTCAAGTCGCTAGAAGATAATGCACTAAGTCGCTAACGCTTAATTCGCTATACCACTAAGTCGCTAGAGTCCCAAGTCGCTAGACAAATGCAAGTCGCTAGTAGTAACTCGCTAAGCCTCAAGTCGCTAGCAAAATTTTGGCAAAGAATTCGCTACTCAAGTCGCTAAGGATACAAGTCGCTAAAGAGCAACTCGCTACCACCGTCGCTACCACTGTCGCTACCCGTAGTGGAGAGTCCACTACTTGTACCGTAGAATCGCTAGATCTAAGTCGCTAGGTTTAAACCTAACTCGCTACAAATTTGTAAAGCAAGTCGCTACTTAAGAAACTAACCCAACAAGTCGCTAGCATGAAAAACCACATAAACATCACTTTTCAATCCAAAAACAACCCAACCAAGATGATTCAAGCCTACCAAATGAAAACCTAAACACTTGTGATGATTCTAAACATAAAAGTACAAACAAAATCCAAACTTTAACACTAGAAATCAACCAAATGATGCAAAACCACTAAACTTTTTCAAACTCAAAAACCACCTAAAACCACTAGAAATCCAAAGATGTGCAAGATATGATCTAACCATGGCTCTTGATACCAATTGTAAGATATAACTTTTCACATACACATCAAACCATAACACAAAGTAGCATATAGATGGAATTCTAGAGAGAGAAAGTTAGAGGTTTAGGGAACTTAGTGAGAGAAAGAGAAAGATATTATTATGAGCTCCAACTCTCTACCTTGGGAGGTAGAGAGTATTTATAGTCTTACAATAAAAACGCCACACAACTACGTGGATCGTGCATACAAATGGGTAAAGACCGTCTCGTCCTCCACGGTGTTACTTAACTAAATACTACTTAACTAAATATTACTATGACTACGAGCTTTCTAACGATTACATATACTTGAGGTGACCGACTCTTTAATACCGGAAATTTCTAATTCCTAACAAAAACACACAAAAACAAAAAAACTCACACACAACACAAAAACACAATAATAATAATAATAACTAAAAAATATTATATATATAAATACCTTTGGTAGAAGTTTATTCATTATATGCCACATACAAAGTTTCCAAGGTTTAGCAGCTTTTAAACATATCCTGCATAACTATTAACATTGAAGGATCTTGATCTCATAAAACAAAGGTACCTACTCTTAATATGAAAGTGTTAAGAAAAGCTTGCAAGAGCCAATTTATATGAAACAACATCTTCTTTTCAAAGTAAACCACAAGCAAAAAATTACACATTTTTGATGATTATCACACCCTGAAAAGGCACAAAACCATATTGTACCTAATATATATATATATATATATATATATATATATATAAAAATTTATATTATATATAAAAATACAAAAATAAATAAATAAGAATAAAAGAAAGAAAAATAAAACTTACATATTGGTTTTGTATGTAGCATCAAAAGAAAGAACATCACCAAAAGCTTCATAATTCCTTTTACTTGTATCATCCGACCAAAACAAACAACTTAACCGACCATCTGGGTATAGTCTTAAACTCGAACGTAAAATTTTCATCTCTTTCTTTCAAAATACTAAACTTGTCAATAATCATTTGAGCATCATATTTACCAATATACTGTAAATGTCACGACTCATATTCTTAAAATCAATCTAAGTAGCACCAACATTTTCATATCCTCCCAAAAGCTCAAGAATAAAATGAATGACATAAGGACCGATGTTTAAGTTTGAAGCCTTAATAGCAAAATGATACCAAACTCATAGACCTATGAGACTTTTGCAAATGTCTATCCTCACATTAGAAAAAACCATGATTGTGCTCTTCAAAGAAAAAATTTTAACCCTATACTTTCACGTATCCCACAACATAAATTCTAGCTTTGCAATTTGTCCTAAACTCTGATCTTATTCTTTACTGGGACTTAGCATCACAATTATCCTTTAAACTATCAAATTCTTTAACTTTAACTTTCTTGGTACCTTCTTTTATCAGTAAAGAAATTCTTTATTCATAACAATACCTCCATCGTTAGTTTGATGGCCTCTACTAACAATAAAACCACCATTAAAGATAATCTTTGTATGCTTTATGCTTCTTCAACACTATCAAACAAAGTACCTTCCACTGTACAAGAGTTTTAACAACAAATGTGTTTAATAAGCATTAAAGTTGATGTAAAAAATCCGTGAATTTACTTCTTCATTCTCTTCAACATTAACATCACCGACAAATTTTCATCTTCAACAAACTCATTGCCAACACAATTTCGTCTCATTGAATCACCTAAAACAAAAACATAGAAAACTCAACTTACTTAAAATATCACAAGAACTATACTTGAAAGTGCTACTGCAACAACAAATTTTATTAATAACATCTCAATATGACTATCCTTGAAAGATATATTAATAGCATCTCAAAAGTGCTACTATCACAGAATAACTTACTATCACTGCAGAAATTATTTCTACCGCCGCTACAACTACCTTGAACAACTATTTAGATAAATATCACAATAACTATCATTCAATGATATTAACAGTTTTAATATCAAAATAACTATCATTCAACAACTATTTTCTTACCTATCACAAGAACTATACTTGAATGATATACACAAAATTTTAATATCGAATATCTTTTTCAAAGTTTTAATATCACAATAACTATCATATTAAAATCATTAAACATCACAAATAAAATAAACTTGAACAAAATGTTTTATTAAAATAATATTCCATTAAATATCGTGAATAACTATCTTAGAAAACAAGTGTTACTCCAAAAAACATTACTCCTATCAAGAACAAATGTTACTACTGCCAGCATTTACTAATTAAACAATATTAACAATAATGAAATACATAAATAATAAATCCTAGTCTTCCTAAAGGAAACCGAGCAACCAAGGATATTCCTCATGCGAGCCAAATCTTCCTAGTCTAGCTGCATCTAACTTGATGCGTACTAATAACCAGGCTTTGTTCTCCGAGCAGTCTAACTCATTTTGGTATTGATGTTTGTGATGATCGTTGTAAGATCTTAGACGAGGTCTAATATTATATCTAGGAACACATAATAATAAAGGCGGAATATTCAAACATAGAATCAATATTATTATGAACAAGGTTTTTTCATTCACCATATCTAACTAAGCAATAATAAAGATCAAAGACTTGATCCAACACTAACTAACTAATAACCACTAAACCCTAAACCCTAGGCGTTTTCCCAAATCCCTACGCCTAGGTTCCACACACACACACACCTTTAGACGTCTACATCTTGTACATACGCATTTAAAACAATGACCCTATGTCTCTTTTATATACTGAGACATCAGGGTTTACAAGAGGAATCATAATATAATTAGGAAACAATACAATTAGGAAACTAAATATTCTTTTAAACATATCTTCTAGAATCTTCCAAATCCTCCATCTTTTTGTAGTTTCCCTTCTTGTTACTTTAAGTCCTTCATGTTTCATTCTTCTTGTTTTGTATCATCAAATCTATAATAGACCCAACAATCTTCCCCTATTTGATGATGACATAACAAACACGATTCTTGAACTACTGAACTTCCTAGACGAAGTGAAAGCAGAAGTTGAGATAATTAAATCTCACCATGAATGAAACAATCTTACCCTTGACTTAAACATGTCACTCAAACATCTCTTCCCCTTTTTGTTATCAACAAATAGGAAACGTATGCAAATAATGATCTTGACCACCACGCGAACCAATATCATACTCCAACTAAGACTTCCAATGCTTCAAATCGCCCACCATTACGTACCATAAGAAAAATGGATTTAAAACAATAGAAACTCCAACTAGCAGTAGTAATAATGATCAACAATAGTAAAAATCAAACACTTCCCCTTGAGTGATGCATGTATATCAATGATTCTTCAAAATCTGTATGCTTTATGTAATGATTACTTGTGAAGAAAGTATAACAGATAACGAATTTGATGAAGAAGTAGAATTTCCCAAACTTGTGTCTTAAATCTTGTACCATCCACGGAACTCCATACTTATATGAATCACCAAATATAAGTAGACCGCAATCCCTTGACAAGAATCCTCAACTAGTATGAGACACCGAGCACTACAATGTAACTCCTCCAAGTGATAGCCAATGTGTGCATAGAGCATCATAAGAAAAATCACACATTGCTAGATTCATCAAGCTATATGATAAGAACACAAACTAAGTAATTCCACTTCACCTTCAAATAAGTAATAAATAATCCTCTTAAGTAATCAATTCTTTAATAAATCTCCAAACGAGCCTTTTTTTAAATCTTTTTAAGAACAAAAACCTTTTCCTGTGTGTGTGAACAATAACCATTCTGTGTGTGTGTCATCCAAAAATCCATAACCATTATCATGCTCGACTTCCCCTTAATTCCAAATCTCCTCGTAATTATATTGGATCTCCACAAGGTCATGCGCAAGTATAAACAAACCTCCAAACTATATGCTGCAAAGACTTTTGTAACCCCATGTGCCTAAGATCCATGAACCAATAAGAAGCACCAAACAAAACGCATGACATCATAAACCGATTAGATTCAGAACAGAAGAAATAATATGTGACCCATGTGACCCCATATCCAGTACCAATGCATGCAAAGTTCCACTCTTGCGTTCATACCGTGAATAGACAAATCAACCAATAAGTATCCTTCTTACAGCTTTAGGAAGAAACCCAATAAGTATCTTTCTTGTCTCTCTTGATAAACAAAGTCTACAAGGTGGTTAAGGCTCTTTATGGCCTTCATCAGGCACCTAGAGCTTGGTATGAGAGACTCTCCACATTCTTATTGCAACATGGATATAGAAGGGGAGCTATAGACAAGACTTTGTTTATCAAGAGAGACAAGAAAGATATCATGTTAGTTCAAGTTTATGTTGATGATATCATTTTGGGGCTACCAAACAGTCCATGGTTAAGGAGTTTGAAAGCAAATTGATCATGCGAAAGAATTTCAAATGAGTTCAATGGGAGAGTTGACTTTCTTTTTAGGACTTGAGTTAGGTCAAAGGAAGGTATTTTTATCAGTCAAGACAAGTATGTTACAAACATACTTAAGAAATTCAATTTTGATGATATGAAGGTTGTTACTACACCCATTAAATCTATCAATTCATTGGGTAAAGATGAAGATGGACACCTGTTGAAGTCAAGCTTTATAGATCAATGATTGGCTCTCTTATGTATCTCAACGCATCAAGGCCGCTATTATGTTTGCGGTTTGTCTATGTGCTAGATATCAAGTCTCACCAAAGATCTCTCACATGAATGCAAGATAAAGAGAATCTTCGTTATTTGAAGCAACAACCAAAGTTGGGGTTGTGGGTATCCTAAAGAGTCAGCCTTTTTCACTTAGAGGCTTTACAAGTGGGGCGGTGATTATGCAGGTGATACCTTATGATAGAAGATCAACCACCTGGAGGATGCCAATATCTTGGAAGAAGATTAGTCCAAGCAATGCAAGAAACAAACAATTGCTAAAGCAACATCCTCTCTGTTTGAATATGTAGGCTACACCAACTAGTTGTGGACAAGTTTTGTGGATGCAAAATCAGCTCTTGGACTATGGATTTAACTTCAAGAATACTCCTATTAACATTGACAACGAGAGTACTATTTGTATTGTGAAGAATCCGGTTTATCATTCCAAGACCAAGCACATACAGATTAGGCATCACTTTATCAGAGATTGTTATGAGCACGCCAACTTTAATGTGATTAAGGTTCACACAGATGATAATGTAGGTGACTTACTCACCAAAGGTTTTGATGTTTCTAGATTCACTCACTTGGTGGTGAGCATTGGCATGATTAACTACTAAGCTACATTTAAGAGGAGGACTATTTAGTATTTGTATAGTCCTGTGTAATGCTTGAGGGATGATAGTTATGTATACCTAGTTAATACCGAAGAAATTGAAAAATTATCGCATTTTCTTAAAGTCTTTAACTTGGAAAGTACTGCTTGGGAAAGTAATCGCTTACGTGGAAGTCTTGTTTGTCTTATTAAAGTCTTGTTCAACGATTTATCTTGAGGGTAATTTAATGCTAACTTGGTAACTATGTTATTTTAAGGAACGTCAGGATTTTTCAAATCTCACCTATAAATACCTACTTTCCGATTTTTCCTCTCATATTGATACATTAGAATCTTTTCCATCTTTCTCTCATCATATTCATATTCTTCGCGATCAATTTTTTTTTGCTTACATAATCAACAATGGCGAATCGTCCTATTGTTTCTAAGCATAACATGGTTGCTAATTTGATAGACTCGATAAGGCCCGCCTTGAATATACTCTTTCATGATATAATTGATTATCTTCTTGTCGCTTTATTAGTTATGCTCTTTTAGTGGGGCCGGATATTATTGAGCCCTGGATTCAAGAATTTTGGGCTAATGCTAGAGATAACATGGAGAATGAAGAATATTATATTAGATCATCAGTTGCTGAAAAAACCATTAAGATCAAGACTCCATTAGAAGATTTATTGTTCAATGATGCATGGGGCTTTAAGGTTTGATAGCAGTTGATATGGGATACTTTTTGACATATTGGCATATGAAGGATCTTTGAATGAACAAGCGTTTGAAAACAATTATTTTGTCCTCATTGGAAGTTTTTGGTTCATGTGTTGCTCTATCATTCGCGTAAGTGCTAAGAGTACCTCTTGGGAGGCGATTTGGGTCAAATATAGCATCTGCTATGGTTGGGTTAGCTACAGATAGAGTTTTTAACTTCTCAAGGCTAATTCTGGATGGAATGCTCTCACATATTTCACATGGATCTACTTGGCTGATGTACCCAAGGTTTCTGGCTGGTTTTCTTAAACAAGCAACTTTTCGATGTGCCAAAACCTCTCGCTTTATTACTTGTTATTGTTCAACAATCCAAGATTTTTTACTTTTATGGCAAAAAGGAGGTGTTTTATTCAAGGTCAAGATACTCCTTTAACAACTTCCATGATGGACGATACGGGATCACTCGTGAATCGGTTTGATGCTCTTAATAAGCGATCTGATGATGGATGCGGTCATACAATGGAGTTAATGAGGATGAGTTGATTAAGACCGGTTCTACATCACATGTTCCGCTTGTGAGTGATTCAATGGGAACAATGGATGTTGGTTCAACTCCCATAGTTGAGAAAATTGGTAAGCTTGAAAAACTACTTATTGATGGGAAAGCTACTCTTGTGGATGATGATGGGCAACCTATTCCGTCTACCTCTTCTACTAAGAGAGCTAACCCTTTTCTAAAGTGGAGAGATTGAGGTGTCTGATTGTGAAGATGAGGTTGTTGCTAACCCATTTGATGAGTGCACGCTATATATTTGGTGGTGCCAAGAGTTTGAAGATGAGTATGATGACTATGACCTCATTGACTATGCTTAAAGCAAGTTCGTGATCTTCCTGGGAATTTGGATGCCTTTAATGCCATGTATGGCACAAAGTTTCAAGGTCCTAGAAAGTAATCTTATTTCATTGTGTCATATGTTATCATTTGAGTAGTGGTTTGTTTTCCTGTTTAGAAAATAGGAAGTATCTTGTTATGTAAGCTTTATGCCTATGTAACGGGTACGATATATGGGATTTCACTCATATACATTGTACTTAAACGTTTATTTGGTTAATATATTTACCAGGGTGCAGGATTACTCCCCTTTACCCAAAAAAAACTTCCATGATGGATGTTGTTCAGGCTGTTAGAGATGTTACTGATGATACTGCAAGTACTGCTTCTGCAAGTACTGCTTCTCCATCGGCTACATCAAATGAAGGTACTGCATCTCTACACGGTACTGCTTCTCCTAGTACTGAACTTCCAGAAGATGTTGCAGTTTCACCTTCTCCATCTCCACAAGGGTCTGTTCCTGTTTCTCAACCAGAGGCTCATTCACCTATTCAAGGAGAGGATTCACATACCATACCTCCTGATGAAATCACATTAGATAATTATGTTTTGACAAGGGAGTTGGTCAAGTTGAAAAAGACTACAGAGGTCCAAGCCCAACAGATAAAGAAATTAAAACTGAAGTTTCGAAGGCTTAAGACTTTTGTGTGGCCTTTAGTTCAACAATTTAGAACTGGTTAAATCTAAGAAAAGGCGCAAAAGCGTCTAAGAAAAACAAACGCCATCAGGTTCATCAACAATCTTCTTCAACTTGGGAGGAATTTAGAAAAGATAATTTGAAAGAAGATGTTGAGAAGAAGAAACAAGTTGAAAGTAACTTACGATGAACAAGCTGAACAATCACAAGGTGCTGAACAACAAAGTACTAAACAAGTTCAAGGTCTTGAACAACAAGTATTGAACAACAACAAAAGCTTGCTGCTTCACAGACAAAGTACTTTTACACAAGAAGTGATAACTTCAAGAGTTTTGAATTTTGAAGAAGAAGCTGGTCCTTCTACAACTGTTATACAAGAAGAGAGGAAGCTATTCTCAAACCAATTCATTCTGCAAGTGATGATGAGTTCATTGCTACAATTTTTCAAGAATTATCACAACCTAGAGGTGGTGTTACTATTAGAGAAGTACAATAAGATGAACAAAGAACTTCTCAACACCTTGTGATCCTAAGGATAAAGGGAAAGGTGTTTTAGTAGAAGAAAGAAGAAGAAACTTACTTTGCGGAGATTAGAGCAATTGAAGTTGCTAGGAATGAAGTTGTTGCTAGAAAACTTCAAGAAGAGTTAAATGCTAAAGATAGAGCAGTTCAAGAAGCCGAAGAAGCTCAAAATAGAGAAGTGGCTAAAAAGTTGCAAGAGCAATTAGATGCTGAAACCGATGAACCATTACAATCACCTACTCCTGTTAGATATATGCCTAGAAGACCTAATTTAGCTAAGGACATAAATGCTATGATGGCATATTTAAAAGGTGGGGTATAAAGGATTGCGAAGTTGAACTATGTTGACATGAAAAGACTCTATGATGCTGAGACAGAAGCTTATAAGAAGAGTGTTACAGATATCAAGGATTTTAGAGAAGAAGCTTTTTGGAATTTGCTTGAAAGGAAGAAGAGCTTAAAAAGAAAAAGAAAACTGAAGTTCTGTATGCATAAAACAGCTTTCAAAGAAAGAAAGAGTTGAATTGAGATCTGAATCTAAAGATGCATTAAGAAATTATCTCAGAGTGGTAGATTTTGAATATTCAAAAGAAGATGCACATGAAGATGAAAGATCTCAGATTAGTGCTTTTGATATTGTCAAATCCAAAGAAGGAGATTATATGATTTTTCATAAGGAAGATGAAAGCTTCAAAGTTTTCAATAGGTTATGGGATTTGTTACATATTATAGATAGAGTGGATTTATTCTATCTATATAATGTGGTAAAAGCTTATTTTGGAGATATTCCATCAGAAGGAATTGGTCTGGTTTTGCTTGGAGATCTTATAACTATGTGGGGAATCAGAAGAGGAAAGCACCGATGATATATGGAAAAATCAAGAAACGGGAAATTGTTTGCCGGAGATTCTTTAAAGAACGGAGTTCATGTTTTGGAGCTAGAGAATGGTAAAATGATACACATGTTTGTAAACGAGAGATATCCTCTCAAGTTGAGCTCATGAGAAGAATGCTAGAGCATGGATTGGAAGTAGAAGAGGATAATGAAACCGCTTGCATGGTTATCAATTTATTTATCAACTGGACTACCATTGTTGAAGAAGATGAGTAAACTGGTATGAATTTTATTGAATAATTTATTTTGATAAATCAAGATACTTTATTCAAAATCTGTTGATCAAACAGTACTTTCATCAAAGTATGCTTTACTGACTTTTAAAACCAAGTTAAATAATTTTTCAATGAAACCTTTTGCTAAGTAACAAAATTTTTGAAACAAAGGTTAAATAAATGGATTTTGAGATGGCAACATCAAATAGGTAATCAATCCACCATGGTTACAAAAGGATTGGCTAATCCATGAGCAAACGGCTCCGGTAAAGATATATCAAATCCGTTTTTAGTTGACAACTTGCTAATAAGTTGTATGGTAATCAACTCACCATATCTGTTAATGTAAAGAGTTGGCTAGCCCACAAGAAAATGGCTTGTGGTAAAGGCAGTGGAAAACCATTATTGGTAATTAGTTCACCATTAGATAGAAGAACTAACTAGTCCGGAAGAGTACAGCTTTTGGTAAAGACAACTCAAATCTGTTGATAGCTGATGATTTGCTAAAAATCATATGGTTATCAATGTACCATGGTCTTACACACCAAAACATCTGGCTACTCCAAAGATAATGGCTTTGGTAAAGAGATCTAAAACCATTAAATTTTAAATGATTCACCTCTCCACGAGGAGTTAACACACCTCGAAGTGATGAGAATAGTATGCAACTTAAACTGAATTAATGTACAAATTGTTATATGTTGTTGTGTTGTTTGAAAAGATGGAGTTTGCTAGATCTTTCGAGAAAGAACAATTCTAAGAATATTTTGACAAGCCAGACACTACAGAGATATAACTGAAAAGACTAAGAAACAATCGATTTTAAAGATGAATCGTTAAAGATACATTCACAAAGGAACTTGAAGTCAAGCAAGTAGAATTCAAGTTAGGGGAGGATTGTTGGGATATGAAAGTACTGAAGATATGAAAGTACTGTAAGAGTCAAAGTACTGCTAAAGACAAAGTCAAAGTACTGCACCTAAAATTCAAAGTACTGCAAGAACAAAATAATTGTTATTCGTTTATGGAAAGTATTGTATTCTATATTTAGATTACTTGTCGTACAAGGCTATCAATTGTAAACCGACTAGGATATCCTTGAGCCTATAAAAGGACTCCTAGATTGGCATTAGATGTACGAGTCTATTAGTTTTAGAGTTTACAATTACAAGTTAATTAGTGTTTTAGAGAGAAGTTCGATTATCTTAGAGTTGTATTAGAGTATGCGCATAATAAGCGATTTAGAGTTTATAATAAAAGGTTATTCTTCTTAGCTTTGTTAAGTAAATTCAAGCGTCAGCTTGATAAAGATGTGTTTCTTTGTTAATAACTTAGGATTTATCCGAGGTTATTAAACCTTAACAAGCTAGTTAAGATAGTTTGATTAAAGTATATCGATCCAACAAGATGGTAGCAGTGGAAGAAGACATTGAAGATTCAGTAGAAGCATTGGATTGGAGCACTGTTTTTGCTGAAGAACCTGAACATGCTGTTTTGGAATCTGATGATGGCTTTGGAGGATTTAATTGGAGCAAGGAAAGTGAAGATGATCCTGTTCAACTAGCATTGGTGGCTGCTTCACCAAATCAATCTCTATCTCTCGGGTATGCTCAAATTGCTATGATTTTATCATAAATTACTTAGCAGTTATGTGATTGAGAGAGATAATTGTGTTAGGGCTAGGTTTGAGGTAGCAAGTTATCAAATAACCTTAGAATCTATGGAAGCCAAAATCTTAGCACATGAAACTAATGAAGTAGCTTGGGCTGAAAAATATGCACAACGGGATTACCAGTTAAAGCTTAGTGAATGGAAATTAAGCGTAAAATTGCTGAAATTGAGAAATTAACTAAGGAAAGAGATGATTTGTTAGCTAAGTTTCGGCTGCTTGGGGTGGCTGCGGTTCGTCACATGTTTCTTATGTTCAAAACAAAGAAAGAGCCTACCTTAAAACTGGATTAAGTTTTGGAATGGATTTTAGTAAGATAGAAGAAAACCAATCTAGTAATCGGGATGAAGGTGAGTATGAGGATATAACCACTAGTGATGAAGAACTCATTAATTATGTAGATACATCTAGTAATGATGGTTCAATAAGTGACTCACCTCCTGAATATAAGAAAGCTAATGATTATCATGCAGTTCCACATCCCACTGGCATTCAAAAACCCCTTAGGCCGATGTTTCGTTTTGGAGTAGCAGTCTAGAGTTTAGGAAAAATCTAGTTGCTCAATCTAGTCCTGCGAAAAACCCAAAGAATCTGGTTGAAAACGATGTTCAAAATCAAGCGTACCTTTAAATCAAGTGCATGCTCCACAAGGTACCTTCTTCAAAACCTTTTCAAAACAAGATCGCTAAACCTTTTGGGATAATTTTGGTCAAAACAGGTTTAATCACTCACCAAGAAGGCAAAATAATTTTAGGCATAGACATAGAAGATGTCACTTTGACAAGTATGGGTCGAAATTGTTTTTGTGTGTTTTTAGTCCTACTCATCTAATTAAAGGCTGTGAACAACACTCGAATACCTTAGAAAATTTCCAAAGAATAGGCGCCAACCAGAAACCTAGAGAGCACAAACCAGGTTTGGAATAATACAAATAGGGACAATCACGAAATTTTCACGGATCATAGATACCCACACCGTAAAACCTTTTCAAAAAAACCTTTCAAAGTATCTCACAGTACTTTCCAAAGTCTGTTAACTCTGACCCGATACTTTCTCAAAGTCTTGCTCAGACAAACAAGTACTGCGATCACAATACTTGGTATAGAAATTCTAGGAGATCTCACTATCAACCTAGAAGGTATTACAATTCACATAGGAGATTTAGATCAGAGGAACCAAGTGTTAAAATGAATGGGTTAAGAGGAAAGTACTGGAGGACTGATTTAAGCATTACTTTCAACCAAAAGTGAATCGATGTTTTTGTGATACAAGAAAAAGAGAATGAACTTGTAAAAGAGAGTTGTGTTGAAAAACCAAAAAGCTTTGTTGAAAATCCACATGTTTTGAATAACAAGATATCTTGGATCATGCTCTAAAACAGTGGAGATTATGTACTCAAAGAATGTGAGTATGTCACTCCACAGGGAACACAAGTCGAATGGCTTGGGTTCCTCAAAGCAACTAACTTTTTCATCTTATTAGACGAGCAACCCGCGTGAGGTACTTAAAGATCATATTATTGTTGATGGTGGTTGTTCTGTTAGCATGATAGGAGACAAGGAGTTTCTCGTGATGTTTTGGAGTATATTAGTTAGTAAGCTACATTTAAGGGGAGGACTATTAAGTATTTGTATAGTCCGTGTAATGCTTGGGGAGGATAGTTATGTATACTTAGTTAATATGAAGAAATTGAAAGTCTGCTTGGAAAGTACGCTTGGGGAAAGTCGCTACGTGGAAGTACTGCTTTGTCTTATTAAAGTAATGTTCCAACGGTTATCTTGAGGGGTAATTTAATGCTAACGGTAACAATGTTATTTTAGGCATGATTTTCAAATCGAACCTATAAATACCTACTTTCCGATTTTTCCTCTCATATTGATACATTAGAATCTTTTCCATCTTTCTCTCATCATATTCATATTCTTCGCGATCAATTCTTTTTGCTTACATAATCAACAATGGCGAATCGTCCCTCTTGTTTCTAAGCATAACATGGTTGCTAATTTGGATAAGCTGGCCGAATATACTCTTTCATGATATAATTGATTATCTTCTTGGTTCGCCTATTAGTTATGCTCTTTAGTGGGCGGATATTATTGAGCCTGGATTCAAGAATTTTGGGCTAATGCTAAAGATAACATGGAGAATGAAGAATATTATATTAGATCAAATTCTTTGAAAAACCATTAAGATTCTTGAAGACTCCATTCGAGAAGATTTATTGTTCAATGATGTGACGGGGCTTTAAGGTTTGATAGCGGTTGATATGGGATACTTTTCTACATATTGGCTATGAAGGATCTTTGAATGAACAAACGTTTAGAAAACAATTATTTTGTTCGCATTGGAAGTTTTGGTTCATGTGTTGCTCCATTGCATAAGTGCTAAGAGTACCTCTTGGGAGCGGTTTGGGTCAAATATAGCATCTGCTATGGTTGGGTTAGCTACAGATAGAGTTTTTAACTTCTCAAGGCTAGTATTGGATGGAATGCTATCACATATTTCACATGGATCTACTTGGCTGATGTACCCAAGGTTTCTACGAGTTTTCTTAAACAAGCAACTTTCTGATGTGCCAAAACCTACTGCTTTATTGCCTGTTATTGTTCAACAATCCAAGATTTTTACTTTTATGGCAAAAGGAGTGTTTTATTCAAGGGTCAAGATACTCCTTTAACAACTTCCATGATGGATGTTGTTCGGTACATTAGAGATATTCTTGATGATCGCAAGCACGCTTCTACGCAAGTACTTGCTTCTCCATCGGCTACATGCCCAAATGTAAGTCTTGCATCTCTACTGCAGTCTTGCTTCTCCTAATCTTGAACTTCGGAAGATGTTGCAGTTTCACCTTCCATCTCCACAAAGTGCGTTCTGTTTCTCAACCAGAGGCTCATTCACCTATTCAGGGAGGATTCACATACCATACCTCTGATGAAATCACATTAGATAATTATGTTTTGACAAGGAGTTGGTCAAGTTGAAAAGACTACGAGGTCCAAGCCAAGCAGATAAAGAAATTAAAAGCCGAAGTTTGAAGGCTTAAGACTTTTGTGTGGCAATTAGTTCAACAATTTAGAATCTGGGTTAAATCTAAGAAAAAGGCGCAAAAGCAGCTCTAAGAAAAACAACGCCACAAAGTTCATCAACAATCATCTCACAACTTGGGGAGGAATTTAGAAAATATAATTTGAAAGAAGATGTTGAGAAGAAGAAACAAGTTGAAAGTACTTGATGAACAACTTTGTCAACAATCACAAGGTCTTCTTGAACAACAAAGTACTAAAACAAGTTCAAGGTCTTGAACAACAAGTCTGAACAACAAAGTACTGCTGTTCAACAGCAAAGTACTTTTACACAAGAAGTGATAACTCCAAGAGTTTTGAATTTTGAAGAAGATACATGTGGACTACACTTAACGATGAAGAAAGATTAGCCAAGTTCTCGATTAACGAAGTGGAAGGACCATCTATCAAGCATTACTGCAGACCCTTACTAATCACGGAAGATGAGTTCACACAAGCATGGCCGACTTGCAACCCCTTTCGTGAGTGTTCAGAACGGACGGGGCAATATGAAGAACGAAGTATGGATATGCCCAAACGAATTAGGAAGACATGACGTTGATTTTGGGGACCTATCATTCGAGATTGGTACTTTCAGGGTTCGATGTCTTTGCAATAATTAATTCGATCTTATTGAGAAATCTAGAGTCGAAATATGAAAAACATATTATTCAAGGAAAGACCATTAAGCCTCTCAACGATATTCCTTCGCAACAACGATGTGACGAAGGAACTCAAAGTCATTGGTGTGAGCAAATTAAAACCACTGACGGAAATGTTTGGGCATCCTGCAACCATTTTGATTATGAATGTGATGGGGGAAGCAACATTGAGAGAGCTGGGGAAGATAAGTTCCTATGGACCTCGACTAATGACTCAGAAAGAACAGAATTGCCTTGGCCAGACGATTTAGGATTCGACGATTGGGTCAAGATCAAATATGGAAAAGTAGATGCATTAACAAAAGAAAAGATCTGTAATGGATGTATGAGTAAAGATCAACCAAACAACGAAGTTCCAAATGAAGAATCAGATAATGACACCAAGGATTCATCAAGGAAGGAAAAAAAGGAATGCAAACAAGTGCTAGTGGAAAATTTACTCGATGATAAACCTCTTAAAGATACCGATTCCGATGATGGTGATTTTGATTACCTTGAACTACAAGGTGAAGATGGGTTCATTGACCCTGATGATGAAGCACATGAGAAGAGAAGATGCAAACTTCTTGGGATTCCATATAAGAGGCCACTCCTAATTATTGCAGAAAAATATGAGTTTAGTAGGTACCACTTGGGGCCGGAGGAAAAATTTTGCAAAATTCAGAAGATCAAGACCAAAGAGTACCTCCGCACTGCCACAAATGTCGCTTGGTTCAGACACAACTTGATGAAAGACATGGAGGAAGTTGGCCAAGTCCAAAGGCCACCTTAAAACCCGAGGCCTCGAGTCTAACTTAAAGACTAGTAAATAAAGAAAGTGCTATTTCGAGACAACCGAATTATCCTTTCTTTTGTTTTATTTCCATTTCGTTGGGTTTTGTGTTTTTAACCATTTTGCAAGAATGTAGAAGCCTGCGCTCTTTCTGATCCGACTGTGAGTTATGGGTAACTCATTCTCATGGTTACTGTAACAAAGCCCTTGCATGCAATTTCTGGATGCATTACCAATTACGGCGTAATCCCATCTCTCAAGTGGTTCGCCAGTAGCTATACTTTTACAGCATATGTCAGGTTTTGCCTAGTTACGGCGTAACTCCTTATAGAGTTACGATGTAACTATCCTCTGCATTACTTCTTTCATTTTAAACACAATAAACTTGTATTAGTATTTTAAATGAACTATGTAGGTGTGTTCCCTGTAAACCCTCACGAGAATTCACTTGTCCACTTGGGACACCAAGTGGTTTAAAAGGCTTGTTGCATATGCTAAATACAACCGTGATTCCTACGAAAGTGAGTTAGGTTTATTTTTCATTTTTAATTTTTTTTCTTTCTTTTTAGAATTATGCTAGTCGGTAGTGTGATTTCAGGGATTGAAGTTTGCTCGTGGATTCTTATGTGAAGGCACGACTCTTTTTCGTGGGCCTTCTTTCTTTTTTGGAGCAAATTTCAAGGAAGTTCTCGCTCTAATTCTACTTTTCTCTTCACCTTATTTTATTTAACTGCTTAGTACAAAAGGGACTTTGTACAATTCAAGTAGGGGGCGGAGTAGAATTGTCTCTTGAACTTTATTGCCCTCGCTTTTCTAGTTTATTTTGAAAAATTATGCCATTTTAAAATTTTGACATATTTTTCTTAACCTAACTAGATTAGACCTTAGTCGAGCACATACAACCCTTGATATTATATAGTGAGATTAGCCTTATCCGTTTCCAAAATTTTACCTCAAATCCACCAAATTATGAGTGTGTGGGTAGCTTGTAAACTTTAGAACTTTGCCTTTGCATCATTTCGAGACCATAGACGAGGTATGTTGAGTTAGCTCGATGTATTTGGACTTTTCAGTTTAAGAAGGTAGTATTATAGGATTATCACCCAAATAGCCTACCATTGTGAGTCTATCGATTAGTCACCTCGACTTCTCGACCCCCATGTGAAACCCTTTTGTTGCACTCACCTTTAGTACAAGATACCCTTAATTACACCCATTTGAGCCATTCCTTTCATTTTGTTAACCCAATATATTGTTTCGATACACCTATACACCTTAGCCTACCCTGTAGTCTTTATTTGTGATTGGGAATTCATCATTTGCCTAAGTTCAAGGTTCAAGTGGAAAGGTTCGGGAATCACACTTTCGTCGACGACATATTCTTAAAGATCAGTGAAGACCCCCCGAATTCCCATTGTTCATCTCAAGTGGGAGGATGTGATGTTATGTTGTTATGTTTATGTTGAAAAAAAATGTGTGATTCGAAAAAGAAAAAAAATAGTTATGTTATTCAGTTTATTGTAAAGTGCGATGTTATAAGCATTATGTTATGAGCTTTATACATATTTAGTATCGAGGAGGCCACCTCGGTCACATTTGAAGATTGGGATTGGTAATTGTGCCAACAGTTAGAGAAAAGGTAGTGTGCCCATCATGACGTCCTCTAATGACACATCTACCTAGTATTTCATGATCCGGTTTCTTAACTTTAAAGCTTGAACTTTGAAGTGACGGTAAAGTGGTGATGACTTAGTTATGGATTTAGACTATCTGCTTGATTTTTATTTTACACCATTTATATATCCCATGTCTTATCCAACCCTTTAGTCATGAAGCGTGTCTAGATGATGCAGCGAGCAATCTTTGGTGTCTTGGCCATGGATTTGGTCATGCATCATTGATTTTGTCTACTTCTCCGTGACATGTTAGTAATGACGAGTCACCCTTAACCTTTGTCGTGTCTACCCATATTGCCTTTGAAAATTGTTTAGCCCTTAACTTTAGTGGTGGAGATTTGTGTAACCGCCAAGCTTATGATATAATACATGCTATGACTGTGCGATTGAGTGATCACCCCGAACTTGACACTTAAAATAGTTGAGAGATTTGAGTGTTTTGTTCCCATTTCGTGAGGTGTTCGGCTTTGTTTTATTCTAGCATAAGGATTTGTAAACTTATATTTTCCAGGTAATGGAAGATATCTTTTTAGGAATCTATCTAATAAGTCTACTTGAGGGCAAGTAGAGTTCAAGTGAGGGGATATTTGATAACATCAAATTATCCTGAATATTATGTGTCAATTTCCCCCGATAATGCTTGTAATTTATATCATTTATATGGATTTATGCTTGTTTTATATTATATTCCACTTTCAGGTAAATTATGAGCATTGGAGCTAAAGAGACGCGAAATTAGAGAGTTTATTGAAGATTTATCATAGTATGCTCACTTTGAAGAAGTTATGGCATAACTCCTTTCTCACATTACTGCAGAACTAAAGCGCGACTCGAAGAAAAACCAACTTATCAGAAGATTACAAATAGTAACTCTCCCAAAGATTACGATGTAACCATATTAGGTCAAATGAGGTTCCAGCGCAATCTGATAATTACACCATAACTCATGCATCAACTACGGTAACAAAGATTTTATTGAAGATACTGCGTAACCCCTTCTAAGGTTACGCCGTAACCAGCAGATCTAGTGCAATTTATTTTGCGAGAATTAGATGATTACGGCGTAAATCTTTTTATAGTTACGCCGTAACCAAGATATAGCCTATAAATACCCCACGATTTCCAGCATTTCAAAGCATCCCATTTCACACACAAGAATCTGAGAACGTGAGAAGAAGCCAGAGGCAGGTCTAGAGGAGCATACGGAGTTATCTCCAAGGGAGAAATCACTCCCCTACGATAAGCATTAGCATTTTATCTTTTCTTTACTTTCGATTCATGTATTTCATAACATTAAACATTGAATTGATTTGTATGGTTAATATGAGCAGCTAAGCACCTCTTGGTGCTGGCCTAGTTATGATTCCTTAATTATTTTGTTTGCGTTTACATTGCTTCCGTATAATTATTTCTATGTGTATGCATGCATAGTTTATTGGTAGCTACCCTTGTTTCGGTAGTTTTGAATGGCGGTAGATGCCAATTGCTTTGGAGATATGACCAACTGACCCTAAGTGAGTGGACTGAGACGGGAAGGGTAAGATATGACAAACTGACGACCCTTTTTACTTGTCCGATTTGTCCAACTGATCACCTACCGTTTGGATGAACTTTAGAATTAGGGGGGTGAGTGTCTAAGATGCTAGCGCCCGGACACTCACTATTATAAGTCTAGCATGTAGCGGAACTTAATGACTCGCTTGGGGACCCAGAACAACCGGACTTATGAGGGACACACAATTCTCTAGTGGTGGCATATTTCGATAGGTTAGATGGCCGTAATAATGACCAAATGATGTCCTCTCGACTTTGACCCCACCTAAAGTAATTGGAAGTAATTAGACGTAAATATTACTAGTTAGGATGAGTAACTAGGTTAGCACCACTCTCCTCTGTTGATCACATCTCTGCCTTTATTTGCTTTAGTAGTGAATTAGTTAATTCCCTATCGAAATCATATTAAAATCTGTGACACCTAGACTTAGTATTAATCCACACACATAGCTCTTGGGACAACCTCGGTTTTACCAAATACTACACTACACACGACCGGGTACACTGCCCGTTAGTACATTAGGGTAGACCATAGGTATAACGAGACTTATAAATATTAAAACCTGGTCAGTAAAACCTGCATCACACTGAATGCACATAGATGCACTTTTATATTTAGTTATATGTATTAGTTACACAAACATGTTCAACTATGTGTTTGTGTTCTAATAGGTGTGTTTTCTTTTCATATCTTCAGGTTTAGGTATGATTTCTTCTTCAAATAATGTTGGCAAAAGTAGCAGTTGTAGTTATGTGTATGGGAGTAGTTCTAGTTCAGGTTCTGATGGTGTACGTATATCTAGTTCTTGCTCAGTTAGTGATGATTCTAGTTCGAGGCTTGTTAGTGTATCTAGCTCTTCATCGGTTAGTAATGTCTCCAATGTTATTGATCGATCTATTGGTGTTTCGTTGGTTATTGATGGGTCAAGGGTTTGGGTTCCTGATGTGGATGTGTCTCTTAAACCGACAAAAGGAACTGTATTTGTGTCATTGGTTCAGGCTTATAATTTTTATCGTTATTATTAAAAAATGGGAGGGTTTGATATTAAGGTTGGTACTGAGAGTAATCCTGATGGGAGCGATTGTCCTAATACAAAGTATTTTAGATGTAATAGACGTGGGAAGAAAAGAGATTCAAGGTATGATAGACACAGGTCGGATTATGTTGATGCTGTGCGTGGTAGGGCGAATGGTAAAGGTGTTGATGGGGCTATTGACAATAAGGGTAACGGCATTGATTTGTTGTTGGTTGGTGATTCTTTTGCTAAGAAAACGTTTAGGAAGAATACATCGTGTAAGAATGGTTGCTTGGCTCAGTTGAGGGTTAGGAAGATCGATGGGGTTATGTATGAGGTATATGTTTTTGTTGAAGAACACAACCATCCGCTAGTTTCACAACAGGACATGCAGTTTTTGATGAGTTCAAGGGACATGGGTTGTTCTAAACAACATTTTTTGATGCAAGTATCGAATTCCAACGTTGGTCCTGTTAGAGCGTTTAGGCTAATGAAGGAGATTTACGGTGGGTTTGAGAATATTGGTGCAACTGTGCTGGATTGCAAGAATTTTAAACATGATATGAGTACCTTTATTGGAGACCGTGATGCTCAAATGGTGGTTGAGAAGTTAGAGAATCTTGAAAAACACTGTGAGGGGTTTTTTGTTGATTACTATAAAGCTGAAGGGGATTCATTGTCTGCTTTGTTCTGGGCTGATAGTTGTGCCAAGATGAATTACCGGCGTTTCGGTGATGTGATATCATTCGATGCTACTTTTAGATCGAACAAGTAATATTTCATGCCTTACTTTTACTTTTTTGTCCATTTATTTAGTGTTTAACTTTTCATATATATTGGCGCACCTTTTTATAATAAAATGATGCACTAAAAATTAATTACAGGTACAGAATGGTGTTTGTGCCTTTCATCGGTATCGACAATCAAAACCGATCTGTTACTTTTTGTCGTGTCCATTGCTGATGAAACAATAGCTTCTTATAAGTGGCTTTTGCGGGCGTTTAAAAAGGCATTCTCAACTGATCCACAAGTTGTTTTGACTAACCCGGAACCGTCTATGAAACAAGCCATTGCAGATGTTTTCCCTAATGTGCGCCATCGTCTTTGCATGTGGCACATCATGCAGAAATTTTCGATTAAGGTATATTCGAATTTTTAAGTTTTTTAATAATGACACATTAAGTATTTGATGCATTGATTTTATCTTTCTGATGCATTTTTTTTACAGGTTGGTTCATCAGTTTGCAATAACACTGACTTTAGGAAACGCTTGTGTACTGTCGTTTGGAATGATCAGATTTCGCAAAGTATTTTTGAGGAAGAATGGAAATCGATTATTTATGAGTTTGGCCTGTCTGAAAATAAGTGGCTTTCTGATATTTACGATATGAGGTCTAGATGGATTCCTGCATTTTTGCATGATGAAGACTTATCTGGTTTAATGCGTACAACTTCGAGGTCTGAATCCGAGAATCATTTTTTTGGGAGATGGACTAATGCAAACTTAACCCTTGTTGAGTTTATTAGCCATTTTGATTCTGCTATGGACTCTCAGAGGTATTCTCAGCGTAAAAATGATCATGAATCTAGGTATAAAAAACCGGATTTGATTATTGGGTTGAAATTAGAAAAGGACGCTGTTGAGATTTATACTTTAAATGTGTTCTTTGATATACAAGAAGAAATTTCTGCTTCTGTTACACATTGTTTGTCTGTTAGTACTCACATGTGTTGGGGTTTTGAGAAATATTTCATTCGGACACGGGTGTTAAAAAGTGGAATGACAAGACGTCGTTTGAAGTTTTTGAGGTATGTAAATACTTGTATGTATATTTTTATTTTTTAGATGCCCTTTTTTTATGTTTAGATGCACTAATTACTGTATTTAGATTCATTTTAATTGTTACATTCAGGTGTAATAAATTGAATATCATTGAATATTTCTGATTTGTTGTATTTAGATGCTTGTAGTATATATGTTTAGATGCATTAATTAAGGCAATAAATTTTTTTATAATTATACTTGTGTTGTTTTGTTCATCTGATATGTCTGTTACTTGTTCATGCAAGAGGTTTGATTTGTTTGAGTTGCTTTGCCGCCATTTCTTTTACGTTTTGAGGTTAAATGGTATTGAAGATTTCCCGAGAGAGTATGTGCTTGATAGGTGGTGTAAGACTCCTGATAATGTTTGTTTGGATGAGTTTGTGACTGCTGCTGATTCTAGCTCAGATGCTGTTATTCGCTCAATTCGTAGTATTGTTGAAGACACGGTTGATAGGTTGATGCCTTGTAGAGAAAAGCTTGATGTGTATCGTTTGGAGTTATCTGAACTTCTCTCTAGGGCCGAGTCTGATGTTCCAGTTAGGTTAAACAAGAGCAAATCGATCGCGTTTTGTTCAATGCTTGGTGTTAGGGAACCTGAAAGCGTTGTTATAAAGGTTCCGAAACAATCAAAGAACAAAGAGACTGGGATTCATACTCGATGGAAGAATATTGATGAGATAATTCGCAAAGAAGATGAAGCAGGAAAGAAGAAATGAGTTTGTTTCACTTGTGGGAAGGTTGAAGGACATAATTCCAGAACATGTCCTTATAAAGACACGATCAGAGCTAGTAACAAAAGAGAATGTTGTTCTACTCGTGCCATGGATGTTAATTAGCAGGAGTGATTAACCTTTGCTGATTATGATATTCACCTGCAATTTGTCTTTTTTTTAGGATTTTTTTAAATAAGCATAATATGCAGAATAATGTCATGTTTGTCTTATGCATGTTTCTGGATTTTGGATTTTTTTTTATGGAATTGTCATCTGTATTGGATCCAGGTTTATTGGAATTTTATGGAATTGCATCTGTATTGGATTCAGGTTTTATGATATTGGATTTTAAGGAATTTGCATAAATTTGATTATATAATTGATATTTTTTTGTAAAATTTGTTGCTTGATGCAATATATTTAAAATATTGGTGCACTGATTTTAATATATTGTATGGTTAGTTATTAACTTTTTCATATATTAATTTTACAATATTTAAAATATTAATGACATAATTTTACAATATTAACTTTTCAGTTGATTAAGTATTTTACATCATTTAATGTAAGTTTTACATCATTCATATATGTATCAATAATTATCATTTTGATTCACCTTTTATATCATATTGATGCACCATTCTAACCCATATATGTTTAAACACATTTCAACATATAAGGTAATGTAACATGTCATTCATAGAATAATATGTGAAAGTTCTGAAAAACATACGATTTAACCTGCTACATAATACTGTTTTATGTCCTATATTAATATGAGACCATCATAATACGGTAAAGTACGTAGATCTACTTCATAATTCAAATTTATTACATCATATTGTTTGTTGGGGTAAATTTGTTCAGGAAGCTCCATTTTTTCTTGAGTTTCACTTCGTGCTCATCATAATACCTTTTAACCCTTGGCGGAAGACGTTGGAATGCAGTTTTATGTAAATTTGACTTATGCGCTTCGTTGAAACTGCTGTACCTTTTCGACTCTTGCTCTATCATCTGTCTTTTATTGTTGATAATTGTCATCAACATCTTCACCACGTACCTCTTTCGAAGCCCGGTTATCTGGTTTTGTTGCTGAACACTCTCTTTTTTCAAACCTGAATTGTACTCCTTTTTCCTTCCAAAGAATGTCTCCATGTGTCTCATTAGAAAAATCCCAGAATCAATGCGGTTCAATCTTGTCTCCTACTCCAGCTTCATGATTTTATGTTTTGCTGCTGTTATTTTAGCTGCAGTTGGGTGTTCCACTGAGTGCAGATATAACGCAAATGCCCTTGTCTGTAATTGAATTTATTAATCAGTAGATGTTAAATACATTTAGATACACCTTCTTTATAATCTCTGATGCACTAATTTTAAAAAATATAATATTGACACCGTAAACTACATAAGAAACCTAAACTAGTTCATGCATTGCATCGAACAGTGCATATATATCATCCATACAACTAATAATAGTTTCATTTGCACCACCAACTCAAACCATACTACTATTGCCTATAAAAACTGTACCCAGATGCACTATTAATACAAACATCCACACTAATAAACTTTTTATTGTACTAATCATAATCACTAACTTCATACTAACCTATTATTTGAGTATAAATAAGTAATCTTTTTTAAACCTATAATTTGTTCTGTATGATACATCAATAAACTAACTAATTTCCTTATGATATTTAAAGACTAAATAACTAAGTTTATATATAAATTATGAATCATGTCATATTTACAACATATCTCGCATTCGCAGTCACTCTATCAAAACAACATCATACATGTTATGGTATTATTTTCGCGTTTATGCAATTAAATCAGTTGTAAAACCCTAAAAATCTAAAACATGTGAAAAGACTATGTTGCCCCTCAAATTTTACATTTATAAAATACGTAAACTATGTCAAGCTCATTAAATGTTTAACCTAACTTACGTATAATCATCGAACTTTGATCCACACTATCCTCAATGTAATGAAATTGAACTTAGCATATTATTCAAGGCTTAACGAAAGTAAAAGCTACAATCACCGAATAAATAACGTGTACAAAAATCGACCTACGCCTATGTCAATTTCACCTCACGTTTTTATGCATTGCATGGGCCGAAACTAGCATCACATTGCACCTAAAATTCTAAGGCCCATTCTTTGAATTTGGAAAGTATTTTGCTGTTGTGATTCCCCTTTTAACTCGGCCAAAAGATAACGCCCTTAACTCCACCATTTAATTCCTTTTAACTCTCATTGTCAACTTACCTTTTTTATCATTCAACTTACACGCATGAAACCCTAACCAAGAGAAAATAAATAAATGACGGCAACCAATCTTTTCTGTCTCTCTTCCATACGACCACCAAGGCAAGCACAAAGGAGATTCATATAGTGATTGAAGGAAGTCGTGAGTCCATGGTTTGAAGGACTGTAATCGTGGGTTTCCGGTTCGAAAGGGTAGCCTTTGTTTGTGGAGTTTCTGATTCGAGGGCTGCTGTGTCGTGGCTCGAAGGTTGGGCCGATCGTGATGTTGGTTCAAGGCTGGTCGTGGTGGCGGTTTAGGGGTGGTCGTGGGCTTGCTGCTGTGATCGTGTACGTGACTACGTGTTCTTGTTTCGGCTTAAACCATATGTCGTTGATCATTAGTGTTCGCGGCTAGAGTCTTGGTTTCAGTTGGTCGAGATCAGTTTTACCTTGGTTCCATCAGCCGGAGATGAGTACGTGTCGGGATTGAGTCTCGTTGCATGTTTTATTGAGTGTTCATGTTTCGACTTTCCCTTGGCGTTTTGGAGGTATACTCTTCAAATCATGTTTTAGTTTGTCTACTGTATATGTCGCTAAGTTTAAAGGTTAGAGATTTAAGAATGATATGGATTGGCATGTTACTTTATACGTATGCAAATTTATAAATCAGTTATGATATTTTGTGGAATTAAACAATGGTAGCTCATTAGAATAATGTATTATCATTATACAAAGCCTTTCATCAAATTATATTCGAAGAAGATGAACTAAAATAATAACGATATTTTCGATGAATACCATAAGAAAATGCTACATAAAATCATGAATTATTAAACCTATTGTGTCAACCTTGTTTCTGTTTGGTCCATTGATATCATTTGGTTTCGCATGCATTTGTATGGTCATTAAGAACCTAATGTGACCTCATTTTGGCAACCCTTAAACTCGTCCATAAGCTAAGGAATATAAAAAGGAAACGGGTCTCTTTATTTTGGTGTCGAGTGCATAAATCTTTGGCTAAGTGTCTTCCTATATTCATACATACGTACTGATATTTAAAGGATGGTTGAAATTGTTTTCAAAATGGTTTATACATGGTCTTGTGGGGGTGATTTCAAAGTTGATCGCGGGGCAAATGGGTAAACTATTTTGTATGTTTGAAAATGTGTCGGGAAGGTGAGTCGGGAGTTAGCCCGTTGGCATGTTTACTTAGTCGTAGACATGAATGTTAAGTACCGCGAGCAAGCTCGATGTTAGGCTAATATTGTACATGAAATTGCTATAATCATATTTACTCCTTTTCATTAACGTGCATGGCAAAGAAAGAACTAAAATAAACATTTAAGCTAATTACATTATAAACCCTATACTTTGAGATAATTACCATGTGAACCCTATACTTCAAATTATGATTTAATAAAACCCTAATAGATAATTGTCATAATAAACCTTTAAGTTTACCATTTATTATTTATAACCCCTAAGTTTGACTAATTAATGATTTTTACCCTAAAGTATTTTAATTCGGTTCATTACTAAAAATGAGAATACGCTTAATAACTTTAAAAATATTAATACGATTCATATAAACAATAAATCCATTATGACGTTAAATGAGCTAATAAGTATTATTCGAACCGCAATCCGTGTAGATTTGTTGGAGGAGACGTGACGTTGTGTCGTCGTGTTCATTCATTCGTTTGCTTTCTTTTCATTGGCGTTAAGGTACAGATATTCTGACATTGTCTCTTAAGGTTTCTCATGATTCGTTTACATCTTTCGATCTTAGATTTGAACTGTGATACCTTGCTCTGAGCCTTCTTATTAGGGATTCCCTATAACTTTGCTATGCTCCCTTTGATTGGATCTCCTATGTGAATTGTTTGATTTTGAACCTTTGATTATGAACCTTCAGATTATAAGCCTTTGATATGAACCTCTGATATGAACTTATGATATGGACTCTGATATAAACCTTTGACATTTGACCTTTGATATGAACCCTCATGTTATGATTATGCTTTGACCCTTCAGTTTGGTACCCGAGCCAAATATGTTTCCCTAGCCATGAAAGTAACATGGCCGTGTCATTGATGCACCAATGGCATGACTCTAGTGTGGTTGAGTGATGTTCCACACCGTCCCTTTCTGTTATCTGATTATGAGCTCAAAATATATATTGTATGGCCACTATTTGTCTGCAGGGGCGTATGGATGCATCCTAGATTTGATCTGTTATCTGATATGTTATGATTTGTCTGGTGAATGATGTCGTGTGCAATACGCGTCTTCACATTCTGGGAGCTAGCTACTCCATTGGTTACAGAGGTCTCCCCTCCTATTATATATGGTATTCCGAGGTCACCCCTCCGAATACAATGGTTACTTATGATATGATATGATATGATATGTTTCTGGGCTCGTGGTAGATTTCTGACAAACCTTACACTTTTGATATACCTATATTGTACCTTCTGTATTCCCCAACGCACCATATGTGACTCACTCTACTACCATGCTATATTCCATTTCATTGATCTGACATACTCCTATTTCGTTACTTCATACTATCATTCCATTCACGTACCGGGTTATTATGTGGTTATTGAATCTGTTTATGCTGTTACATGTTCTATGTTATTATTGTTTATCCTGCTACGATATGATTAATATGTGACTATATGATTCAACTGTTGTCATCTGAATATATGTTATCTTACTGTTATGTGAACCTTGAATGGTCTGGTGATCTTGTTTGGGTGTAATCAGTGGATTATCTGTTTATTATGGATACCTCCGTTTAATTATGTTTATGGGCTATGATTATCCATTGATGTCTTATTGCTAATTGTCGACTTGCCATGTTATATCTGTTATGATAATATTATGTTATTAAATGTGGGTTATTTGTCTTGTGGGATTGCCTTGTTCACTTCCTAATTTAATGCTTCCGCTTGCTTTTAGTCTTCCTGTTGGCTTATTTATATTCTGATTTCCTGATCTGACTGCGTGCTATTCTTATGTTGAGTGGATGCGACGTCTGGTATGCTTGATTTGGTTTCGGTGCTTGTATGTCTGTTTGCTTATATGTGATTATATATATGTCCTGGATGCGTTGCTTGCTGTGTTCTCCTTGATTGTTGTTCTTGCTGGATATCTGTATAATTGTGTTCTGCAGGATCCTCATTGACTCATTGTTTCCTTTCCGTTGCAACCTTGCTATTGTCCCTTTGTTTCATTTCGTATTTCTTCTTTTGTATAGCTTTCGTTTTGTTATATCTGTTCACTGGGCTTTTTAAGCTCAGCCGCATTTCTTTTCCTGCGGCAGGTTTTAGGTTTGAAGATGGGCTTCGATGGGCTGAGAGTTAGGATATCTGAGTGTGCCAACCCTAGTACCTTATTACCTTGGGACTTATTTTGAAGAACTTTTGTTTTGGGATTTTATTTCATTTTGGATATTGTATTTTCCTTGTTGGTCATTTGTGTATATGATTTGATACCTCATTTTTAAGGCTTCCGTTTGTAAAGATTTCATTTGTATGTTCTAATATGACACCAGAATGTGACCCTTCTACCCTTGCCGGGTTGGGGTGTTACATCAGTAGTAGCTATATTCTCAATTAAACCATACAGACAAAGAAACGAGATCGAAAACAGTATCAACACAATCAGTAATCAAACTATCCGCCACTATCTTAACACCATGGCACGCATCAACATTCAAACTTTTCTCAACAGACGCAACAGTAAATAACTATAACAGTAAATAACGGCAACACGCATATTCATTTGCGTGCGAATTAAAGTTTATTACCAGTGCCTTTGGAGTATCCCCGTATCTTTTATGTATATCTTGACTGTCATCATGCACGTTATCGATAATATCTACTTCCATTGTCTTCAAATTGTGGACAATAAGGTAGTATCGATTGATTTCTTCTGTTGGCATGGTTATTGGGAAAAATACCTGTTTCATATACATATTTACGTTAAACAACAGTTTGAATAAACAATGTTTAGTGTTTTTGTTTTAAATCTTACCAACTCAACTTTGTTAAGGTTCTTTTTTGTAGAATACTCGAGCACCTCATCCATTTTTCTTTTAAAGTCCTTAGGTTTGTGTGACAGCTGTAAAACAAAATTCTTATACAATATGTCATAAATTTGATTCAGAATTTTATCAATTATTTTTTTTCTAACAAAATATGTATGAATATTATTGAATTCACTTACCATCATTCCTGTTTTGCAAAACAAAAAGCGTGATGACACCCTATTTTTCAGCTTCTCGTCATTGTTTTGAATTATACTCCATACGTCTATAGCTGCACTTGTCACTAGTAAACTTTCATGCATACTCTTAAAGACCACCCTCGGGGCCTCCATGTTCATTGTTTTGAAAACAATATCGTTGTTCATATGTAGACACGTCAATTTAATAAAAGGGATGCAATAATAATTCAACTGTGATGCACTAAAAATAAATAATACTCCATATATTTGTCAAATTTACATTTACTTACTTAGCCGGCAACGTTCCACTGAATATGAACTCGACAACAGGTTTTTCATCAGCTTGCAAATTGTTTGTAATGCTAACCTTCCTCTTGACGTATGGAGAAATCAATGCACCTGATAATACCCTCTCCTTTTTTTGTCTTACTTCCTTTTCCGATTCAACCTGATCATCATTTGTGTTTGCTGGTTTCAGGTATCTTATCGGAACTGCTCTAATTACGTCAGCTGGTGTAATATTTCCATCTTCAGGGGTTACAACTGTTTCCCTTTATTCCCTGCAGTTGTTGAATCTTGCATCTGAACTATTTTTATTGTAACCTTCGGACTTTTGGTATTCACATTTTCAGTGCTAGGTTCCTCTACATTTTTCTGAGCTTTTTCCACGTCTTTTTGACCTTTTTTAGCATCATTTTGCTGAATGGTTTCATCATCTTTCTCAACCTCTGTTGGTTGAGCAATTGGTAGCTTCAAGACTTTGTCCAATCCAAACAAGTCGTCACTCTGTGAAAACAAATCATAACTTGGTGGTGTGAAATCCAAATATTTCTTTTTTGCATCTTTACCAGTTTTTGAACTATCCAATGTCTTTTCATTATTGCTCTGCTTTTTCATTGTGTCTGCATCATTTGGGAAACGTTTTAATTGACCTTTGCTTCTCATTTTCTCAAAATCTGTGAAACGGTCCTTGTAGCTTCACTGTTTTGTTTTTCTTGCAACCCTTCATCCAACGTTTTCTCTTTTTCTTTATTGACGTTTTCTTCCTCATTTATATTTCCATCTTTCGTTGATTCAACATTTGTATTTTTCTCTTTTACAAACCCTGTATCATCCTGTACCAACCCTGTATCATCCTGTACGTCTTGAACCACAACTTGATCATTATCTATTCTATCTACGTCCCCATTCATACCATCATTTTCTTCAACTCCATTTCCAGCATTATTTACCCCATTTACATCATGATTTACCCCATCATTTAACCCATTTACAGCATCATTTACCCCAACATTTACTTATGTTCCATCGTTTACCCCATCATTTACATCCATGCCTTCACTCAATTGGTTTTCATTTTCATCCATAGTTGTGTCTTCTTGTCGCCCGTCTCCAAAAAAATCATCCGTGCTTATGTTGTTGTCTTCTTGTGATATATGTGCGTTATTGACATCTTCATCTGACTCAATCATGTTTTTTTTCGGATTCGTACACCGATGCGATCTTCCCTGGTTTGAACACTCTCATGAGTTTCTCGTTTCTGGTTTCAACAAGTGCTTTTAATTCCTCATCCTCAGGGTAAGAAATCGAAGCCATTTCGAGCAATTCATCTACCAGACCTTGTACACCTTCTGATATGGACAATGTCTTCTTTATTTGCATTTTCGTTTCCTGAATTATATAATTAATATGCTTTAAAATAATAATAATAATAATAATAATAATAATAATAATAATAATAATAATAATAATAATAATAATAATAATAATAATAATAACAATTAATATGCTTTAACAGATTTTGTACAATCCTGATGTACTAAATATACAAATCAGATGCATTTAATTTCATTTATTTGATGCACTAATCATGTAATTAAGATGCTTTAAACTGTCATACATATGCTCTAAATGTAAACATAAGTAATCAATATAGATTATTTACATATTTTTCACACATATTCCACATAACCTTTTTAAAATACACATATATATGCTTTAACAGATTTTGTGCAATCCTGATGTACTAAATATACATAGCAGATGTGTATAATTTTATTTATTTGATGCACCAATCATATAATTAAGATGCTTTTAATTTAAAATAAAAAATATATCAAATACCTCTGATGTTTTACTTTTGAAGATTTTGAATGCATCAACCTTATTTGAAGGTTCACCTATCCCACATATTCCGTCTCCAATATCAATTCTTGGTGTATAGAAATGGTGTACGATTTCTTCTTATGTATACTCCAATTGTTTCGCTGCAAATTGATTTAGTGATTTGTATTTAAATATCATGAAATTATTGTAATATATGACAATTTGTAATATATGCTAACTTGTATATATTACATGGTGATTTTTTGGAATTCCTTATTGCTGACTTTGTAAGACCTCTCTTTCTTTTCGGTGCAATGTACTCGAGCCCTTCTTTAATAGGTAACTGTAACACCCCCAAAATATCGCAGCGGAAGATTGTGTCGTTGGGGTGCTACTTCATAATACAAAGTACAAGTTATAGAAAACGACCTCTAAATGAAACGTTTTGAAAAGTTACCATTCGATTAATGAAATCAGAGTTACAAACAATGAGGTCCCAAAGTATAATATATAATGTTTACAAAATGTTTTGAATGGTAAATGATAAAAGTGTAAGTCTTCAAAATATGTCGTGCGACTCTAAGTTCCATGCAATAGCTATCACCTTATGACCTGAGATAAACATGCTAAAAAGTGTCAACACAATGGTTGGTGAGTTCATAGAGTTTGTTTGAATAAGTTGAAAAGCCTTTAAAGAATGTTCCCACAGCAAAGGCATTGTAAATCCACTCAGTTCCAAGTTCCGCCATAAGAACTTGCAACTGTGTGTTCACAACCCACTGCTAAAATATAGTACATTTTATAGTCAAGCACACATACAATCATAATAGTTCACATTATTGCACTTAGTGTTGCTCCGTCTATATTGGGAGACTTTCAAGTTTACGAGGGGACTGCTCCGTGTATGTTGGGAGACTTACCATCGACTTATCAGAACGAGGGGACTGCTCCGTGTATGTTGGGAGACTTACCATCGACTTATCAGAACTAGGGGACTGCTCCGTGTATATTGGGAGACTTATCATCGTCTTAAGTATAACACAATCAAGTATAACGCAATCAAGTATAACGCAATCAAGTATAATGCAATCAAGTATAACGCAATCAAGTATAATGCAATCAAGTATAATGCTTTGAGTGTTTATACAAGTAAAAGCAAGTAGTTGAGCATGTATCTCCCCCAAAGAGTTTGTAAAACAATTAAGCGAGTAAAAGTGGGGCTACGAACTCACGATAATCAATAAAAGTTTAGAGTACTTATGAAAGTAAATGAAAATAGTTGAGCATGTATCTCCCCAAAAAGTAATTCAAAATGTATAAAAGTAGGGGCTATGAAACTCACGGTAATCAGTAAAAGTTTAGAGTACTTATGAAAGTAAATGAAAATAGTTGAGCATGTATCTCCCCCAAAGAGTTTGTAAAACAAGCATTAAAAGAGTAGGGGCTATGACTCACCTGATAAAAACTTTTGAAAGAATAGATCGGGCAATATTAAAGATGGGTTTTTGTTTTTGAAGCTATTGGGATAGTTATGGGGTAGATATGAGGTGATTTAGAGGTTTTTTATAGTTTAGGAAATGGATTTTTGAATTTAGATGCGGAAGCGCTGCCCAATTTTCTAGTATCATTCATCAGTTATTATCAGGTGAGTCATAGCCCCTACTCTTTTAATGCTTGTTTTACAAACTCTTTGGGGGAGATACATGCTCAACTATTTTCATTTACTTTCATAAGTACTCTAAACTTTTACTGATTACCGTGAGTTTCATAGCCCCTACTTTTATACATTTTGAATTACTTTTGGGGAGATACATGCTCAACTATTTTCATTTACTTTCATAAGTATTCTAAACTTTTACTGATTATCGTGAGTTCGTAGCCCACTTTTACTCTCGCTTAATTGTTTTACAAACTCTTTGGGGGAGATACATGCTCAACTACTTGCTTTTACTTGTATAAACACTCAAAGCATTATACTTGATTGCATTATACTTGATTGAGTTATACTTGATTTCATTATACTTGATTGCGTTATACTTGATTGCGTTATACTTGATTGTGTTATACTTAAGACGATGATAAGTCTCCCAATATACACGGAGCAGTCCCCTAGTTCTGATAAGTCGATGGTAAGTCTCCCAACATACACGGAGCAGTCCCCTCGTTCTGATAAGTCGATGGTAAGTCTCCCAACATACACGGAGCAGTCCCCTCGTTCACATGATAAGTCGATGGTAAGTCTCCCAACATACACGGAGCAGTCCCCTCGTAAACTTGAAAGTCTCCCAATATAGATGGAGCAACACTAAGTGCAATAATGTGAACTATTATGATTGTATGTGTGCTTGACTATAAAATGTACTATATTTTAGCAGTGGGTTGTGAACACACAGGTTGCAAGTTCTTTATGGCGGAACTTGGAACTGAGTGGATTTACAATGCCTTTGCTGTGGGAACATTCTTTAAAGGCTTTTCAACTTATTCAAACAAACTCTATGAACTCACCAACCATTGTGTTGACACTTTTTAGCATGTTTATCTCAGGTCATAAGGTGATAGCTATTGCATGGAACTTAGAGTCGCACGACATATTTTGAAGACTTACACTTTTATCATTTACCATTCAAAACATTTTGTAAACATTATATATTATACTTTGGGACCTCATTGTTTGTAACTCTGATTTCATTAATCGAATGGTAACTTTTCAAAACGTCTCATTTAGAGGTCGTTTTCTATAACTTGTACTTTGTATTATGAAGTAGCACCCCAACAACACAATCTTCCGCTGCGATATTTTGGGGGTGTTACAGTAACTTTCCAAAACCTCCCATTTTCACTTCCTGTTTTTCTCTAATCTTCAGTTTTTGCGAGTCCCAAGCTTTGATAGCTAGGTTTTCTTGAGCAACTTCAACTTCATCTGAGATGGTTGAGTTTAGATACAAAAGCTGCAAAAATAATAATACAAGCAAATTAGCATAAATATACCATGCAGATGCATTATTTTGTTGGATTATGATGCACTTAAATGTATGCACATACTTACCACCATTAACAGAAGTGGACCCCCGAACTCTGATGAGCTGTTGTACTCTCTTTTTGATTTCTTCATCGTTTGCAACAAGTATGTACACCATTCCATATTCTTGATATCTTCTTCCTTTTTGATACACTGCAAAAACTTCTGGTTTACTGTTCCATTTTTTGTGCATTCGCCGATAGTCGATATAAATGCAACAAGGAAGTTTAGTTTGAACTCCCGTCCAGTGTGATGTACGACAATCAGTTTATCAACAACATTTTTAAGTAGAATCTGTCATCTGGATAATCATGCGTGTGCCTCCATTCAACAATTAACGGGAACTCTGTTGTCGCAGCACGCACTTCTGTCATAGTAGTATCTCCCATCAGGATTCCAAGCAGTTCTTGTATCATATTTGCAGTGATCACGATTGATCTTCCGTCGCCCATCTTGATTGTTGATGTTTCAGGATCAAACTGATCTACCACCCACTTACCCAGTTTTGTTGGTGTTGTCTTTATATTGAAGTTCCCGTTCAGCAATGATCCAAACCCCATGTCAGCAATGTTCTCTTTCTGGATATCTGACAACCTTTGTAAAATTTCTAATAAATCTCTTGGTGAGGACCTAGATTTAATAGTTGGGATTGTCTTTTTTGATACAAGAATTGTATTTTTTCAGCGACCTTCTGTTTCTTTTTGTCATTGCCATGTTTAATTTCTTTGACTTCACTTGATTTCCTTTTTTTTGTAGCTATTTTTTCTTCCTATTCTGGCTTTTATTTGTGTCGGTACTGAGATTGTCGTTGCCTACATAATGAAACTTATTCAAAGTTAGTGGATGCATAAAAAGTATGCTGCAAATATAAATCCTACATATGCTGCAAATATAATCATATAGATGCCCCTAAAATGTAACAAGTGATGCACCAAAAATTCAATATTACATACAGATGCACTTTAAGTATAACAACTGATGCATCAAAAATATTACATTATATACAGATGTTGTAATATTAACCATTGATGCTCCTAAAATATACAAACTGCTGCTCCAAAATCAAATTTTTTCTTAACAAAACGCTATATATTATACATACTGTTTTTGATGTTTTAATCACATGAAATATATGATTCAATTAACAATGAATATATGTCGCAATGAACAATGTAATATATGTCGCAATGAAATATATGTATACACATGAAACATATGCTGCAATGAATAATGTGTTAATCACATGAAACATTTTTATATTGATGTGTTAATCACATGAAACATATGCTGAAATGAATAATGTGTATTATGTAATAATTTATGTGATTTTTATCATTATTATTTTTTTAAATAAATAAATAAATATTTATACATGAAGTATTCAATATACACATAAATATTATACGTATACATATCAAATAAAAAACTGATATTGAAATAATATGATAGTGTACAATCCGCATGAATTCTCGAATGTCTTCCTCTGACTTACTATTTTGAGAATTCTCTGTTTCAGTCTCAGAATTACGCCCTCGTTGTCTTCTTCTTCTTCAATATTGTTATCTAATTCGGTTGCTGAAATTTAAATTGAAAATAGGTGTCATGATACTGATATTTATATAGTGTTTAAATAAAGAAGTATATTCATATGCATTAAACTTTAAAAGCAAATTCCAATGCCTTAAAGTTAAATTTAGATGCACTAATTATACATTTAGATGCTACAATCATTTCAACTAACCATTTTTTTGATGCACTAATAATGCAAACATATTATTCAGAAACATATTTTCTACGCTTTAACCATTAGTTTGATGCCCTAATCATACCATTTGATGCATTAATCATATAACTTTGCATTAAACTTAAATTTAGCTGCCTTAAACTTAAATTTAGATGCCCTAAACTTAAATTTAGGTGTCTAACTTAAATTTGGATGCTTTAATCTTAAATTTAGATTAACTTAAGTTTAGGTGCCATAAACTTAAATTTGGATTGATTATACATTTAGATGCTACAAACATTTCAACTAACCAGTTTTGATGCACTAATAATGCAATTATATTATCTAGTAACTTATTTTTGTACGCTTTGACCATCAGTCTGATGCCCTAATCATACCATTTTGATGCATTAATCATATATTTAGATGCTTTAACTATCAATTTGATGCCCTAATTTTGCATATAGAAGATTCAACAGTTTATATACATTGTTAACCATCATATTGATGCACTAATCATACATTATGATGCTGTGATCAACTAGTTTGATGTACTACTCAAATATTCAGGTGCACTAGGTATAATAAGCAATAATTATTAAAACCGATGCACTAAAATTATACCTTAATCATATCTATAATTATTGTTACATATCACTAACTAAAATTAATATCACTGAAACTATACCTTAATCCTAAATAAAATTACTACCACAGATGCATCAATTATCCAATAAAAATATAAATACCTAAAATTAGGGCACTTACATTCTGACTGATGTTGTTTGCTTATTATTTCCTTCTCGATTGTTCGTGAACTCACACGAGTAGCTGAAATTGAAAAAATCAAACAAAATTATAAATATTGATTTTGATCGAAATACAATTATAAACACAGAAAATTAGGGCACTTACGGTTCCTAAATTTTTTTTCTTCATTTTGCATTTTGATCGGAATTATTTATTGATCGGAAGTGGGTGGCGATAGTGGTGCTGGTGGTGATGTTGACTGATAGTGTTTTTGATCGGAAGTGGGATGGGAGATGGTTGCGTGAGTGTGTGTGTGTTTTTTTTTGGTTAAAAGTGGTACAACACATGCATAAGGCGTGTTTTGTATCATATTAGTATATTTGACCCTCAACTTTCTACTGTTTACATAATCTACCCTGTAACTTTTTTTCTCACTTTTCTCTCTAATTACACTTTTCTCTAGAACCGGACTCTCTCTCTCTCTCTCTATATATATATATATATATATATATATATATATATATATATATATATATATATATATATATATAGAAGATCTGAGAGAGAGAGAGAGAGAGAGAGAGTTAGGATCAAATAAGAAGATTACTTAAAATAAGAAGGAATAAGAAGAACTATAACCGCAAATCCGAGATGCACCGACCTAAATTAGATGCATCCCTATAATCTTAAATGCATTATAACACACCATAGTGTGCTTTATAGCTTTTAATCAGATGCATATACGTATATTAGATGCATTTCTTGATTTTCTTATTTTTTGTTCCTCTGCACGTGCCAAAATCATAAAAATCAATTTGCACCATCTATACATTAAATTAACATTCGAAACTCAAGATGTTGCATCTATATGAATAGAAATGCATCTAATGCAAGTCGTTGCATCTCGAATGCGTGGTTTTGGTCACTTCTCACCACTTCTTATTTTAATTTACTTCTCACTGGATCCCTACTCTCTCTCTCTATATATATATATATATATATATATATATATATATATATATATATATATATGGGATATTATGAGAAGGGTCCTGATGAGGTTTTAAAATGTACCTTTTTGAGGGGTCATTTAAGCCCTTATTTGATCACTTTTGTATCCGTTATTACTTAATAACGTTCCTTTTCACTTTTTAGGTCTCTTGAAGGCAAATTGCTGAAATGGCACTTATTTGGACGAAAAGGTGCGAATATACGAAGAAAATGGCCAAAGTCAAGAATCGAGACACTCCAGCTGCTGAAAACAAAAGGTGACGGCGTCACTGCTTATCTGCGACGCCGTCCGAGGATTTTGTGACGGGACAGAACCCAAAACTCTTATTTTCATGTGACGACGTCCAGTTGTAAAAGAGTAGGCCGTCGCAACTCAGACGGCCTAGATTCAATCCAGACGGCGTCAGAAGCTGAAGAGGACGGCGTCACAATCACAAGGTGACGCCGTCGCAAGTCTAACGTGGCCAAGACGAAACCCTAATGACGGCGATCCGACGGCGTCACAAAACATAAGGTGACGCCGTCGCATATGTAATCTTATATATAGAATCCGAATTTTTCAGTATTTGTGTGTAGTCTTTTGGAGTAAAAACCTAGAACCGAACCAAGGCTGTCTTGTACAGTATTTTAGGGTTCCAAACCCTATCTTACATCAAGATAAGTTCTTTACTTCATTAATACAATTATGTCTTTGATTATTTGTGTGTATGCTTGCATGTTCTCCATGTCCGGCTAATTTATTTGTGTGTTTGCTTAGGGAATATGAAACTTAATTATTAATTATTGATTGGTTGTCTCTTATCTTAGTTGATTAATGATCTAGTAATGCGATAGGTCATTCGTTGTGTACTTAATGCTTGATTAAATCTTTGTGAACCTTAGAATATAACTCCTTGAGTAGTTGTAAGCTAAACCATCCAAAGAGTGCCTTAGAGTAAGAGTTTATTATCCCTAGTGGGTTTTGTAGACAAGACCCTTTGGTAAGTTCAAAGAGTTAGGGAACATACGCATACCCTACGACCTTAGACACACAACGCAACTAAGAATAAGGACGTGACAATTCAACCACCAATAAGAGATAATTAAGGAGTAGTAAAACCTAAGTAAACACATCTTTAAACTATCATACGAGCACACAATAATTAGACATAGACTACATACACCTTAGGTTAGATAATTAGATAAGTAGAGTAATCGGTAGCAATACCAACCCCCCAAATACAAACCCCGAGATTCGTACCTTTCCATTTCATATAAAAAACTAAAAAAGATAAAAAAAAAATAATCTTCCTCAACCCCAACCTTAGCGTAGTAACTTCTTACTAGCATTCCTATTCCCCTAGAGAACGATATCAATACCCGTGGCTTACCCTAATTACCACACTACAACGATTAGGTTCACTGCCTAGGGTGTTATAAAACTTGCTCGAAGAAAAGGAAGTTTCCTTGACCCCGAACGACGCGTGTAGCGTTATCAAGTTTTTGGCGCCGCTGCCGATGAATAGAATAGCTAGTTAGTAGTCCACCTCGTTTAGGTTTCTTTGCTTGATTCCTATCAAGTAAATTTTTTCTCATTTTTAGCTTTCTCTTAGTCTATCCCCCTTCTTCGTGACCTTTGTTCGTAAAACCCATCACTTTTCATCATGGAAGGTGATAACCCACTACCATTCATCAACCCACCACCAAATGACCCACCAAGAGCCCGTACTCTTGGTGAATACTCGAGACCAAGCCACCTAGGCTATAGGAACACCATTGAGCTTCCCGACCAAGCCCAAACTACGGCCCTGCGATCCGACACCATCCGGTTGGTGAAAAACGGATGTGCATTCCATGGACTTCGCTCCAAAGATCCAAATCAGCATCTTAGGGATTTCCTTAAAATTGTCGATTCCATCGACCTTGATGCTACTACTCGGGAGACCACGCGCCTGCGTCTCTTCCAATTTTCTCTACCGGACCAAGCTAGTAATTGGCTCCATCTCATGTTGGGATGATCTCACCTCTCGTTTCCTTGCTCAATTTTTCCCACCGGGGAGAACCACTAAACTTAGGAATGACATCTTGATGTTCCAACAACGTCAAGATGAACCTCTCTACGAAGCATGGACTCGATTCAAGGACTTACTTCATAGAGTCCCTCATCATGGCATTAATCCTTGGCTTCAAATCCAAATCTTCTATGATCATACCGATTTCATCACTCGACGATCCATTGATCGAGCCGTCGGTGGAAGGCTCAGCGACTTTAACGCAGAGAAATCTTGGGATATTATAGAGGAGCTTCCTGATCAGAGCTACGAAGATTGGAATGAATCTCCTGAAACTTCGGTTAACGTAGTTAATGCCATATCAACTCCTTTTGAATCTTCCGACACCCTCGAGGAGCAAATGAGTGCCATTGAGAGAAGGATTGATTATCTTATGGAAAGGCAAAGAAGAGTCCCCATACAAATTCCTCGAGAAGCTGTCAAATCCGCCAACAACCCCACACCTTTTTCGGAATCCCCAAGTCGTGATCAAAAACCAAATTCCGAAAGGCGCTTCCGTTCTACTTCCCCAATACCACTCTCACCAAGCTTCAAGGAACAAATGAGGGAGTACATGGTAGCTCATACGGAGAGATTAGCCAAATTTGAAGAGGAGGTTTATAAGCAGAGAGAGGAAATGCAAGCGAAAATGACGGAAATGATGAATTTGGTAATTGAATATACCAAAACAAAAGTTCCCGAAAAGGTACTTGTAAGAAGCAACGATTGTCCTCCCACTTCATTTGTTAACGCCCTTTCTATTATACCCGAGGATGCAAGGGTTGAGATGAGGAAAACTGAGGAAAGCAAGAGGAAGGAGTCTGTGCCTAATGATGAGCCTGAGACCATTGAGTACTACCTTAAGCACGAAATTAACAAAAAGACCATTGCAAACCAAGTAAACAACTTTAGGTACAATGAAGTTCTTAGGGAAGCCCTTGAAGGAAAAATGACAGAAGAAGAGTATGACGCCTTACCTATGGGACCCCTGTATGAGTTGGTCATAAAAAAACCATTAACAAAAAAACGAGACACCATAGGGAATTTCGTGATACCATGTAGCATAGGTGATATTGATAATATAAATGCCTTAGCCGATCAGGGGACTGATGTGAACATAATGCCATTATCAATCTATAATAAGTTAACTAAGGAGAAACCAGCCAAGACCGATCTTAGACTTTCCTTAGCTAATCACACCTATGTTTACCCCATAGGGATCGCGGAGGATGTTCTGATAGAAGTGGCTAATATCGTTTATCCGGTGGATTTCGTAATCATTGATGTTGAGGAAGATAAAAATGTGCCACTCATTCTTGGGACACCATTTCTGGCCACCGCCAAGGCAACTATCAAATGCGGAGAGGGCATCATGGTACTTAAAAGCGGGAAAGGGTACGCTAGGATACCCATCATCCCAAGGTATCCTCTTAAGATCATGGAAATGATTACGGGTGGAAATCCACAAGCCCCTGGCGATAGTGTTAAGAAGAAAATGAATGATTGGGAAAAAGGGCTTAGGGACTTTATGGTTCAAGGATTGTATGCAACATTGTGGAAACCCGACAAGAAGTTAGGAAATAATCCCACTTCGATACCAAAGGCACAAAGGAACCCTAAGGAATTCCTAAAGGGAGAAAAAGTACTTTTATACAAATCACGGATAAGGGCATTACAAGGTAGAAACAAACCAAGATGGTTTGGGCCTTTCACTGTGAAGGAAACCAATCTAAAGGATAAAATCATCACCATAATAGACGACGTTGGCAAGGAATCTACAGTAAGCATACAACGTCTACACCCTTTCGACGATGGGAAATCAAAGGAAGGAGATGACGGTAATGAAGTCACGTAAGGGCACGACTACGAGTCTAGCTACAAGACTCTTAAATAAAGAAAAGCGCTTCGTGGGAGGCAACCCATGCTTAATTGTTTGCTTGATAGTGTCATATATCTTTTATTAATTATTTATTCTCATGTTTAAATTTGTAAAAATGCTTTATTTTGTTTTTAACCTCGTCTTAATTGCATATAAAGGTATTTTACATAAAGGATAAGTGTAGGGAGGATTACACACGTTTTCAAAAGAAACGTAAACATGAGAATAGCAATTCATTAATGGATGTTTTGCAGAAATGTTTTCCAGATTCTAAAGATGTAAATTTTCCAGAATTTTTCTAGAAAATCGCAGACCAGTTTTTGTCAGGATAACCTGACGGCGTCAGGATTGCAACCTGACGGCGTCAGGAAGGAGTAAAAACATCAGATTACTTTTTTCTCGTTTTCTGAGCTACTTCTAAATTTTTGGAATTTTCCATGTCTTAATTTTCCAGAAATTCTGTAAACATCCATTCCACAAGCATTATATCCTAGTTTAAATCGAGTCTTATATATATTATTACCGCCGATTTTACGCGAAGGTTTCGTTTGTTTTCTTCAAATATGCAGGTTTAATTTACCAAGAAGAAGTTACATAAGATTGGAAGGAACTTTTCACGCACACATTCTTCTTGGAAAGGATTTAACCACTATTTCACAACAGATCCTACCGAGCTAATCAGGGGAGTACTAGTTTCTTTCGTTTTTTCATTACCTTCCATTATCATAACTTTGATACTTTCGGGGAACATTGGGGACAATGTTCAGTTTAAGTGTAGGGAGGGAAAACAAAACGGGAACTTTGAAACTATGCTTATCCTTGATTATTTGCTTTGTCCAATTGTATTTGTGTAATAAACCATGAGAAAATGTCGGTTAGGGTAATTTTGGCACCAAATTTTTAATTTTTCATGACATATAGGAGTGGGCCATTAGTTTTAACAAAAGCGTCTCACGGATAGGAAGTTGCATGACTAGCACAAAAACCCTTTACCACCTAAATTCCACCAAAAATGTGAGGATCGCCCTTAGATTAGTAGGAATTAAAAGCATTCATCTTCAATGCTTAGAGTGTGAACCGGTAGTATATTAGATTCTAGAACTTGTTTTGTGATGCATTCCGAGATCGCTAGTAAGACTACACTTGTGTAGTTAGGAAAAACTAAATGATAAGAGGCATTAGGATATAACCCTTGTTTGATACCCGTAATATAATTACTTCTTCCACATCGGTTGAGTAATTCCCCCACACCCTTTGCGTTGTACTCATCTTTAGTACACGATACCCCTAGTTAACCCCTCAGAGCCTATTCTTTTCGCGGTTCTCGTGATGTTTCGGTTTTTCCGGAATATCAATGAAGAGCATTGTTTACACCCCACCCCCAAATATACACCCAAATCGCCTTAGCCTACCTTGTATGCACTCACTTTTAGTGCATTATTGTTATCACCCTAAACCCTTAGTTCAATTATCTGGTTGCTTGCATGAGTTGCTAAGTCGAGTCATATCCTTTGTACACAGTTTTGGGACGATTGGGATTCATGGGAAAAGTTAAAGTTTATGAAATGACGGGAAGGGAACGTTAAATTCAAATTCCCTTTGTTTGCATAATAATGTACCCCAAGTGTTTTGATCTTTTCAATTCGGGTCAAATTAGTGTTAGAGTAATAAAAAAAACTCAAGTGTAGGGATGTGCCTATAAATCCCTCTCATTTTGATGTTACCGTAGAGGATGGTAGAGTAAAAGTGTATGAAAAAAAAATACGGGCTACCATCCTACATCTATCCGTTAAATTTATGTTTGTTTATTTCAGTTATCTAGAATTTAGAGTGTCGAGTCTTGGCTTAGCAACGCCATTCTTCGTATACTTGCAACATAGAGATTTTTGACTTTCCACCACTAAATAGCCTATCCCACCAAACCCTTTATTTCCCTACCGTAAGCCTAACATTACAACCCTTTAAAGACCTCTTTGATAGTCTTTCCTAGGTGCTTACGCCAAAGCGATGGAGGTTTGATCTATTCTCAAGCCTATGGTAATCTATGTACTAGGACCGGTTAATGAGTGTTTATCTTCCATTTCCAATTTGTTATATTTCATATACACCCGAGAGAGATGTGAGTATCCAAACACCCCATGTGAGGTGCTAGTATGTAATTTCCGTGCTTGTTATGACTTTTGCGGGGCTTATATGTGTTGTGGACTGTTTTAAACCAATGCTTCATGACCCCTAACTTATAAATTAATTGGCTAAAAGCACATTTGCTTGAGGACAAGCAAATACCAAGTGTAGGGATATTTGATGAGGTTTTAAAATATACCTTTTTGAGGGGTCATTTAAGCCCTTATTTGATCACTTTTGTATCCATTATTACTTAATATCGTTCATTTTCACTTTTTAGGTCTCTTGAAGGCAAATTGCTGAAATGGCACTTATTTGGACGAAAAGGTGCGAATATACGAAGAAAATGGCCAAAGTCAAGAATCGAGACACCCCAGCTGCTGAAAACATAAGGTGACGGCGTCACTGCTTATCTGCGACGCCTTCCGAGGATTTTGTGACGGGACAGAACCCAAAACTCTTATTTTCAAGTGACGACGTCCAGTTGTAAAAGAGTAGGCCGTCGCAACTCAGACGGCCTAGATTCAATCCAGACGGCGTCAGAAGCTGAAGAGGACGGCGTCACAATCACAAGGTGACGCCGTCGCAAGTCTAACGTGACCAAGACGAAACCCTAATGACGTCGATCCGACGGCGTCACAAAACATAAGGTGACGCCGTCGCATATGTAATCTTATATATAGAATCCGAATTTTTCAGTATTTGTGTGTAGTCTTTTGGAGTAAAAACCTAGAACCGAACCAAGGCTGTCTTGTACAGTATTTTAGGGTTCCAAACCCTATCTTACATCAAGATAAGTTCTTTACTTCATTAATACAATTATGTCTTTGATTATTTGTGTGTATGCTTGCATGTTCTCCATATCCGGCTAATTTATTTGTGTGTTTGCTTAGGGAATATGAAACTTAATTATTAATTATTGATTGGTTGTCTCTTATCTTAGTTGATTAATGATCTAGTAATGCGATAGGTCATTCGTTGTGTACTTAATGCTTGATTAAATCTTTGTGAACCTTAGAATATAACTCCTTGAGTAGTTGTAAGCTAAACCATCCAAAGAGTGCCTTAGAGTAAGAGTTTATTTCCCTAGTGGGTTTTGTAGACAAGACCCTTTGGTAAGTTCAAAGAGTTAGGGAACATACGCATACCCTACGACCTTAGACACACAACGCAACTAAGAATAAGGACGTGACAATTCAACTACCAATAAGAGATAATTAAGGAGTAGTAAAACCTAAGTAAACACATCTTTAAACTATCATACGAGCACACAATAATTAAACATAGACTACATACACCTTAGGTTAGATAATTAGATAAGTAGAGTAATCGGTAGCAATACCAACCCCCCAAATCCAAACCGCGAGATTCGTACCTTTCCATTTCATATAAAAAACTAAAAAAGATAAAAAAAAAATAATCTTCCTCAACCCCAACCTTAGCGTAGTAACTTCTTACTAGCATTCCTATTCCCCTAAAGAACGATATCAATACCCGTGGCTTACCCTAATTACTACACTACAACGATTAGGTTCACTGCCTAGGGTGTTATAAAACTTGCTCGAAGAAAAGGAAGTTTCCTTGACCCCGAACGACACGTGTAGCGTTATCAGGTCCTTATAATGAAAAGTCTAGGAAGGATTGTGGTGGTGACATGTGTCACCTCCTGCCACATCACCACCCCCCCCCCCCCCCCCCCCCCGCCCCAGGCCGAAATATTTTTTCCCGCCAAATAAATTTTTTTTTTCCCGCCAAAATTTTTTACTGCATCACAGTTATAAAGTTACTGCATCACAATAATAATTGTGATGCAGTAACTTTGGTGCATCTGCTGCTAGTACACTTGAAACTGCTGCTGGATCTGCTGCTAGTTATAAAGTTACTGCATCACAAATTGTGATGCAGTAACTTTGGTGCATCTGCTGCTAGTACACTTGAAACTGCTGCTGGATCTGCTGCTAGTACACTTGAAACTGCTGCTAGTTTGAAAGAATCTACTGTTTGTGATGCAGTAACTTTTATAACAGTGATGCAGTAAAACAAATTTGGGGGGAAAAAAAAATTTTGCCCCAAAAAAAAAATTTTTTTGGCGGGAAATTTTTTTTGGGGGGGGGGGGGGGGGGGGGGGGGGGGGGTGGTGACACGTGTCATATGACGTGGCACGATGATGTGGCAAAGTGACACATGTCACCTCCACATTTCTTCCTACCCTTCTCATTATAAGAAACTTTTCATTATATCCTTACCCTATATATATATATATATATATATATATATATATATATGCAAATCGTTGCCCCATAGGGGATTTTCAAAAATCAAGAAAACCTAAATAACATGCAATAATTAATCAATATTCAATTTTTATGTGTTTAGCTAATTAATTACAGTATATTAATGGCTCGTGATGCCACTGTTGGAATCAAATGTTATGAAAATCATAAATAAACACGAGTCACGCAACGGAAGTAAGGATATAATGTAAAACAATTAACCTAAAGTACCTTGTTAGCTTCCACGCGAATCAAATCAAGATCAAAATCAAATAAACCCTAAATTAGGGTTTCAATAGATCGACCCTTTAATGGGGATCGACTACTTTACCACCAAAAATACTAACTTGGATTCTCTACGATCTTACACACACGTATTATAGCGATTCAATTAGAATGCTATTTTAAGGATCACAATAACTAACCAAATACTTGAGTTTAGTTCAAAATCAAACGCACAACTTATTGGGAATGCCCTAGTCGGTCGTATACTTCACAAGATAGGGGTTCTAGAACCTTCTCCTTGTTAAGTTACACTCTAGTCCTTTTATTTAACATTTAACGATCGTTAACTAAGAACCGTTAAGTAATTATTAATTTAACGACCGTTAGTTAGTTATTATTGTGATTTTTCAATTAATATATAATTATTATATATAAATTATATAATTGAATCTCATACGCAACGTGTGCAATCCCAGAGGCTTGTTTTTATAGTGGGATTCTTTTTGGGAATGCCCTAGCCGGTCGTATACTAACAGTTAATGGAAGAATGAATATAGCCAATCATGCAACATGTGTTTAACAAACTTTTCGACGACATTGTGTCGTCAGGAAAAATGTCATCGCCCGTTGTCCTTTTTCTAGTAGTGTACTTATAAGTTTACATGCAACGTGTGTTTAACAAACCTTTCAAAATAGGGGGAATTGCATATATACCCACTAAAACTTAAAACTTGCATATTTCCCCATAATACAAGTTTTTATTGCATGATGTACAATGCATTTTAAGCATGGTTTGGGTATATATGCAAATATGCAAGTTTTAGTGGGTATATATGCAATTGACCCTTCAAAATAAACAAGGCTCCGAGGCAAGTCTTGACGGATTCTATCTTGACCAAGTAATTTTGCAACTGATTTTATTTCATCAGTTCCACTTATTTTAGTATAGTTTATAAGGGAATATATGTAGCATTTGATGTATTTTGAGATATTCACTGCATTCTCTAGTTGGGATTTATTTTATTTTTATTTTTTATTTTTTCATTTAATATATGCTCTACGCTTTTACTATGTATACCTTTAGATGATATTACTGTACTTAATTTTGTCGGCTTTTACCAAAAAACTCGAGCTTGAGTTCAAGCTTTTATCAAGCTTATGCCTAAGCTCATGCTTAATAAATCAGCTCGAAACGAGCTCAAGCTTTTATCAAGTTTTTTTAGCTTGTATGTAAGTATATATTTTTATTATACAATTTAAATAAGGGGCAATTTTGAGACCGGCCCAGTCGCTCAGGTGTGCGGGTTTTTCTAGACCCACTTTGGTTGGTTTCTTGAAATGGACCAAGCGACTAGCGAATTTAATACAAATGCGACATGTGTCACTAAAAAAAGTCGCGCCTAATCATTTGTTGTAAGGCAAATTAGGGGTACCTTTTGAGCTACTTATCACTAGCGACTTTTAAAAGTTTGAGCGAACTTCTATTTTGTCTTTTTGTTCCAAAATAGTCAAACTTCTAATAATATTATTTTAATCTCTTTGCTCATTTCCAAAGTTGAGCAATTTAGGGAATAATTTTAAGCGACCTAGCAACATTTCACCTTTTTATACTTTACCCATCACCTTTGTCATTACTTTTACAAAAAGTTTTAATTTAAAAATTCATTTAAAAATACTTTCGCAAATTAATTAATGCAAACTGGATAAAAAAAAAGTATCTAAAAACTTTAATGCAAATTAATTACATGAGAAAGGTTTCCCATTCACAGCAAAATGTCTTCTTTAATGCAAATTCGTTCAAAAAAACTTTTTTGGTCCATATAAAAAATTATCTAAAAACTTTGATGCAAATTAATTTCATGAGAAAGGTTCTTCATTCACAGCCAAATGTCTTCTTTCCATCACAGATCTAAGATATGGTTCAAAATCACATCTTGATTCTTGTTCATGTTGTGACCGGAGATGGAGGTTGGTCGGACATGGTGACTCAAGATGCTAGACGAAATTATCTAGTTTTGATTAAATTTTATTTTGAGTTCCATAGATGTTGATTTTGGATTGCATTGTAGTGATACTGATCATTTCAGGTTTTTTGTTACTCGTTGGAAAAAGTGGAGTTCCCGGAGGGTTGAATGGTGATTGCCGGAGGTGATGATGGTTGCCGGAAATGATGGTGGTTGATGAGATTATGGTGGTGGTTGGTTAAGAGGAAGAAGATGAATAATATCATAAAAAAGATACAAAATTCTACATAATCATAAAAGTGAAATAAAAATGAGAATTATTTTGTAAAAGTACTTAAAATTGTGATGGGTAAAGTACAAAAAGGTGACATGTTGCTAAGTCGCTTAAAGTTTTTTGCTAGGTTGCTCAACCTTGGGAAGGGGCAAAAAGATTAAAATAATATTATTCGAAGTTTGACTATTTCGGAACTAAAAGATAAAATAGAAGTTCGATCAAACTTTTAAAAGTCGCTAGTGGTAAGTAGCTCAAAAGGAACCCCTACTTGTGCCTTACACATCTATGACACAAAATGATTAGCCGCGACTTTTTTAGTGGCACATGTCTCATTTGTATTAAATTCGCTAATCGCTTGGTCCATTTCTAAAAACTAACCAAAGTGGGTTTGGAAAAACCCGCACACCTTGACTACCGGACCGTTTGTAGAATTGCCCCTTTAAATAACGTTTGTGTAAAGAAAAATCACATTAGTTCTATACAATAAATTAAAATGCTTACACATCTTTCACTATGGATGCTCTTTTGGATGATTTAAAAATGCAACCATCCAAATTTGGGTTATACTTGTCTTTCATATCCAAAATACTTGTTTCGCGTCTGTAATTTTAGTATGTTAAAAGACTCGAAAGTATGAACAAACAATGTAAATGTATAATATGTGACAAAATGCACCATTGATCAGAAGATATTTGTATGTAATATTATTCTTTGATATAAAAGTTATCAATGTTACTCATCATCAAATACGTACATGAAGTGTGCGAGGTGTTTAACCGCATAGAGCTTTAAAGTTTTAGGGGCCTCAAAGTATATATGATTTTATATAGTTGTGGTCTCAAAATTCATTTCCAACAAATGTTGATGATTATGAAATTTTGTTCAAAATATTTGTTAAACTTTATTTCAAATGGGTGACAGTGATGAAATACTTATAAAAATTAAGGGCAAATGTTTTAAAAAAGTATCATACTTGACACCGTTTGTTTTTTGGGTAGCGATTATTATCTTTTTTTTTTTCTTTTTTATTATTTTTTTTCCTTTAAATACACTTTTCTTGTTTATTTTATCGTTAATGGGTAGTGAAAACTTGTTATGAACATTTTGCCCTGTGAATTTTCGAAAGTTGCATTCATTGTCCTTAGGGTAAAATACATAAGTGGTACCTATGGTTTAGCGAAAATTGCATCCACCGTCCCTAAACATTTGTTTCGTCTTTTTTTTTTTTTACATTTTCGCCAGTTTTACGTTTTCGTCCGTTTTACTACGTTTTGTCTATTTTTATACGTTTTCATCCATTTTAAATGTTTTCATCCATTTTTCTTACGTTTTCGTTCATTTCTTAGGTTTTCATACATTTTTATCCGTTATCATCCGTTTTTTTATACGTTTTCGTCCGTTTTTTATACGTTTTCATCTACTTTTATCAGTTTTCATCCATTTTTATACGTTTTCATCATTTTTTATCGGTTTCATCCGTTTTTATACAATTTCGTTCGTTTTTCTGTTTTTATCCGTTTTTCTTACGTCTTCATCCACTTTTTATAGTTTTTATCCGTTTTTATATGTTTTCGTTCATTTTTATTCATTTTCGTCCGTTTTTATATGTTTTCATCTGTTTTTATCAGTTTTCGTTCGTTTTTATATGTTTTCGTCTGTTTTTATACGTTTTTATACGTTTTCTTCCGTTATTATACATTTTCTTATGCTTTCATAAGTTTTTATTTGTTTTAATACATTTTCGTTTGCTTTTATCAGTTTGGTCCATTTTATACGTTTTCGTCTATTTTTATATGTTTTCATTTGTTTTTGACAAAAATACACTGTTGGTCAATAAAATTGTCAAAAAACATCACTGGGGGACAAATGTTGAGATTTTTGTCGTCGTAAGTTCGAAACTTGGGATTTTGAGGCCAAAGAGGTCCCTTGACCCATTTTCCGTCGGTCAACGTCCAGTTATCTATTGTCAAATACCGTTATTTCAGTGAAATGACTCTTTTGCCCATATATAATGTCATCCATCACCTTTTTCTTCATTTAATCCAAAATAATAATAATAATAATAATAATAATAATAATAATAATAATAATAATAATAATAATAATAATAATAATAATAATAATAATAATAATAATAATAATAATAAGAGTAAATTACACCGTTCGTCCTTGTGGTATACGTTGACCGACAAGTTTCGTCCTTTGACCAAAAAAGATTTACCGTTCGTCCTTAAATGCCAAATGTTATCTACCGTTGATCCTTTGCTTTAACGGGACACACTAACGATCGTTAAGTCTAAAAATGTAAGGGTAATTTTGTCCTTTTACCATTTCTCTCTCTACTCCATCTTCGCCACAATACATCCACCTTTTGATTATTTTCCCAACCACTACCTTAAAAAAACATTATCTTTATATATTCATCTTTTGATTATTTGTCCTTACAATTGTAGTCTGTCCATCCGATTGTCTTCTTTTCCAAATCGTATGTCACCAATTTATCTGTCAATACAAGATCTACACCACAAAGTTTCATCAAATCCTTTTGAATAACACGAACACTGAAAAACCCAAAACAGTGGCATAGTACAACAAGAATTGTCCGGTGACCGGGTACCCAGCACCACCAGCCAACGGCTACCCACCCACCGGAACCGCCTACCCTTACGCCGCACCACCATCCTCATACCAACACCCATCTTCAACAATCCACATTACTTTCCTTTAATTCTTGAACTTATATCAATCCCACCAAGATCTACGCTCATATACATCACTACAAATTTAACTCTTAAACATCACAAGAACAACATCATCCACATCCTTCTCTAAAGTCGTCATCATCATCACAAGACCATTGGATCAGTTTGCATTATGGGTCGGTTCACCACAACAACCCGCTAGGGGTGTTGTTGGCTCTCGGTTCAAAACCCACCAAAGACTTCCGATAATTTCGATTCAAGGTATATATAAAAACTAAACATAATACAAAAATGAAATATCAACTGGTTAAACTGTTGGGATTAAATACTCATAACAATGTATAAAATCAAATAACATCATCAAAGCATGCAGCGGAAGTAAATAGGAATAATATATGTAAGTAATTAACCGAATAAGAAAACGCGTACCTTTTAGCAATTCAAGAATCAAATGGTAATTCAAACAAGAACCAAAACCCAAAACCCTAACTTTAGGGTTTATATAATTCGACCCACACAAAAATCGACCACCAAGATTACAAGCTCAAGCGTGCTTGTCCTTCGTTCTTGTACACACGTACTAATAGCGATTTGATGTGAAAAGCTAGTTTCTTGAATCACAAATAAAACCAAAAACTTGTTTCTTTGACTTGGAAAAATCGATCCCAAGGGGATGGGGGCACACCGATCGGCCAAGCAAAGAGGGAGGAAAGAAGAGGAGAAATTAGGTTATTGGTGATCCAAGATTAGGAGAATAATGAATACAAGGGATTGTATTTATAGTTTCTCAAAACTTGGTGACCAAGAAATCCCACCTCCTTGGGTTGGGTAGCCCACGACCGGCCAAACAATCCCAAAGGGATTCCGGATCCTTCTTGTCCACTAATTTCATTCTTAGTCCTCGTAGTTTACATTTAACTATCGTTATGTTTTATTTCGTGACTAATAATTAATAATAACATTTTATATATTAATTATTAACATCAACTCTCATACGTAATGTGTGCAATCCCGAAGTCTCGAGTTCGAATCCAGACATACATATATTTAAATATCCATAAAACCTTTCAGCTCCCACTTGGATATTACTAAATATAGTAATGACATTGGTTAGTCTAGCTTTAACACGCCAATGCCCCCAGATCAAATCGAGTATGGTCTCCTGGAAAAACCATTTAATGATTCATCATTTTTACTTATCCTTTTGTTACTAATACTACATTAACTATGAATATGGATCAAGTCATTTCATAAGTTAATATTCTGTTTCTCGTTGTATTTGATTGAACAAGATTACCAAATCATCTGAACGTATTCCAGATAGATCTTGGGTATGGCCATACAAACATCTTGTCAACCCTACGAGGGGCCCAAATATAGTATTATGCTTTGAAACAAATTCAAAAGAACAAATTCTCTTGACTACAAACATAACTCATGAACTTTGCAACACTTCCGAAAATAGCCCTTATAACTACCAGTTACGGATAGCGTTAGACTATCTTACACAAATGCACTACATTCATATCAGTTATCTGGTATCTCAAGTCTGAGGATAAACACTTCATGATATACTTAATGACAAAAATCCAAAAGTATCATCATGTAAAGTTGGGATGAGTCCTATATTCAATTCATTGAATATCATGTGAATCTGGTATGTCTCACGCATCAATATACTTTAAAAGTATATTCTACCAAAACTCAGATTTGTCTTAATTCAATGACATTCCCACATCATTGATCGACAACGGACTATTTAGAATAAAATAAGTTATTCACGGATTAAACATGCAAACATAGGATATAATATTAAGAAAATGAAAAATAAACATAAACAACTATTTTATTTCATTAAAGTAATATTTGTTCATAACATCCTTTATCCAAATACTAATCACAGATCTGCATGAAACTACTAGCTAAACGAAGTCCTATCCCATCAGCATGGTCAGTAAGTTTTTCTTTTGGCAAAGGCTTCGTAAAGGGATCAGCTAGATTATCATCTGTATGAACTTTGAGTAGATTGATTTCACCTATGTCGACTTGTTCTTGAACATAGTGATATCGACGAGGAAAATCTCTGGCGCCCTTCATGACTCCAGGCTCATTGGCAAATGTTATTGCAGCAGAGTTGTCACAATACACATTTAAAGGTAATTCGATTGAGGGCATTACTCCGATTCCCGAAATGAATTTCCTAATCCAAACAGCTTCCATCGCAGCTTCTGAAGCAGCTATGTACTCAACTTCTGTAATAGACATCGCAACCGTTGTTTGCTTCTTGCTCTTCCAGTCAACTGCTCCTCCATTAATGACAAATACATAACCCGTCTGAGACTTCGTATCATCTTTATCAGTTTGGAATGACGCATCGCAAAAACCTGTAACATCAAGTTATGCATCTGGATTTCCTCCATACACTAGAAACATTTCTTTAGTAGCCCTTAGATACTTAAGAATGTTCTTAACAGCTTGCCAGTGTTTCACACATGGGTTCTTTTGATACCGACTGGTGATATTCGGTGCAAATGCCACATCAGGCCTTGTACATCTCACAGCATACATGATAGATCCTACAGTCGAAGCATAAGGAACTTTCTTCATGTGTGCCACCTCATCAGGTGTTGACGCGCATAGTTTATTACTTAAGCCATGTTCAACTTGCATCGGCAAATATCCCTTCTTGGAATTTTGCATACTGAATCTCTTCAATATTTTATCAATGTAAGCACTTTGGCTTAGTCCAATTAACTGTCTTGATCTATCTCGGTAGATCTTGATTCCCAGAATAAAGCTCTCCCCTAAGTCCTTCATAGAAAAGCACTTTCCAAAATAAGACATTACATCTTGCAAACTTGGAATGTCTTTTCCCATGATCAATATGTCATCGACATATAAGATAAGGAAAATAACATTACTCCCACTAGCTTTGTGATACACACATGGCTCATCAAGATTTTGAGTGAAACCAAATTTCTTGATTTCTTCATCAAACTTCTTGTTCCATTGCCTTGATGCTTGCTTCAATCCATAAATGGATCTTTGAAGTTTGCATACACGCTTCGGAAACTTTGGATTCAACCCTTCAGGCTGCGCCATATAGATGTCCTCATCTAGGCGACCGTTTAAGAAGGCAGTTTTGACATCCATTTGCCATATCTCATAGTCATAGTACGCAGCTATGGCTATAAGAATCCTAATAGCTCTAATGTCTGCTACAGAGAAAAATGTCTCCTCGTAGTCTATCCCAAAGGTTTGAGTATACCCTTGAGCTACAAGACGAGCTTTATAGGTGTGTGCATTGCCATCCATGTCAGTTTTTATCTTATAGAGCCACTTACTTCCAACTACCTTAGCATTTGGAGGTAAGTCAACCTCTATCCAAACTTCATTATCTTTCATGGATTGCATTTCCCCGTTCATTGCAACTCGCCATTTCTCCTTTTCAGGACTCATCATGGCAGCTTTATAGTTAGCAAGTTCACCAAGATCCCCTAACATATTTTCCTCAGCTTCTACGTTAAGACATAAATGCTCAGGTGCACGCGTAGTTCTTGAAGATCTACGAATGGGAACCACTTCAACTTCAGGTGGAACGCCCATACTTTCAGGTTCTACTTGAGGTTGGCTAGTGTTTTCAGAAGGTGTTGTATCTTCTTCCTGATCATATTCCAGATACACTCTCTCCACCCACTGAATTCATGAGATATGAGATCCCTTTCAAGGAAGTCTCCATACCTAGCAACAATTACTTTATTTTCAGGTGGAAAGTAAAAGTAGTAACCCATAGTTTCCTTTGGGTATCCTACGAAGATACACTTAACAGATCTTTGTTGTAGCTTATCAGCAGAGTCACGTTTAACAACGCCTCACAACCCCAACCTTTAAGTAGACAAGTTGGGAGCTTTCCCATACCACACTTCATAAGGAGTCTTATCAACCTTCTTAGTTGGAACCATATTCAATATGCGAACAGCAATTTCTAAAGCATAATCCCAAAAGGATAAGGGAAGAGTTGTAAGATTAAACATTGATCGCACCATATCTAACAATGTACGATTCCTTCTCTCAGATACACCATTTTGTTGTGGAGTATATGGAGATGTGAGTTGCTGGACGATACCACACTCAGCTAGATAATCTTTAAACTCTTGGCTTAAATATTCACCACCTCTATCGGATCGAAGAGCTTTAATCTTCTTTCCTAGTTGCAGTTCTACTTCACTCTTAAAAACCTTAAATGTTTCAAAGACTTCATGTTTATGTTTAAGTAAATAAACATAACCATAACGACTGAAATCATCAGTAAAGGTTAAGAAGTAGCTAGCACCCTTTCTTGACACATGTCTTAGTGGTCCACATACGTCAGTATGTATCACACCAAGAAGATCAAAAGCCCTTTCTAAACTATTTGTAAAAGGTTTCTTGGTCATCTTCCCAGATATGCAAGATTCGCATTTATCAAATGATTCATCATTGATGTCTTGCAAAAGCCCATCGTGTTGCAGCTGTTACATGCGTTTCTTGCCTATATGAGCAAGTCTACAATGCCAAAGAAATGAAGAATCCAAATCACCTTTGATTCTTTTATTATTGATGCTAAAGAAAGAATTATTTTTATCAATCAAATTATCATGCAAATCAATTTCAAACACACCATTTACTGGAATAACATTAAAGTAAAAAACACCATTTAAAGAAACCGAAATTCCATAATCAGTAAATTTATGAACGAAACCAATATCTTTTAACAAGGAAACAGAAACGACACCCTAACAATGGAAGGTGCGTAATGACAATCGTTTAATGACAGTACTAAACCCGAAGGTAAAACTAAATCAAACGTGCCTATAGCTTCAACGACTGCGTGTGCTCCATTACCCACGTGCAGGTATTGTTGTCCATAGGCAAGCTTCCTTGCTCCTGTAGTGTCCCTGCAGTGTATTACAAATGTGAATACCACATCCGTATCATATACCCAGAATTTATTTTATGAGGAAAAGCAAATAATTCTATCATCAAAAGAGTACCTGAAGTACTGGCCACAACGCCAGTATTTTTATACCTCTTATTGCGAAACTCATCAAGGTAGAGTGGACAATTACTCTTCCAGTGTCCTACCTCGGTGCAGTGATGACAAGCCATATCCTTCTTCGGATTCTCACGCTTTTTGGGAGGGTACTTCTTGGGTTCTTGTTGATAAGTCATAACTTGTTTTCCCTTATTAACTTTACCCTTACCTTTCCCTTTCTTATTCGCTAGCGGCTTATTAGGCTTAGAAATCCTACCATTCTAGATGGTCAGAACCGCAGGTGTAGGGGCCTTCTTGGGCAAACCTTTTTCATAATCAATGAGCATTGCATGTACCTCACTGACTGTCTTCCCCGTGCAATGCATATTATAATTGCGCACGAAACCATCAAAATCCTTATTAAGGGATCTGTTGATAAGGCCAATTTGTATGTCATTGGGGTAGACATAGTTAAGACACCCCAGCTGGTCCATGTGACTCATCATTTCCAGGCAGTGGGCACTTACAGGTTTCTCTTCTCCTTGCTTGCAACTATGAAGAGCATCTATCAGATCATACAGCTCTACAGTCACAGGCTTTTCAAACAACCTTTGCAATTCTTCAAGCATGAGATTAGGGAAGTAATTCTCAAACTGCTTTTGCAAGTTTGAGTTCATACTCCCAAGCATAATGCAGGCGACCTCATTATACCTGTCATACTCAGATTGCCATGCAGCTCGTGCTTCTGCAGTAGCATCAGCTGCAGGTTCAGGAGGACAAGGCGTAGTCAAATAATCTAGTCTTTTGGCAACCCTCAAGACAATTCTGAGTTGCCGATACCAATCATTGAAATTCGCGCTACCAGTTAATTTCTCTCGATCAAACATAGATTTGAACGACGAGGCTAGTGCAGTAGATTCAGCTTGAGCCATTTCTACATAAATAAAAGTTCAAAAGTTAGTACTTTCGATAAGTAAACATTCAAGAAAATAAAATACCCTTTGGTCAATATTCATATTAACCATAGTATTTTCCTTGAATTTTGGATCCTCATTATCATAGTTTCACCACATCAGTTGATCTGCTAGTGGTGAAAGTATAGAATAGGTAATCGTTGAAAACGATAATTGACAAACAAGTTTTCAATTCCAAAAGTTATGGGATTTACAATTTTGCCAAAACAATTAATGCAAAATGTAAGCATGTTTCATCCCATCTTATGCCTTAAGTCATAGGTCTCACTAACTAACTTAATTAAGTTGTCTAATTTAGAAACTGCAAATAATTAAGCTGGGGTCTCACACAACAAAATAATTCACCTTGTTATTGTAATCTAGATCAAGGTCTCACATAACTAAATTACAAATTCAAGTGTTTCATATCATTAGATGGCATAAACTTAAATTTAAAGGGTACAATTTTTGACGTGTAATCAAAACTTATGTATAAAGAAGCATGCATACAACTTTATAGCATAATATTTTTCGAAAAAACTTACATGAGATTTTTAATTGCTAAGATTGAATTCTACAAAGTTTTAATCGATGCGTTGAGAAACTTACAACTTTGCACTAAGATGCTTCGTACATTGAATGGTTATACTAGGTAGCTCCAATCGAACTCACAGGGGGCAGAGGACCAGGTAAGCGCAAAGCATAACCTTAGACATCCTTTCAGTGTGACTGTGCGCACTTCTTAATTAACCCCTTTATAGTTTGTTCTAGTGGGTGAGCCGTTCTAACCATTTAGTACAATCGCATCAATCGATTAAAAGTTCAAGAATAATTCTTAGATAACAAATCAGTTTCGCCATTATTTAGTCCATTTAATTTTTCTATTCAAAAAACCCTTTTTGCTTACTAACATGTCAAACAATACATAAACAAAAAAGCACTTTAATAAAAAATTAAACACACTCAAATAATATAAACATATAACTAAACAATTTTAACATATGTAAAAACAATTAGCCACATGCATAATTATTTCAATAAACTCTAATAAACAATTCTAGGCGTAAATAAATGCATACATTAACTTGGGCTTTCACCTACAAGGTAGATGAGCCACATACATCGACAAGTCGATTGCGTAAGCCAAAGTTAATAATATACCAATTAGCACGTAACAAATTTTTATTAGTTATAATTGAGGTCTTCCCCAATTCAATAATTATTAAATAAATAGAACATGTGTGTATCACTAAACAATTTATTGCAAACAATACTCCATGGCAAAACAAGCATGTTCCACCATGGATTCCGCATAACACAACAATTATACACCATTATTTTCCACATAACAAGATTAAGATACGCATATTACATGGCACATAACAATTTATTCATTAATTAATCACATAAAATTAGCATGCAATCCTAGGGTTTCTACAAGTTTTACAAAAAATTAAAACCTAATCAAAAAATAAGGGTAATCGACCCTATCATTAAAAATTAGGGTTTCGAATTCAAAACCCTAGAAACCATAAAAAGCATGCATATAATCATAAAGATTCAATTTTTATGTGTTTCGGTAGTTAATTACATCATATTAGCTACGGCGTCATCGTGATGCCACTGTTGGGATTTAATACTCATAACAATGTATAAAATCAAATAACATCATCAAAGCATGCAGCGGAAGTAAATAGGAATAATATATGTAAGTAATTAACCGAATAAGAAAATGCGTACCTTTTAGCAATTCAAGAATCAAACGGTAATTCAAACAAGAACCAAAACCCAAAACCCTAACTTTAGGGTTTATATAATTCGACCCACACAAAAATCGACCACCAAGATTACAAGCTCAAGCGTGCTTGTCATTCGTTCTTGTACACACGTACTAATAGCGATTTGATGTGAAAAGCTAGTTTCTTGAATCACAAATAAAACCAAACACTTGTTTATTTGACTTGGAAAAATCGATCCCAAGGGGATGGGGGCACACCGATCGGCCAAGCAAAGAGGGAGGAAAGAAGAGGAGAAATTAGATTATTGGTGATGTAAGATTAGGAGAATAATGAATACAAGAGATTGTATTTATAGTTTCTCAAAACTTGGTGACCAAGAAATCCCACCTCCTTGGGTTGGGTAGCCCACGACCGGCCAAACAATCCCAAAGGGATTCTGGATCCTTCTTGTCCACTAATTTCATTCTTAGTCCTCGTAGTATACATTTAACTATCGTTATGTTTTGTTTCGTGACTAATAATTAATAATAACATTTTATATATTAATTATTAACATCAACTCTCATACGTAATGTGTGCAATCCCGAAGTCTCGAGTTCGAATCCGGACATACATATATTTAAATATCCATAAAACCTTTCATAAACCAGGTTCGCTAGGGGTTTTGCTTGTTGTTGTACTCGGTTCACAGCAAAAACCATCGAGGGGTGTTTGTTTGTTTCTTTTTGCGTGTCACAGCCGACCAAAGAAGAAACCACCATCTCTCTTTTTGTTACTGTGTTTCAATAAATTTGAGTAAGTGGGTTTTGATTTTTTATGAATTTTGATGTTGGTGCCAGTGAGATATCATATTAGAATTATAAATATTATTGGGTTTGTTGATGTTGTAGAAAATAATGAGTTTATTATTAATTTGTAAAATTAGTTTGGTTTTTTCTTTTATGATGTATTTGGGGTGGTGATGTATTTGGGGTGAAGATGAGAAGAAAAAGAGATATTTTGGTTGGTGGTGGTGGTGGTGGTTATGGTTGAAGATGTAAATATATAAATAAAGAAGATGAAGTAAAAAAAAAGGAGTAAAATGACATAAATACCCTCATGTGTTGTCACATAACGATCGTTAGTGTGTTCCGTTAAAGCAAGGATCAACGTTAGTAACGTTTGGCATTTAAGGACGAACGGTAAACTTTTTTTGGTTAAAGGACGAAACTTGTCGGTCAACGATACCACAAGAAACGAACGGTGTAATTTACTCTAATAATAATAAAAAACCATCTATAAAAATCCCAATTTCCTAAAAATTAAATTTGAAAACCCTAATTTAAAATCCACTAAGAATATTTTCAACCATAGTTTATGTTTGTTGGTTACATTTTGGATCTTTAATTACGATTTCATTTGCTATTTGACTTGATGTTTATGCTTATTGTTACTTTTTTGTTTTTGTAATTTACTCGGTAATATTTGTTCGTTGATTTTGTTTAGATTGTTCGTTAGTCTGTCAATGTTTGTTACATCCTGGATCTTAAGCAGCACTTCTATCTCTTCGTACTCTTCTTCATGTCCAATGATAAATCAACAAAGTGCCCGTTACATTGCTTGTCGCGCCTCCATTGAGAGTGATGTTTCACATGTGTACAGAAGTTGCTATTCAAAATTGGAGGTTTGAAACTTACAGGATTAATTTCTTTATTGTTACTTTCTTTTGTTAGTAATGGTGGATAGGTTCCCTATGGTAAAAATACAAAGGAGAAATTGCAAAATCTTATAGTTTAAGTCGATTTCCTTTGCTTAGAAGGCAACTCGTGAATTTTTTTAAGGGTGAAAGCTAAAGGTACGCAACGTACTTTTCAAAAACCACTACTAATGTACTTTCAAAAAAACACATCTAGCTAACATACTTTCAAATTTTTTTCGATCTAGCTAATATGACATGTTGGTAGTAGGTTACCAGGTCACCTTGGCGAAAAATTTGCGCAGTTAGTCCTCTAGGACTAACGACCGTTAGCTAGATGATAACGACCGTTAAAAAAAAACAAAAAAAAAATTTAAAAAAAATTTTACGTTTTTTTTTTTTTATTTAAAAAAAAATTAAAATTTTTTACGTTTTTTTTTTTTTTTAATTTTACGTTTTTTAAAAAAAAAATTTACGTTTTTTTTAAAAATTTTTAAAAAAATTATTTTTTTTAAATTTTTATGTTTTTTTTAAAAAAACGTAAAAAATTTTTTAAAAGTTTTTTTTTTTTTTTTTTTTTTAACGGTCGTTATCTTCTAGCTAACGGTCGTTAGTCCTAGAGGACTAACTGCGCAAATTTTTCGCCAAGGTGACCTGGTAACCTACTACCAACAAGTCATATTAGCTAGATCGAAAAAAATTTGAAAGTATGTTAGCTAGATGTGTTTTTTTGAAAGTACATTGCGTAGATGTGTATTTTTGAAAAAGTACGTTGCGTACCTTTAGCTTTCACCATTTTTTTAATCAGGAATATTCGATTTGTTTTTAGTGTACATAAACTATTATTAGTTGCAGCTTTAGATTCAGGCTTATATTACTTTATTTTGCTAAAACGTGGGAATAAAATCTCCACGCTATATAAGAGGACCATGAACATCATTATTGCCACGTCATGATGACTCACGATGACTCAACAATGACATGGCATTCGATAAACACTTACATAAAAAAAGACTTGCCAGGTTCGAACTTGGGTTGTTAACAAAAGATATAATTCCTACAACTTAACCACTCTAAAGATATAATTCCTACAACTTAACCACTCTACCACTCTGCCATGGATACCTTTTGTGATAAAGGTTGAAAAAACAATCTACTAAACAAACCTAAACACAAACACAATTAAGGCGGTTGATTTGATACTTTTGCAAATCAAATCAACCGAATATACACACAACTCAACAAAGGAAATGGAATTGGGCTTTTCAAATCAGGGATACACGGGTTTGCAAAATATTTTCTTCATCAATCTTTGATTTTGCTTTTCAAACTTTCTGTATTCTCATCATTTATTCAAGGCAACTATATCAAATTACGTAAGAATCACTCTGATTTACATCTATGATGAAGCAAAATCGGGTGGGTTAGGCAACTAATTGAAGCAAAATCAGTACTCTAAGAATCACTACCTGGTTGTAGCAATCTCCATGCCTTCTTTTTTGAAATTGGTATGTGATTTTTATATTGAAAACTAATAAATAGTGTAAAAGAACTAGACCAAGTGTGTCCCAGCATTACAAGTGGACCCGAATTCTTGGACAAAGGTTTGTGTAATTTTGTTTTTTATAAACTCTGTTCTGATGTTGATTATCTGTGCTAATCAGTAATATATTATTGTGTTTCAAAGCTGGCTAATATTATATACTTGGATGGCCCGACGTTAACTGAACACTCTTATACAACAACTTCAGAAGCTGCTAGCTCCAGTGATACATTATCGGCATCACAAACTACTGAATTTAATAGGAAGGTTATTAGAAGTTTATATAAAGTTATACTTATTTATGGTTGGATTCTTAATGAAGATTACTTGGTATGCAGTTTATTAGGGATCATCCGAGGTTTCTGAAAAATCCTATGTATGTTACTGGAATTTCTTATTTGGGGATTGTTATTCCAATGAGCGCAAAATTCAGTAACTTTTTTTTTATGTGTGCTATGTGTAAGGGTGACAATATGACATCGAGGGCTCGGATCTAGCCCAAGTTAACATAGTTTATAACTTATGGGTGGAGTTTCAGTAAGAATGACGAAACATTTAATGAACCCATGCCCCTCAGTACTTAGGAACATGATGGAGATAGAAACATGAAGTAATGAAAAGTTTAGTTAATGATTTGGTGATGAGAGTGATGGTCTATTGCATAAGGTAAAGTGGGAATTAGTTAAGAAGAATTTATTTATTCAACTACCATGGTTCAGAGTTAGAGGTAAATATTATGGAATGTATGTATGTTTGTGGAAATTTGGTTTCAGATTTTTTATGGTTATGTGTTTATAAAATTGAGTCTCAAATAATCGGTATCTCTGTTGATGTATGGTGATTGGAGATGGAATACTTACACCAGTCATATCTGGTAAGATTAATATAAATCTTGAACTTTTTAATTCCCTTGGTTAATTTTAGCATTATTAACATAATTTTTTTCTTCAAATTTCCAGTTTTTTCCACAGTTTGTGGGCTTGAGCTTTCAATGTCGAAAAAACACCATGAATGTGAGTGAGCTTACCCCTAATCAACTGTCTGTGGTCCACAAAATTTCTTTATTGCTTTTATTGAAGGGAATTTAATATGTTTGACAAATGTTCATACAATTGACTGAGTTATGTGTCAAGTATAATGTTATAGTAACCTGTAAGATGAAGTTAGCAATAACAAAAACTTCGAAGAAGTGAAATAACTCATTTAAAACTCGAAACTTCAAATATTTGACACATAAAGTTCTTTCTACATAAGATAATTTTCCATTAACTATAGTACGCAATTCTATCATAAGTTATTCGGTCTCTTAGCATCTAATTACTATATCAATTAGGGAGAGTTCCGGGTTGATGGAGGTCGATATTTTGGTATTGACGCTTCTGGTCAGTTATAATTGTCGAAGGCTAAATGGAATGGTAAATAATGGAATAATGAATTTACTAACATAGGTAATTAAGCTTGGTACTCTGAAACGAAAGCTTTAATTTGTCATGATTTGTCATGTTTTTTGCTACAACCGAAACCTTTTTTCCAAAGAATTTTCACATTATTGTGCAGATAAGTTTGGTTGCTCCAAATGAAAGAGATGATATCCAGATCGATTAGGCTCGGAGTGAGAACCTAAGGTCTGGATTTTGGACAAGGGCTTATTGCTGTCAAAAGTAACAATGCAGGGGTCATGGCTCCAGCGTTCACGCTTTCAAAAGACATAATAGAACTATAGTTTGCCACAAACCATTTAGGTATGTAGACAAGTTTGATGGGTCGGGCTGGATTTAGTTACGGGTCAGAATCTGGAATGTAATATTGATAACTTTACATGACGTGTTTTCTTTATTTTCTGATTATTACAGGTACAGTATATGTTTCTATGCCATCTTATAGTAGTGTGTTTTTTTTGCTCAGAAGCTGCAAAGGAAGAGCCTGAAGATGATGATGGTATGGAAACAAATGATGGTGAATATTATGGATCTGACAATGACATGGGAGATGATGCAGATGATGGCGATGAAGCTGATAGCCTGAGGATTCAGAGATTGGCTGCACGGGTTTGTTAAGTCTCTCATGTTTATGTATTTAAAAGAAAACAAACTGACAATATTGTAATCAATCTACAATATACTAAGATGAAATTTATGTCTGTTTCAAACTTTCATTCAGGAAAAGTCATTCCGACCTACTGATGATGACGATGATGACTGATGAAAACGAGGATCTGCATTCACCTATCGATGAAGTGGATCCATTTATTTTCTTTATGGATACTGCAAAAGGTAAATTTCAGTGAAATTTAATAATCATGAAATGTTATCCTTCTTTTGTATCAGTCAAACTATAGTTCTTACAGCCTATGGGTGAAGCCTCTAAGGAGTTGACGCTTGATAGCACATATAAGATTTGACACTCAACTATAATCATACAAAGCTGAGTTGCTAATAATATTAACGTGGTTTGCTAATAGGAGTTGCATGATACATAATATGTTACAAAAAGGCTTCTATAAAGTTAGTATCATGACCCAGAGGAAATCTTAATACAAGCACAATAGTACCTGATTGTCTATGTAGAACAAGTTTTTCATGACTGACTTTATCATTTCATGACCAGCACTGATTTGATAATTTATTGTTACAGAAGGTCTACAAGGGATCAAATCTTCAAGATGGTGGTTGTAGACGAACACTCACTTGGTAACAAAGACGTATATGGTTTAATAGGATTTTTAATCTTCAATTTTGTTCTTACCAGGATACCCAAGTCAATATGAGTCATAGCCATGAATGGTCAGTTAATTCATAGGAGGATGGCATTACCAATTTGAGCAGGGAGTGTATCTGAACCATCAGGATTGGTAAGGATTTCAAACAACGAGCTGATATCCGGTGATATAAGCATTGGAGGATTGTTTTCTGAAGCATCGTTGCAAGGTAAACTCCATAAAAATGGTGACATGGTAACAAATGGAAGAATGATGGGCCATCAGGAAACACCAATTCGGTGGGATGATAGTTTAACTGCATTGAGCATTGGTGGACTTTTATTAGAAGTATCTATGCAGGTCAAGATCAATAAATCTGGTCCAAAATTCAGTGAAAGAGATGTGATGGGACACCCTCCAACATTCAATTATGATTAATTTTATGCTATGATTTCTTCACAACTGAAAAGTAATCCTCATGTGAGTAATCCATCATCACTTGAGTGTCGCTCGTCAATATTGGATGCTGAAGAGACATGTCATGTATTTGCCTTAAAAAAATTTGCTTCATCCAACAAAAGTGTCTGTGTAACTGCAATAGCTAATCAAGATTTGAGTTCAGACTCCTTCAGATTTCCTGCTCTATGAGAGGTTTGCTTTATATTTTGTTTCCTAACTGTCAATTTTCACACTCCCATCAATAATGGCATAGAGAAATAACAAACCGTGGATATGATAATGCGTAATATAAATAACTTAGCTATAAAGGAATTAGTCAAATGGGTTAAACGGGTTGAGAGTCGACTAAAATGCTTACAATCTTCTAAATCATTTTATGCAAAGGAATGAGGAGTGTTTTAAATCTTATAACACTGGTAATCATACTATTATTTATTTTTAGGTAAAAAGAATAGACATAACAGACAATAAACAACTTGTTTTGACTTCAATTCATTTTGATATTTAGTTTGGGTTATCTAGATTTCAAGTTATTTGTTTAGGGTAAAGGATTATTTAGATTTCAAGTTCTTATTTGGGTCAACATGAATAATCCAAACCCTTATTAGAGTTGGGTTTCGGGTGTAGGAGTTGCATCTAATTTGGGGTTGGGTCAACCCAAATAAAGGAGCTTTTCACTTATTGTTTCTAAAAAAATAAAGAACCGATTACATGAACTATACCCTTCTACAGTAATCCATTTCGAAGGTGACAATCTAAACCCATCTATAGGGAAACAAGGGTGAAGTTGGTCAAATGTATAATATTAGCTAGAAAAGGAAATGGCTCAAATTTATTAAGCCAGTCAAACATCATAACTAAAGGTAATATGCAACTGAGTCTTGTGGGTGCTTAATGGTCAACATTAACTTCATAACGTCGAAGATCATGATTATTAGAGGAATATGAAAGGTTTAGTTACCCACTATTATCTTTATCAAAGTATTGGAATGCAATGTAGAGATGATCTTTTCTATCCATTCTGTTCATATGCATTCTGTTCAATACATAATAAAACGTTTTTTACATAAAACACAAATGAACATTGAATGTTATGAAAGTAGCCCGCCCATCGGGCGGGTTAGGTAACTTTTTTTTTTTTGAAAATTGACTTTCATTGCGGGTTAGGTAACTAGTTAGATATATATTTCTAAGGGTGTGAATCCCGTGAAATCAGATCTAGTCAACAAATGTCGTAGCTCAACCTAGCTAGAAGAATTTAATATTCACGTCTTACTGGAATTAAATACAGAGTAGCATCTAAATCACCACTTGTTAATTGTGAGTAGTTATGACAGACGATATTGTCATACTCAAATTTTTTATTTTGTATTATTGTTTTTTGGGTTTATGAAGATATATTTAATGGTATTATTATAAGAAAAATTGTTGCACCTAAAAGATCGCTGACCTCTACATGTGAAATCCAATAGTTGGTGTCAACATGTAGCCATGCAAACGGCAAGTAATTAAATAATACCCCCACGAAACTCACGCCTAATACATTATACATGTTCCTTAATATTCTAATTGATTGTTGTTCACGAAGAACCTCGAATACAGGCCGATATTAGGGTATCTACTATGGATGAACCTATTAATATATAACTTTTCATGTTATGAACCTATTTCTACTATGAATAAAGCTTTTGAGGTTTATAAATTGTTCCAACATTTAAATGTTATTTATTATTTAGTTAAAAAGTAAAACAAAGAAAAAAGATAATAAACATTTTTTGGACCTCTCTAAGGGGGTGGCAATGGTTTTGAGTCATACCTCACAACCCACCAATAATTTCATTCCACCTAATCTCATACTCACCTAGTTTTTAGTGGCAATGGTCATTACATACCTCACTCATTTTTTATTATTATTTTTTTTTAAAATTCATAATTAAATCAAGGGCAAATGACAAAAAAATGCATTGAATTTGACACTTTATGTGATTGTGTGTAGCCAACTATTTTTTTTCTTATTGTATGTACTGAACTTTCAAATTTCGATCATTATGTGTATTTTGTGACTATTCTGCCATGTAAAATGACCATTTTACCCTTAGAAATTTGTAAAAATTAAGGGTAAAATGGTCACAAAATACACACAATAATCGAATTTTGAAAGTTCAGTACACACAATAAGAAAAAAAATAGTTGGCTACACACAATCATAAAAAGTGTCAAGTTCGATGCATTTTTTTGTCATTTGCCCTTAAATCAAACAATTAAATAAAAACATAATATTTCATTAATAATAAAAAAAAATTACATAATACTTAAAAAAAATTACATAATACTTAATTAAAAAACTACATATTATTAAAAAAAGTACGCATCTAAATATCCGTCGGCCATCCATATTGCTCCGCGTACTCACGTTTTTTTGGCAATCGTGATCTCTCGCATTCTCGGATCATTTATGTGATCGTGAGGTTGGCTATAGAACCTCAGTGCCCGATGATAAGCCTTTTCTTCCATATTACGGATTTGGGCCGACAACAATTTTTTGGCCAAGTCATCCTTTGCAGACCTTTTCTCCGCTATCGATTCCAATATTTGTGTTTTCCTTATCGCGTAGTTGTCGAAGCTCTCAGCAATACTTTCATTTGTCGAGTCGAAGCTATCGGCCTTCTTGCCTTTTCTTTTCCGTGTAGGAGTTGTGTCGTCATTCAAGTCCGGAAGTACAGTCTGAACATTCTCATTGCTACCCGTCTCCTGGTAGCTAGATGACGACGATTTTCTTCTCTTTTCGACACTAGCCGAAGCTTCTTGACCCACACATGGTTGTTCCAACCATTTGTCTTCACCCTTAACAACCTCCCATGCTTCAATATGAGTAAAATCTTTGCCTTTTGTTTTCTTTTGATAATCGGCTAAGGCATTTTTCATGACGTCAAGATCGCTACACCCACTTTCACGAAGACGTTTCTACAATTAATACAATTATATAAATTAGTAAAATTATATAAATTAATACAATTATATAGAGTTTAAAAATTATACCTATTGGATGTATAGGCCGTTAAAGATACCCATGGCGGTGTTCATATTTCCCCATTTTGTGTTCAAGCTATGATGAGTTCGAGTAGTATTATTCAAGTTTGTCTTGAAATGCTCTAGAATTCTTTTCCAAAAACATCTCTCGTTTGTTCATTACCGACTTTTCGACATGTGGAAATATGAACCCACGCTTTTTCCAAAGCAACCTCTTCGTTTGTCGTCCAATTTTTTTCTCCGCTCTAGTCGATGTTTTTTTTTGGACTTCTTGAACTTCACCGCTCTAGTCGATGTTTTTTTTTGGGACTTCTTGAACTTCTTCATCGCCTAATATATGGTATAACAAATAAAATTATAACAAATTTAATTATAACAAATAAAAGTATAACAAATAAAATTATAACAAATAAAATTATAACATATAAAGTTATAACAACTAAAATTATAACAAATAAAATTATAACATATAAAATTATAACAAATAAAATTATAACATATATAATTATAACAAATAAAATTATAACAAATAAAATTATAACAAAAAAACATGTATACCGATTGGATTTTCTTGTTGCGTTTCGGGAACATACTCAACTTCATCATCCTCATAATCATATAACGGTAGTGGTCGTTTGACACTCGGTTCACGTCGCGTAGGAACGTCACGGTATTCGCCGAATGGGTCGAAATCACTAGTCGTCGACATCATGTACGGAGGTGGTTGGGGATAATATTGGTGTTGATGAGATGGAAGGTTCATCGGTGGAGGTTGAGGATAATAGTGACCGGCTTGAGGACTCATTTGGGGATAGTAGGGAGATGGTTGTGATTGAACTTGCGGACGAACGGGTTGTGATCGAGAGCCTCGTCCACGACCTTTGAATGAGGAGGAACCATTTTTACCTTTCCTAGCATCCATCCTTTTTATTAATATAATTTTTGGAAGAAGAAGATGAGAAGAATGTGATTTGAATTGGTGATTTAAAGTGTATATTTATAGGGGAATTTTTTATTTTTATTTTTATTTTTTATTTTTTTTCTTTTTTTTAAATTTTGGTCAACAAATAGCCAACGGCTATATTTTTAAAATTGGAGACACGCTCCTCCTTCATACCGCTTCGGCAATCTTTGCCGTGATCCATGTCGTGCCGAACAATGCCGCATGGGTGGCAATGGAATGCCTCTCGATGCCGCATGAAACCTCACCCAAACCGCATGTGTTGCCACCCCCCTAAGATTCTAAACCTTTTCATGCCGTCTAGACATGAAATGATTCCTCACTATGGTATAAAAATTGTTGGACATCTTCATAAGTTTTTAGACATATTCATAAACATCCATAGTGGATGCTCTTAATCTGAAACTCCATTAAAAATTAATTCAAAAGAGAATCAGTACTAACTATTGATGGTCACAAAATCTCAAAATTAAGGCAAAAACTTATTTTATTTAATCGGTATCAAATGTAATGATATACACGTTTAAGCGAATTCGAGGTTAAAAAAAACAAAACAAAAACAAAAAAACAGAAGAAAAAACTATGTAAAAAAACAAATTTACTATTATAATTTCTTACAAACGTCTATTGTTACGATAGTTTATTTCTTTCTTTTTTTTTTTTTTTTTTTTTTTTTTTATTTTTTCTTTTTCTTTTTAAGTATTTATGTTGATCATTTGACATAATAGCTGTTTCGGGCTGATAATCCATTGTTTTTAAGCAAGCCGTCATAGTAAATTCGCTCATTTGGTCTTAAATTCACAAAGAGTATGCAAGTTTAGTCTTAAACTTTTTCATTAATTACGCATTTGGTCCTATTTTGATAATGCTCGTTACTTTCTCGTTAGTTGTAAAGGCCTTTGCGTTTTTCAGTCTTCTTTGTCCAAACACCCCAATTACACCGTTGGTCCATGAACTTCAAATTCTAAAATTTATAAATCCAACCACCTCACTTCTTTAACCTCTCACCCAACGCCACCCTCTATTCACCACCGCTCCTACCAAGCCGTCACTACCACCACCACTGTCGTCGTCACTATTATTCAAATGATAATCATTTGTGTTATGCCTAAAATGAACGTTCATGTATATTATTGAAACGATAATAATGATTTTTAATAACAAGAGTATGTAATTTACTCCTAAAACTAACACTATCACCTGATTATCACCACCAACACCATCATCACCTCAGTGACTTTCACCACCATCATAATTTTGTCGTCACCACTGTCACCAACATCTTATTACCACAATTCATCACCAAGCACACCAAAATCATTCCATAATTCATCACCAAACACACCAAACTTAAAACACTCCAATTATAAATATATTTTAATTACATTATTTACCAAAGAATTTCAACTACACAAAACTAGAAAGAAGCTATGTAAGATGAATATAATGCTTTAATTACTAATGGAATGAGGGTTCTTGTGTCCCGTCAGGCTACGTTAATGTTGTTCGTTCTATGTGGCTTTTCAAACATAAGTTTCATGGGATAGCTCATTAGCGCAGGTATAAGGCTAGTCTTGTTGCCAACGGACGAAGTCAACAGCAAGGTATTGATTGTGATGAGACATTTAGTCCGGTGGTTAAACCGGCTACCATTCGTACTGTTTTGGGTCTTGCAATATCTCGTGATTGGCCTATTCACTAGTTGGATGTGAAGAATGCATTTCTCCATGAGCATTTGTCTGAGAAAGTTTATATGCATCAGCCTTCGGGTTTTGTAGATCATGTGCATCCTGATTATGTATATCACTTGTAGCATTCTCTTTATAGACTTAAGCAAGCCTCACGAGCTTGGTTTCAGCGGTTTGCCAGTTATGCTACTCGGATCGGTTTTCATCACAGCAAGCTCCACGAGCTTAGTTTCAGCAGTTTGCCAGTTATGCTACTCAGATCGGTTTTCAGCACAACAAAAGCGATTCCTCACTATTTATTTTCCATCGTGGAACTGATATAGCTTATTTATTGCTTTATGTGGATGATATCATTCTTACAGCATCCTCTTCATTATACAGCACAAATTATTCATTCTTACACCAGTTGGTGTTTTCCATCACTGATCTTGGCTCCGCAACTATTTTCCTTGGTATCGCAGTGCAATGGACATCTACATCTTATTTCTTTCTCATCCAAGTATCTGAGGAGATTCTTGAGAGAGCTCATATGCTCCTGTGTAATCCTGTCGATCCCAGTGGTCGCTGAGTCTAATAGGACCCGAAGGTGATCCTTTTCCGTCCTACACTCTTCGCATTTAGCGGTGCCTTTTAGTTTCATTCACACGCCGATTTATCCCTACGCGGTTCAAGCGGGTTTGTTTATTTATGCATGATCATCGTGAGCCACATTTTTATGCTTTGAAGCGTATTCTTCGCTATGTTTGTAGTACGATTGATCACGGTCTTCATTGCATGTCTCTTCTAATACAAAACTTACCGCTTATATTGATGTTGATTGGGTGTCCAACTACCCGTCATTCTACATCGGGCTATTATGTTTTTCTTGGTGATAACTTGCTATCTTGGTCTACGAAACGACAAGTTACCTTATCTCGTTCTAGTGCCAAAGCTGAATATCGCGTGTCGCTAATAATGTGGTGAGACTGCATGGGTATGCAATCTTTACGAGAGCTTCGCCCCTTTATTTCTTGCTATGATTGTATACTATGATAATGTCTGTGTGGTCTACCTCTTTAGTAATCTTGTGGAGCATCAGCGTACCAATCACATTGAGATTGACATTCATTTTGTTCGGGACTATGTAGCATCGGGATATAGGTGCGTGTACTTCATGTTCCATCTAGTTTTCAATATGCGGATATCTTCACAAAGGGTCTTCCAACTGCTTTATTTTTTGAGTTTCGTGCCAGTTTGAACGTCCAAAGAGCACCCATTTCAATTGTGGGGGGTATTAGATTGTTGATGCTTATGGCCCAGCACATTAGTCACATGTATTTACGGGCTTAGCCTATGATAGTTATCTTATATTACAAGTTATGTAATCTATTTAAGATTGCTTAATGATATTGATTGATGATGGGGTTTCACCAATTCTAATAGTATTTATGCATGTGGTTTAAGTCTAAATAGTACTACTCGTTTAGTTTAATCAAAATAATGCTTTTAGATTTAAAAAAATTTTAACTACACCACAACTTGGACTAAAAGAATTACTACAATTTAGCTGACTTAAGTTAAACTTGATTAGATTTTTTTTAAATCCGGTTTCCCTTGTTCATGCAAATTCATGTGCAGAGTGTGCACAACATGAAAACTATGTCCTCCTACCCTTTATCTATGCAAAGCCTATACTAGATGCCATGATCACTATTTGCATATAAAAACTGTTTTTATTTGCGGTTATCACGTCTCATTATGTAACCAAAGGGATTTGGCTTAGTTGGTATCCATCTTTGAAAAACTTATACGCTAATTGAAAAAATTTTGTGGATAAAAGGTCAAGGGTTCAAATATCGGCTCGTGCTCACTCCGTTTGGTGCCCCATGAGCCAAAAGAGTTGTCGAATCTATTCTTATAGGGTGGACAATGGCTAGTGCCAAACGACATCCGAAATCGAATATTTCGCCAATTCACAACTTTTTTTGGATGGCTTGATTATGTATTTAATTTATAAAATAACTTTGGTAATGATAGACTAAAATATTTTAAATCCGACTTTCCTTGACTAAATCTTTAGATATTAAATGTTGGCAGGTAATGCAATCTTGAGTTTTACTTCTTCCGCCTCATAATAATTGTCCACTTTGATTTTTATGAGTCTTTTTTGTTCAACTGTGATAATTAACATTTTTATTTGTGTTATATAATATTTGATGAAAATTATACCAAATAAAAATACATTTAAAACTCAATCTATTCATATATTTTTCATCAAGTATTATATTACACAAATAAAAATTTGTATTGTTAAAGTTGAATAAAAAAATTAAAATAAACAATTATTATGGGACGGACAATGTTGCAAAAATCACGATTCGGTAGTCGTAAGGTCACCACCCCTGTGAGTAATCGGTCAAAGGGATTAATAGGTGATTAAGCGGATTGGCATTTCTGCAAGTTTTGGGTAACACGATTCCAAGTGATATCCGGTAACCACCTAGTGGTATTGCCTTGCTCTTGATTATCTTACCCCGTTGCGGGCGAATAACCACCAACAATCAAAGTAAACTATTTTGTGATAATCAATGGTCATGTTGCAATGAAACATATGGCTTCAAACTTTGCCAAGCTTGATAAGTTTGAAGGGGTGAACTTTAGGAGATGGCGCGAAGAATATGCACTTCTTGCTTTCAAGCATGAGTGTGGTCTATGTTCTGACTACACCTATTCATGATAATGGGGATGATGCTACTGTGGAACGATATAGGAGGAGGAGCAAATGGGAGAATGATGACTACATTTGCAGAGGCTTAATTCTCAATGGTATGTCTGATTCACTCTTTGACATTTATCAGAATTTTGAATCTTCCAAAGAACTATGGGATTCCTTGGATGCCAAATAAATGGTGAGGATGCATCAAGTAAGAAGTTCCTTGTAAGTAATTTCACAAATTACAAAATGACTGATTCAGGACTAGTTATGGAACAATACAATGAACTTCTTGGTATACTTGGAAGGTTTACACAACACAATATGAATATGGATGAGGCTATTTTCAGATCTTGTGTCATTGATAAATTTCGTCCTTCTTGGAAAGATTTCAAGCATACCTTGAAACATAAGAAAGAGGAGTTAACTCTTGTTGAGTTGGGTAGTCATCTGCGCATTGAGGAATCTCTCAGGGTGCAGGATAATGACAAGCCAAAAGTAGCAATGATCTTGCATTTGTTGTCAATATGGTGGAGCATAACAACTCCACCAGGTACAATGACAATAAAGGCAAACGTAAACATCATGATAACACAAGGGCAGATCTAACAAGAAGGCAACACCTACTTGTTGGAAATGTGGCAAAACTGGTCACATTAAAAGCGATTGCAAAGGTGTTAAGGTTGGTGGTAAAGCCAATGCGCGGCACTAAAGGTCGAATATGTTTAATAAGTCTTTTCCGATTTATTATGTTACATATGTATCTGAATCTTATTATGTGCAGGATGATGATGTTGCGTGGTGGGTTGACTATGGTGCAACAGTTCATGAGCAAAGATAGAAGCTGGTTCAAGACTTATGAGTCAATGAATGATGGTTCTATTCTTCACATGGGAAATGAGTCAACAGCCTTGGTGCATGGTCGCGGTTGTGTAGATCTTAAGTTTAGTTCTGGAAAGATTGTAACTTTGTTTAATATTATTCATTTCTGATATAAGGAAAAACTTGGTTTCAAGTAGTGTTTTGAATAATCATGGATATAAACAAGTTATTGAATCTGATAAATTTGTTCTATCTAAGCATGGTGTGTTTATTAGTTTTGGCTATTTGTGTAACCAAATGTTCAAAGCTTAATATTGTAAATGAATGTGATAATTCAGTCTTTGTGACCACCTCTCGCCTGACCGACTCTACCCTATGGCATGCTAGACTTGGCCATGTACACTATAAAAGGATGCAAGATATGTCTAAGTATGGGTTAATCCCAGCATTTAACAAGGACAGTAAAAAGTGCAAAACTTGCATGTTGACCAAGATAACTAAGAAACCTTTTCATGTTAAACGTGAAACTAAGCTCTTGGAGCTAATACACGATGACTGTGTGATTTGCATTCCACTCCCTCTTTGGGGAATAAGAAGTAATTTGTAACATTTATTGATGATGCTTCTAGGTTTTGTTATGTCTATCTATTACATACAAAGGATGAAGCATTAGATAAATTCAAAGTATTTAAAACTGAAGTTGAATTGCAACTTGGGTCTTTGATCAAAAGATTAAGGATTGATAGGAGGTGAGTACATGGATACTCCGTATTTTCACTGTTGGTATAATCCATGAAACAATTGCTCCTCTACTCCTCGAAGAAATGGTATTTCAAAAGAAAACAGTGGTTTGAAGGAGATGGTTAATTCCATGTTGTCCTATTCAGGACTGAGTCAAGGGTTTTGGGGTGAAGTTAACAACTTGCTATTTATTAAATAGGGTTCTCAACAAAAGAACAAGGTTACCCTTATGAACTCGGACTAAAAGAAAACCCAACCAACTATCTCGGGGTTTGGGGTGTAGGGCTGTTGTAAGACTCCCGGATCCAAAGCTGAAAACTTTGGGTGAAAGAGGCATTGATTGCATCTTTGTTGGATATGTTGAGCATTCCAAGGCTTTTAGGTTCTATGTTATAGAACCTAATGAATATGTTTCAATCAACTCCATAATTGAATCAAGGGGTGCAAACTTTGATGAGAATAGATTCTCATCAGCCCCTAGACCAAGTCAGAGGATTCCTAATGGAACTCATGACATTGATGCATCGAGGTCCTGATGAAGAATCATCGTGGTCCTGATGAGGCTGTGGTTCAACAACTGAACCTATGCTCGAAGAGCAAAAGGGTCGGAATCCAAAGTCATTTGGACTGAGTTTAAATTATATTTAATTGAAAGAACAAGGATGAGGTCTTCGACCAATACTCCTATTGCTTCATTGTTGAGGATGATCCCAAGAAATTTGAAGAAGCAATGAAATCCCGGATATTGCTTTCGGAAAGAAGCAATCAATGATGAGATGGATTCCATCATGGGCAACAACACTTGGGTGTTGGTTGATCTACCACCTGGTTGCAAACCTTTGTGTTGCAAATGGATTTTCAAAAGGAAAATGAAGGTAAATGGAACTATTGAAAAGTTCAAGGTTAGACTAGTCATTCAGGGCTTTAAACAAAAGTCAGGAATATACTATTTTGATACTTATGCTCCCGCTTGTATTAGTACCATAAGACTGTTGATTGCTTTGGCACCAATTCACAATCTAATTATTCATCAGATGGATGTGAAAACGGCTTTCTTAAATGGTGAATTGGAAGAGGAGGTTTATATGAACCAACCTCAGGCTTCATCATGTCCGGCAATGAAAACAAGGTGTGTAAACTGATTAAGTCTCTTTATGGACTAAAGCGGGCACCTAAGCAATGGCATCAAAAATTTGATGAAGTGGTTTTGTCTAGTGGTTATGTTCTTAACTAGGCTGACAAATGTATATATATATAATTTGATGAATCGGTAAAGGAGTCATCATTTGTCTATATGTTGATGACATGTTGATCTTGGGCCTTGACCAAAATCAGGTTGACTTGACAAAGGAATTTTTGTCATCAAGGCTCTCCATGAAGGACATGGGAGGCTGATGTTATCCTTGGTATAAGGATTAAACATGAAAGTAAAAGAATTTCTATCTCTCGGTCTCATTATATTGAGAAGGTGTTGAGGAAATTCAATTACTTTGATTGTACTCATGTGGGTACATCTATGGATACTTGTGAGAAGCTGATGCCTAATAATGGTAGGCCGTATCTAAAGTTGAGTATTCTAGGGTAATTGGTGCTCTGATGTATAACATGACTTGTACAAGACCTGATATTGATTTTGCATTAGTAAACTGAGAAGGTATACTAGTAATCCTAGTGCTCATCACTGGCAAGAAATTCAGAGGGTACTGAAGTATCTAAAGGAACTATGGATTATAGTCTCTCTTATATTGGTTATCCTTCAATATTGGAAGGATACACTGATGCAAGTTGGATCAGAGAACACCGAAGATAATTCATCTACCAATGGTTGGGTATTCCTACTTGGTGGAGGTGCAATTTCTTTGGCATCCAAGAAGCAAACTTGCATCACCAGTTCAACAATGGAATCTAAATTTGTGGCCTTAGCAAATTGGTAAAGAAGCGAATGGTTGAAAACTTGCTTCTTGAGATTTCATTGTGGCCTAAACCTATAACACCTATTTCTATCCGTTGTGATAGTGCAGCTACATTGGCAAAGGCTTATAGCCAGATGTACAATGGGAAGTCTAGACACTTAGGTGTCAGACATAGCATGATTTGTGAGCTTATCATGAATGGGGTGGTATCTATAGAGTTTGTTAGATCTCAACAAAATTTAGCTGATCACTTGACGAAGGGATTGGCTAGAGACTTGGTTTTAAAGTCTTCTAAAGGGATGGGATTAAGTCCAACTTAGTCACTGAATGCTAAAACACCTAACTCCCTCCTAAGGAAACTTTGGAGCCGAGTTCAATGTGGAAAGTGAACATTCATGTGGACCGACCACATGTTTTATTTACATCCCAAGGTTGTGCTTTAACCTCTGAAAAGGAGGATGAAGTCTTTATTTCTTAATTGTTAATTTCTTTGAAAAGTGCTTGGTAGAGCATGAATAAAGAGGAACCACCTATGTGAATGTTGAAGTTTTGCCGCTTCAAGGAGCTTTGTACTTTTGGCTCTTACAACATTTATGAATTTGGATATGAACACATGGCTTGTAAAGTGTCAGGAGCGTTTAAGCGTTTGAAAACTTGTGTGTATTTTATCTTTCGGTATTCAAATGGGTTTAAGGGTTCAATTCTTAGAACACCCACGATTCGAATATTTGAACGTGTAATGTACTCAAATGGAAATTCAATCCTCAGGATATTTTCGTTTATGCACATGTTTTGTTTAATGTTTGTTTTTCATGCAAAGGAAGTGAACTAAATTTGGGAGGATTGTTGAAAAATTTAGTGCACTTGTGGGATTAGTTCACACCTGGTTTTGGTTAGGAGGTATGGAGTGTACACCCATGAGGTCCCTAAACACCTCGACTTAATAGTGGTTAGTACTGGTAGTGTTGGTTACCGTTAGTGTAGTAAATGATGGTTCCCGCGGTAGTGTATTGGTTCCTGCTGCTAATGTATTGGTTCCTATTGTTAGTGTAGTAACCGATGGTTCCCATGGTAGTGTATTGGTTCGCTTTGCTAGTGTAATGGTTCCTACGGTTGTTACAAATGATTAATTTGTAATAACTTTAACTCATGGCTGTTATGACCGCTATGACTACGTTTAATTGGTCATGTAACCACTATTCCTATGATAATAGAGGCTTATTATGGGTGATTAATTGGCCGTTAATCACTCATAAAGTCTATTGACTAGGAGTGAGTATTCTCTACTATATATAGAGATTGTCATCATCGGCATTGAGAGAGATACAAAACCGAGAAAAAGCATAGCTGAAACACTTATATGCTCAAGGGTTATTGATTGTGCCTAATTCAATAACTAACATTTGGTCTTATCCCAAGTAGATATTTGTGTAACCCAGGCATAGGGTCGAATAGTTTACTTTCGAAAGTGATAACACGATTCCAAGTGATATCCGGTAACCACCTAGTGGTATTGCCTTGCTACTGATTATCTTACCCTGCTTCAGGCGAATAACCACCAACACTTTGTGTGTATGAAAATACATAGGAAGATATCATATGGTTGGTAACACACTCAATAGGAGCATTATCAGGATCTCAAAGGACCTTTAAGCTATCCATATAGAGGAAATGTACAAACTTTTATCACTTTTAGACATATAATCGATCTTTATCACTTTTAGAAGCTCTCCAATCTTCGTATGAGCGGGACCAATCAAACAAAGAAGAAAACAATAGCATATCAATGTCGGTCCACACACGAACCAAAAGCCAAATGTTAAAAGCTAACTCACAACCAAATAAAATATCGTCAACTGATTCCATACCAATGTTACATATTGGGCATTCAATGCAAGGGATCTCGAGGCCCCTCAACGATAAGTTTAACCGAGTAGGAAGTCTATCCAAGATAAGTCGCCAAATTAAAACATTTACCTTTCGGGGTAACACTTTCAACCATGTCGTGCAAGGGGAAGATGAAGGCAACATGCAAGCATCAATGTGAGTTCTACTCGAACTAGAAGTACCAAGATCCTCCAAACTCCATCTCCACGAGTCAGGTCTATCCGAAAATTGAACTTCCCAATTTCGAAACCAACAAGGCTAAAGCAGCCTCATTACACGAACCCATGACTCGTCTCTTCCAATTCCAAACCCGCGAGTTCTAGTCACATGACTTGTCTCTTCCATTTTTATGAAAAATTAAAATGAGTTTCCTTTTAATGAAAGCACGTCAAAATCTCAAGCAAGTAAAAAGTATATTTGATACAAGTTAGCAATAAAGTAACAAAAGACTTGTTTAAATTAATTAGTATAATCAAAATAATGCTTTTAGATTTGAAACACTTTAACTACACCAATACCACTCAAAAGTAGCCTAGTTGTGACTATCACTAAAATGTGTGAGAACTCAAGTTCAATTCCTAAAAGGGTGGGCTTACTGGTTTGAGTCTCATGCGGTGGGTTCAAACCCTAGATAATGACACAAAAGATTTAAAATCATGATTACCCAAAAAAAAAATTGGACTAAAAGAGTTACTACAATTGAAGTGATTACTTAAGTTAAACTTGCCTATACTAGATGCCATGATCACTATTTGCATATAAATATTGTTTAATTGCTAGCGGTTATCATGTCTCATTAGTTTATTATAGACACTAAAGGAGTACCCGTGACGTTGCCATAAAATTAAAATACTCAAATAAATTTTTTAGATTTATATTTTACAATACAATAGATATACGAATGACGATAATTTTAATTTTGAATACGGTTATGCAATAACAAAAATTTTCATATAAAAATTGTAGATTATCCACGTGATGTGGTGACAATAATGAGTTGTTATTAGATATATTGTAAAGGTATGAGATAAAATTAGTGGACAATAGCCCGTAGTCATAAGTTATCATTAAATAATAACACAATAACGACTTTTAAAAATCATTTACATTATACTAAGAAAATTTAGTTCTCAAAAATAATGTTTGTTAAATTTGTCCCACATAAATGGATGATACAAGTAAAAGATTACTTATAATGATAAAGTAAAAATAAATATTCAATAAATCATATAGGTTACTTTAAAGAATATAATTATTAACATTCAAATATATATATATATATATATATATATATATATATATATATATATTTATATATATATATATATCACTTAGCACTTAGCACTTTGCATCATTTGCTTTGAAAAAATCGTCCGATTTTTATAAAACAAAGTTTTTAGTTTTACGGTAAGTTTTATTAAAAATATTACAAAAGGCGGATATGTTGATTCTCGAGGCACTCTTGCGATTTAATAATATTTTTTGAACATTGTATTTAAGTATGCATTTTTAAACTCTATTGATTTAACAATATCGTTTTCGTTTGACTTAGAACCAAGGATGACCAAGAACATGGTTTAAGGTATTTTAAGTATTCTAGTAATATTTAATGCACAAATTGTGTTTAAGTTAGTTGTACATTGTGGTGAATTAAATTGTGTATTAATTGTATATGTTGAATAGTGTTTTTTTTAGTTTTATTTGTGTTTTAAATACTTGTAAATAATGCTTCCTTACTTGTATTTGCTTTAAAATCTATTTTAGGAAATCTTAAAAAATTAATTAGGAGGGAAGTGTCTTCCTCCGTTATAAGTAGTATAGATATAGAGATATTATTATGAAAGTCAGCTCTTTGGATGTTAGGTGACATGTCTTGATTATGTAATTAATTAATAAAACATCTTTGTTAATGAGACTAAAGTATTTTGAATCCAGCCTTCATTGACTAAACCTTTAGATATTAAATTTTGGCAGATAATGCAATCTTCATTTTTATATTTGTGGCATCATTGATCATGGCAGATAATGCGATCTTCATTGTTATATTTTATGGCATCATTGATCGTAGCTTTTAACAATAGCTGTAACTTGAACCAGTTACCGTAGATTTGAGAATCGGTGTAATTGAGAAACTGAGCAAGGATGGCCATTTTTAATGAAACTGAAAGCTAAGTATGGAAAATGTTTCCATTAAAATTAAAACTCAAACTGATCTAGTGATCATGATACAACTTTATATACATGGTACAATTATATATGGCGGGAAAGTTAATTATTAAGAAAAACTAAACTTTTACTATAGTTGACTAATTAAGCTATGAAACTATCTCAAACCTTAAACTAACACTGAAACTTGAACTAAACATCAAATCTACAACTTTAGCTAAAGTCACAAGCAACGGCATGTGCTGAACTTAAAAAAGGAGGTACCAATTTATCTAAAGAAGCTGGGATCAGAAGCCCAAAAGTCAACCCATAGTGTGATCTGAACGCATGTGCCTCAGATTAGATGCCCCTTGATTAAACTTTGTTTATGACCAACTCTTATATACTAAACAAATCATGATCCGTTGTTAGAGGGGAGATATTTGAAAACTTTGAAAAATAAAAATAGTAAAATGAAAACCACGTATTGATATTTTTCATTTTTTCTCTTTATAAGAGGGACAAAAGCCAAGCATCTATTCTAATAATAATGGAGCCCGAAAGAAATGAAGTTCATCAACCACTGTTAGAACCAATTCAAGATGTTAAAGGTTCGACGTCCACGGTCGGCCATGGCGGCAGTGTGGAGCTAGAGAGGGTGCTTTCTGATACTGAATCACCCTACATGAGGAGGTTCGGGTTGGCGTCCAAGATTGAACTCTGTCTTTTGTTCAAGTTGGCTGCACCCACGGTTATGGTTTACTCGATCAATTACGCCATGTCGTTGTCCACAAGAATCTTTTCAGGCCAACTTGGAAACTTTGAACTCGCAGCAGCTTGGTAATGGTGGGATTCAAGTCTTTGCATATGGTCTCATGGTGAGTTTCTATATGACTAAAATCATCATACTCTAGCTATATGAATCATATGATGATCTTATATACTTGTATATGTTATAAAAGTTAGTATATAGATAAAGGGCCTAAAACTGCTCAATTTATAATATTCTAGCTAGTGTCATCATTTTTGTGATTTTATACAAAAGGTACAATAGTTAGTTTGTGAGAAAACTTAAAAAGCTTCTATCAATATTAGAGGGTTTCAAAAAGTGTCTAGGAGTAATTCAAATAACTATGTCAAAAGGATTTGTAAAACTGGAGATGTAAAATACTGGCATATATCAATTAATTATATAAAAACTTAAGATAACATAAAAAACTGGAACAAATATTATTATTCAACAAATCTTATGCTCAGTTAACATGTTTAAAGTACACTGAGATAAAATATAAGTATAGTTTATTAGCTTTAGAATTAAACTGTTTTTCAAAAGAACTTGTGACATTAAAGGTTAGTGGAAAGTTGATTGATGTTAATCTACTAAAACGGAAAAAGAACTTTTAAAAGTCCTTGCATTAGCTAGGAATATGATTACAGCTAATGTTTAATCTAACACAGTGTTCGGGTATGTGATTATAGCTCGGAATGGGTAGTGCAGTGGAGACGCTATGCGGTCAAGCATTCGGGGCACAAAAATACGACATGCTTGGAGTATACCTTCAAAGATCCGCAATTGTTCTCACAGTAACAGCTATCCCGATCACTATGATTTACGTCTTCTCTAGACCTATTTTACTTTTACTAGGCCAATCACCATCAATGGCATCTGCAGCCGCCCTTTTTGTCTATGGGCTCATTCCTCAAATATTCGCGTATGCTATCAACTTTCCAATACAAAAGTTTCTACAAGCTCAAAGTATTGTGGCACCAAGCATGTATATTTCAGCTGGAACTTTAGTTATACACATGATTATGTCTTGGATATTGGCTTATAAGTTAAACTTGGGCTTACTTGGTGCATCTTTGACTCTAAGTTTGTCATGGTGGATCATAGTGGCGGGCCAGTTCACGTACATTTTGTTGAGTGATAGATGTAAAGACACGTGGACCGGGTTTAACTCAAAGGCATTCGGTGGGCTTTGGGAGTTTGTGAAGTTGTCAAGTGGGTCAGCCGTGATGTTGTGTTTAGAGACGTGGTATTTTCAAGTACTAGTACTGATTGCCGGGCTGCTCGAGAACCCTGAGCTAGCATTAGATGCACTTTCGGTTTGGTAAGGCTTATTAATTATGTTACATTGTTTAGTGATAAACAGTAGTTCAAGGGTTGATAACGAGGAAACCAAACAATTGATAAACTCTAAAATTCAACTAACGATCCATATGTTCATTACAATGATAATAAGCCCTATATTTATAGTGCACGAAAAGTAAACTAATTATAATAAAAAATGAATTAAAGATCAAAAGAACATTCTGGAATTTGAAGTCTCTACGGTGTAAGGATATTAATCCCTTTCGGCGTAAAGACTTTAACCCGAATATTCTTATTCGAGAGATTTTACGTAAAGTGGAAAAACATACGCCATAGAGGTCACGGCATATATGTATCTTGATATTGAATTGTGTCCCATCATTTAGTGTGATGATATAACCTATTTGGGCCCATTTTGAAATAGACCGAAACTATATAAATGTTTCCAGTGGCACATGTTGTATGGGTCAATGGGTCTGAAAAGATTTTTTTAGTCCTGTGGGTCAATGAAAAGATTTTTTTATTTGTTTATTTTTTTATTTAATATTTTTTTCTGATATTTTTTTTTTTGGTTATTTTGTAATGAATTTATGCAGCATGGGTGACCAAGCACTATTGTACATGGTCTCAGTTGGGTTCAATGCAGCTGCTAGGTTGGTTTTTCTCATTATATCAGGCTTAAATGTCGCAATGGTTTGTTTGTACTGTAATATTTTTATATACGATTTCGGGTAACGAATATATGATTTTGAAAAATATAGTGTTAGAGTTGGAAATGAGCTTGGAGCAGGGAACCCAAAAGCTGCAGCCTTTTCGGTGTGGACGGTGACTGGTGTCTCTTTTATCATCGCAGTAGTAGAATCAATAATCATTTTGTCGGTGAGAGATGTTATTAGCTATGCATTCACAACTGGTGAAACAGTTGCAAATGAAGTCTCTGATCTTTGCCCATTGTTGGTTATAACCATCATTCTCAACGGCATACAACCTGTTTTATCAGGTACTACATTAATCTTATCAAAATACTTATGCTAATTAATATCATGTCAACGCGGTGAATACTGAGTGATGAATATATGGATCAAAAGGTGTGGCTGTCGGGTGCGGATGGCAAGGTTATGTGGCATATGTGAATTCGGATGCTATTATTTTGTTGGTGTCCCCCTTGGACTTCTCCTAGGCTTCTATTTCGACCTTGGAGTCAAGGTACCTTTTATAAACATATACTAATTTGTTTATTAAAAAAAAAAAAAAAAGACACCAAGTATAACCATTTCACAAAAGAGCTCATTGATTGTATTTGATAGGGAATATGGTCAGGAATGATTGGAGGAACTGGGATGCAGACCCTCATTTTACTATGGTCGACGTTTCGTACTGATTGGAATAAAGAGGTAACTTTGTTTAGTAAAAAAGTACATGCTCTTTTCGGCATTTCTAACATTTTAATTGTGAAAATTGCCAAAAATCAGGTGGAGATAGCTACGAAGCGTTTGGATAAATGGGAAGTAAACAAAGAAACTCTTTTGAAGGAATGAAAGAAGATCAAAGTCAATTGCTCAAATTGTTAACAAATTATTTGGATTCGGATACAATCATTCAGGCCCATCAATGATTGCATCATATATTTTGTATTCCTTGTGATCATATTTCCAATAAATATGTAGCATTCATAAAGAATAAAGAAAAAAGTGAGCTAGTATAGCAGTACTCCAAATCGAATCAAACACAATAACGGAATATATAGCTGAACCTCTAGTTATACCCAAAAGACGTACCGAATTAAGAAGTATCAAATAGCATAAAAGAATCCAGAGCCCTCGCAAAGAACAATGGCACCATCAAGTTTTAAAAACAGTAATTAAAGATCATGAAACCAAAAGTTTATTGTTCCACTGATACAATTGCCCCCAAAAGTATCTGAATAACCCCCTTTTTTAGTCCTTGATCAGTTATTGAGCTTTATGATTAGTTGCTAATCATAGAGGTAGGGGACACATAACTGTTTAGCAGTCTATTTTTCTCTTGATACTATTTGTTCAGTTTTTGCAACTAACATGTTGCATTGAGCAAGAAAAATTTTGAAACCGCGTTGATAAGTTCCAGTTGACACTATCATCTCTATCAGTTTGAAATACTGGAAGAAAAATCTGAGTAAATACCAGTCCATTGGCCACTTCCATCCATCATTACCAATCATCTCAGCAATACAACAATTTAACCTTATCTTAGACTCATATAAACTTCTACTAGTAATAATATTCATCACAGGTTCATATTCATGCCATTGTGTTTATCTTAGACTCATATAAACTTCCACATTGTGTTTTTCATTGCCCAAAATATGCATTATAAAAGTCCTCACTTTGCTTCTAAAATCCAATAAGAGATATCCAAGTACAATTGACAGCATTCTCAGCATTATAGGAGTAAATGTTTTTGTTTTTTTATTGGTGGCCATGAAGTTAAGAAATTACTAGTATCTTTCTAATTTCAGAAGTTGTAGGTGCTCATTTTATTTTACATGTGGTTTCTCAACCGCACAAATATGCTCTTAATTTATTCAGGGTTTAACAGTTCCACGACATGGATGAGCTTAACAAGGATCTGGACATGGGAGAACCGACCGATGCAGTATTGAGAGGTAATTTCCTGTCTATCTCCAGCTAAAACGAGCCCATGCATTTTTTTTTTGCTGATGCATGTGTTGAAATGTTTGTACTTCATACTTCACCCAACATTTCATATGTGTCAATATCCTAGGAACGTGGATGGTTCATATGTGTAGTTCTGTGGTCAGCACTCAATAGAATGTTAAATTTGAAATGCAACGGGTTATGAAGTTATCTTTAAGCTAATTTGTACGTTTTAATATTCACCGGGCATAAACCCTTTACCCAAAAAAAAGAATTTGTATGTTTTTGCCTACCTTATCATGATGTAAATTCATTTACTAGGCACTTGTGGTGGTTCGTGAATTGGAATTAGCTGAAGGCAAAAAAGGATACAATGGATTGAGCAAGTGACTAAGGGGATCTGCACTCAAGTATAAAGGATAATAATTAACATCAAATTGGATTTGTTTTATTGATCTAATACTAACTCATGAAGTTACTTGTGGTCATTATACTTTTTCTTGTTCACTTACTTTATTTCCACCTCTTGAAACCAGTTATTTCGGTTGGTACACTTTTTTCCCGTTGTAACGATATTTTTTGTTCAATGTCCTTTACATTGTGTATTGAACTTTTTTTATTGGCAATTCTAGTGCCATGATAAAGAAAAGTTCACTACACCACCGTTAAGGGACTTGCAAATCATTTGGATTAAGTCAAAGTTAATAGCTCAATTAGTCCACAAATCATTGGGATTAAAATAAATTCATTCATCCTCATCAATGGTTTGTATTTTATGGGAAAATGTTTCCAGTAAATTGTTAATAGTTCATAATGACAGTACACAACAACAACAACAATACCCAATCCCGCCGGAGCGAGGTATGTAGCAGGTGAGATGTAGGCATCACTCCCTAGCTACCCGAGGGTAAAAGGACTGCGACCTCCGGCAAGTGTGAAGGTAACAAAACCCTACAGTTATATTCCAAACACAGTTTATCATTCAAAATCAATAAGTAGCGTGTATGAACGTAGATGGGTAGGACGTAACCGACTAACACCAATAACACTTTCCAGATACACATTTTGGGATATCACTTGTCTATTTTAAAGTCTTTGTTCCTTGATGGAATAACTTTGCTTTGTATGTATAGTACTATTGGAGGGTTAGACATAGTCTTTAAACAATTGTGGGATACGGTTAAAAGTTGTTGTTTCAATTGAACCTTTAGAAGTATTTAAACATTTGTGGGATAGTGTTTTAAAGTCTTTATACAATAGCATGTTAGGGGACATGTTGATTATGTAAATAATTAATAAAATAACTTTGGTAATGATAGACTTAAATATTTTAATTTTTTAATCCGGCTTTCACTAACTAAACCATTAGATATTAAATGTTGGAAGATAATGCAATCTTCAGTTTTATATTTTATGGCATTATTGATGGCCATTTTAAGAACTCACAAGCAATCGCACATGGTGAAACATGTGTGCCACAGATTAGATGCCCTCTTGATTAAACATTAATGTTTATGACCAACTCTTATAAACAAATCATGATCCGTTGTTATCATGTCCTACAATGTAATTCATTATATGCATTATGAAAGTCAGTTCTTTGTGTGTATGAAAATACATAAAAAGATATTATATATGGTGGCTAACACACTGAATAGGAGCGTTATCAGGATCTTAAGGGACCTTTAAGAACCATATACAAACTTTTTATAAGGAGTGGCAATCAACCAATATACATTAGAAATTACTTATCAGTCATCTTTGACAAATATTGTACAGTGGCTAAGAAACAAAAGCCTACCATCTATTCTCATAATAATGGAGCCCGAAAGAAATGAAGTTCATCAACCACTTTTAGAACCAATTCAAGATGTTAAAGGTTCGACGTCCACGGGCGGCCATGGGGGCAGTGAGCTCTCGAGAGGGTGCTTTCTGATACTGAAGCACCCTACATGAGGAGGTTTGGGTTGGCGTCCAAGATTGAACTTAATCTCTTGTTCAAGTTGGCTGCACCCACGGTTATGGTTTACTTGATCAATAACGCCATGTCGATGTCCACAGGAATCTTTTTCCCAACTTGGAAACCTTGAACTCGCGGCAGCTTCACTTGGTAATAATGGGATTCAACTCTTTGCATATGGTATCATGGTGAGTTTCTATATGACTAATTATAATTATCAGTTAGTACTAATTAGTTTCATGGCAAATGATCTAATATACTTTTATATGTTATAAAAGTTAGTTTATATATAAAGGACCTAAAACTGCTCAATTCATTAGTGTCATTTTTTTGTGTTTTTAAACAAAAAGTATAGTAGTTAGTGAGATACAGTAACTTAAAAAGCTTCTATTAGAGGGTACAAAAAGTGTCTAGGTATTTCTAAAGGATTTATAAAAACTGAAACAAATTTTATTATTCAACATATCTCATGATCAGTTAACATGTTTAATGTACTCTAAGAGTCTAAGATCAAATATAAGTATGAATCAAGGGGATGATTATAAATCAATACAAATATGAGTATAGTTTATTAGCTTTAGAATTAAATTGTTTATATATGTCAATTTACTAGATAGAACTTGTGACAGGTTAGTGGAAAGTTGATGTAGCTAATGTTTAATCTAACATAGTGTTTGGGTTTGTGATTATAGCTCGGAATGGGTAGTGCAGTGGAGACATTATGCGGTCAAGCATTCGGGGCACAAAAATACGACATGCTTGGAGTATACCTTCAAAGATCTGCAATTGTTCTCACAGTAACAGCTATCCCGATCACTATGATTTACGTCTTCTCTAGACCTATTTTACTTTTACTAGGCCAATCACCATCAATGGCATCTGCGGCCGCCTTATTTGTCTATGGGCTCATTCCTCAAATATTTGCGTATGCTATCAACTTTCCAATACAAAAGTTTCTACAAGCTCAAAGTATTGTGGCACCAAGCATGTATATTTCAGCTGGAACCTTAGTTATACACATGATCATGTCTTGGATCATGGCTTACAAGTTAAACATGGGCTTGCTTGGTGTATCTTTGACTCTAAGTTTGTCATGGTGGATCATAGTGGCGGGCCAGTTCACGTACATTTTGATGAGTGATAGATGTAAAGACACGTGGACCGGGTTTAACTCAAAGGCATTCGGTGGGGTTTGGGAGTTTATAAAGTTGTCAAGTGGGTCAGCCTTGATGTTGTGTTTAGAGACGTGGTATTATCAAATACTAGTGTTGATTGCCGGGCTGCTCGAGAACCCTCAGCTAGCATTAGATGCACTATCGGTTTGGTAAGTCTTATTAATCATGTTACATTATTTAGTGGCGCAGGATGCGAAAATGAATTTTGATAAAGCTTAATCCAAGGGTGATAACGAGACGCACTTCAAAAGAATAAAACTCAAACAAGAGATAAATTCTAAATTTCAATTATATTAATCTTCCAAGACGTACATTACAATGATAATAAACCCTATATTTATAAGGAAGTAAAACTATTTACAGTAAAAACGAAGTAAACACAAAAGAACATTTTGAATTTGACGTACTTACCCAGGGTATCATACCCCTTAAGGCGTAAAGACTATAAATCCTGAACACATTCTTATTCGAAAGCTCTATAGCGTAACGAGGGAAAAACTCTTACGCCATAAAGGGCACACCTTATATGTCTCTTAATTGATCTTGAATCTTGTCATCTAGTGTGATCATATAACCTTTTTGGGCCCATATCGAAATGGAAGTTGTTTTGTTCGTTTGTTTCGTCTTTTGATTACCAACAGACGTAAACTATATACAAATGTTTTCAGTGGCACATGTTGATTTGGTCAATGGGTCTGAATCAATGACAACTAGAGCCATGTTACATTTCATCAAACCATATTTGAAAGTCCTGTGTGGGTCAATCATTTTTTTTTTCTTCTAATATTTATCTTTGTTATCTATAATGAATTTATGCAGCATGAATATCTTAGGGCTATTGTTCATGGTCTCAGTTGGGTTCAATGCAGCTGCTAGGTTGGTTTTTATTATTGTAGCAGAGTTAAATGTCACAATAGTTTGTTTGTAATATTTTTATATACAATTTCGGGCAACGGATATATAATTTTAGAAAATATAGTGTTAGAGTCGGGAATGAGCTTGGAGCAGGGAACCCAAAAGCTGCAGCCTTTTCGGTGTGGATGGTGACTAGCGTCTCTTTTGTCACCGCGGTAGTAGAATCAATAATCATTTTGTCGGTGAGAGATGTTCTTGGCTACGCATTCACTACTGGTGAAACAGTTGCTAATGAAGTCTCTGAACTTTGCCCATTGTTGGTTATATCCATCATTCTCAACGGCATACAACCTGTTCTATCAGGTACTACATTAATCTTATCAAAATACTTATGCTAATTAATATCATGTCAACGTGTGAATACTGAGATGATGAATATATGGATCAAAAGGTGTGGCTGTCGGGTGCGGATGGCAAGCTTATGTGGCATATGTGAACATCGGATGCTATTATTTTGTTGGTATCCCCCTTGGACTTCTCCTAGGCTTCTATTTCGACTTTGGAGTCAAGGTACCCTTTATAAACATATATAATGAACTACTTTGTTTTTTATTTGTTTTTAAATTTTTTATTAAAAAAGACACAAAGTATATATGACCATTTCACAAATAAGCTCATTGATTGTATCTGATAGGGAATATGGTCAGGAATGATTGGAGGAACTGCGATGCAGACCCTCATTTTACTATGGTCGACATTTCGTACAGATTGGAATAAAGAGGTAACTTTGTCTAGTAAAAAAGTACATGCTCTTTTCAGCGTTTCTAACTTTTTAACCATGGTAAAAACTAAGCTCATTCTTGGTGGAAAATTGTCAAAAATCAGGTGGAGATAGCTACGAAGCGGTTGGATAAATGGGCAGCAAACAAAGAAACTCTTTTGAAGGAATGAAAGAAGATCAAAGTCAATTGCTCAATTTGTTAACAACTTATTTGGATTTGTATAAAATCATTCATGCCCATCAATGATTGCATCATATATTTTGTATTCCTTGTGATCATATAAATATGAAGCATTCAAAAAGAATAAAGAAAAAGGTGATCTAGTATAGCAGTATTCCAAATCGAATCAAACACAATAACGGAATATATAGCTGAACCTCTAGTTATACCCAAAAGACGTACGTAATTCAGAAGTATCAAATAGCATACAAGAATCCAGAGCCCTCTCGCAAAGAACAATGGCACCATCAAGTTTTAAAAACAGTAATTAAAGATCATGAAACCAAAAGTTTATTGTTCCACTGATACAATTGCCCCCAAAAGTATCTGAATAACCCCCTTTTTTAGTCCTTGATCAGTTATTGAGCTTTATGATTAGTTGCTAATCATAGAGGTAGGGGACACATACTGTTTAGCAAGTATGGATCTAGTGAGAAAAATTATTGAAATGGAAGAGGAGAAATAATTGTAGCCACATATTTCAAATAAGAAAAAAGAAATAATAAGGAGACGATTTATTTTATATGCATCTAATATTTGTGGTTGTGGTTTCTTCTGATTCTTCTTCATCTTAATTATATTTCATTTGATCCTATCTCACTGTTTAGCAGTCTCTTTTTCTCTTGATACTATTTGTTCAGTTTTTGCAACATGTTGCATTGAACAAGAAAATTTTCAAAGCCGCGTTGAAAAGTTCCATTTAACACTATCATCTCTATCATTTTGAAATTTTGGAAGAAAAATCTTAGTAAATACCAGTCCATTGGCCGCTTCCATCCATCATAACCAATCATCTCAGCAATACAACAATTTGCCCTTATCCTAGCCTCATATAAACTTCTACTAGTAATAATATTCATCAGAGGTTCATATTCATGCCATTGGTCATACCACATTGAAGTGTTTGCCATTGCCCAAAATATGCATTATTATAAAAGGCCTCACTTTGCTTCTTAAGTCCAATAAGAGATTTCCAAGTAAATGTTTTGTTTTTATTGGTGGCCATGAAGTTATGAAATTACTAGTATCTTTCTAATTTCAGAAGCTGCAGGTGCTCTTTTTATTATAAATGTAGTTTCTCAATTCTCAAAAATATGCTCTTGATTTATTCAGGGTTTGATAGTTCACGACATGGATGAGCTTAACAAGGATCTGGACACGGGAGAACCGACCGATGCAGTATTGAGAGGTAATTTACCTGTCTATCTCCAGCTAAAACGAGCCCATGCATTTTTTTCTGATGCATGTGTTGAAATGTTTGTACTTAATACTTCACCGAACGTTTCATATGTGTCGATATCCTAGCTAGGAACATGGATGGTTCATATGTGATCAGCACTCAGTAAAGTGTTAGATTTGAAATGTAACCACGGGTTATGAAGTTATACTTTAAGCCAATTTGTATGTTTTTGGCTACCTTATCATGATGTAAATTCATTTACTAGGCATTTTTGGTGGTTTGTGAATTGGAATTAGCTGAGGCGCGTAAAAAGGATACAATGGATCGAGCAAGTGATTAAGGGGGTCTACACTCAAGTATAAATGATACCAATAAACATCATATGCGATTTTTTTTATTGATCTAATACTAACTCATGAAGTTACTTGTGGTCATTGTACTTTTTCTTTTCAAAATCCTTGGCCTTAGTCATTATACTTTTCTTGTTCACTTAGTTTATTTTCCACCTCTTGAAATCGGTTGGCCAGTGTAATTTTTTCCCATTGTAACGATATTGTTTGTTCAATGTCCTTTACATTGTGTATTGAACTTTTTTGAGCCATGATAAAGAAAAGTTCAGTACACCACCATTAAGGGACATGCAAATCATTTGGATTAAGTCAAAGTTAATAGCTCAATTAGTCCACAAATCATTTGGAATAAAATACATTCATTCATCCTCATCAATGGTTTGTATTTTATGGGAACATGTTTCCAGTAAATTATAAATAGTTCATAATGACAGTACACAATGACAACAACAACAATACCCAATCCCGCCAGAGCGAGGTATGAGGAAGGAGATGTGTAGACAATACACCCTTTACCCAAGGGTAAAGGGACTGCTTCTAAAAAGACCTCCGGCAAGTGTGAAGGTAACAGAAGAAACACTACAGTTATATTCCAAACACAGTTTATCATTCAAAATCAATAAGTAGCGTATATGAACGTAGAGTAATTGCAGAAAGCGGATGCACATTCAAGTTTTAAAAACACATCTAAAGACCATGAAAGCAATAATTAGCACAAGAGTTTGATTTTCACCTCTGAAAATCTCGAATACGAATAATTTTTTATCTTGTTTCTCTTGGTAAAATGGTGGAAACCTGAATATTGTGCCAGTCCCACAAAGCTAAAGAGATCTGCATCATCCATCGATCTGCATGGGATCATGTATGTCCATTTGTTCCGACTCAAAAGGTTCGTCAGGTTGGTCCATGTTCACAGGTTTGCTTGTTTGGTCCGTTTTCACGGGTTTGCATGTTTGGCTCCCATCCACGGGTTTGCTTGACTGGTCCGATTTCACAGGTTTGCCTGTTTGGTCCTGTTTCACGGGTTTGCCCATTTGGTTCCCATCCACAAGTTTGCGTGTTTGGTTCCCATCCACAAGTTTGCATGTTTGGTCCGGTTTCACAAGGTTGCTTGTTTGTTCTGGTTTCACGGGGTTGCTTGTTTGTTCCGGTTTCACGGGTTTGCCCGTTTGGTCCCTCTCCACGGGTTTTCCCGTTTGGTTCCTCTCCACGGGTTTGCCCGTTTGGTTCCTCTCCACGGGTTTGCCCAGTTGGTTCCTCTCCACGGGTTTGCCCGTTTGGTTCCTCGGTTTTCCCGCTCGGTTCTCATCCATGGAATTTCCTGTTCGGTTCCCATCCATGGATTTTCCTGTTTGTTTCCCGTCCACAGGGTTTTCTGTTTGCGAGTCCACATTGTTGCAACTTCGGTCCGATTCCACGGTTTCAGGATGCTCTGGTGACGAAGGTTTGTACTGAATTGCTTTTCCGCAGCGTCTGATGAAATAGACAACACAAGTTGAAGAAAAGGTGAAAAGTGGAGGTAATAATATCGAACCATTTATGTGCAAATGGTTCGATTTAGGTAAAGCTTTTTTTCTTGATGTATCAAATGGGTTATAGGTCGAGAATGGGTCAAATGATTAGAACATCCTAAGTGTTTAATATACAAAAACATGTTTCATATTTTTTACCCGAAACCAATTTAGCCTGATACCCCTTCTGGCAAAAAGCTAAAGATTTTCAAATTTAAATTATACATGAGGTCAGTTAAAAGCAAATGTGCATAATTTCTTATGACATAACTCACATCAGTACAAGTTATATAAGTTGATTACTATCATTTAAAACCTGAAAGCATTATCAATCAGAGAATTACTTGAAACTAACCTCTTAAATATACCCATGGTTTCCTGAATGAAATTGGACCAGTCTATCAGATCACACTTTTCGGGAGATTGACCACTCAAGTGCTGCTCAACTTCCGTGCATTCTTTTATAAGCTGCCAGAAAGGATCAATATAACTGCTCAAATGCTGACTAATATTATCATAAGTTCTCAAAGAATGGCCTTTGAGCGCCTCCTATCATATCCCAAAATAGAAAGTTTTGCTACAGCAATCTCAGAAAGAGTTGTGATAAGATATGATGCAGATAAACATATTTATAAACAAAATCTTACAACTTGGTTACATGAGAAAGTATTCATTTATATGCATAAAGTGGTAAGAATGAGCGAAAGGGGTATAGATTCTACCTTCATTTTGTTTTCATCGGGAAGTGAATCAGCAACCAAACGATATTCTTTAATCATTGATAGGAGATGTTTTGTTGCCTGCAATTTATTTTCATCCTTTATTTTGTTGTGAACTGGTTCAACGTGCTTTGGGATTGATGGTTTGTACACGATTGCTTCTTCGCACATCCTGAAGAAATTGACAGCACAAGTAGAAGGTACCGTGAAAAGTAGAGGTAATAAGTTTGTACCGTTTTTCTTCCGTTTAGGTAAGCTTAACATTGTTAATGGGTCAAATGGGTCAAGCAAAGGGATTCCACTATAAAAACAGGGGTTACTTCTAACAACAAGTTTTCATAATCGCTTTACTACAGCTTGAAAGGCCAGCCCAAACATGTTTTGACTTATCACCCAACCTCCCGCCCATGTGCAACTTCGCAAAAGCTTATGATTTAATTCACATTAGTG